>OY759251.1:5552944-5615944 GCA_963662185.1 Eilema griseolum
CTGTAATCTGATGGTCCCTTTAACGCATGCCTTGGTAGACTCATGTTGGGTAATTTGCCATTTAACTAAGAAATCTTATTTTATAGCCCCAATCAGAATATATTTGTTTGTAACGAAAATAGGCAAGCAGAATAGTTAATTAAATATGGCAACATCAAAATTAATTATTTGTTAAGATTAATCATCACATTTTTATACAAATAGCCTATTTCATAATTCTGGTCACTCTCTGATGCCCTTATTGAAGAACCCCATATTGCAGTCGCTTGGGAAAATCACAGCAGGGAGTTCACTCCACAGCTTGAGCGTGGGTGGGATGACGTCCCTTTCATACCGAACAGTATGCACCGTCACAGGTCGTAATATGTGAGGATGAATTCTTTGGGCACTCGGCGATCTTCGGATGCGCTCGGGCCGCGCGCGCGTCGCTCGTACTCGATGACCGAAGTTAAAATCACGCAACGGGTCCTTCTCGGAGGATCATTCATGAGAGACGGAGGTTCATTACCATATATATATATATATATATATATATATATATATATATATATATATATATATATATTGATGAAATATTTTAATCTGTGATATTCGTGTTCATTTCAGGCAATGTTCAATATCAGAATGTTGTTTCAAAGTTCTAATCATGAAATTATAACTTCAGATGGTTTTGAAATTTGCTACTCTTCTAGCACAAGCAATTTAGCTTAGCTGGAGGGGTTAGAGGGAATATTAGCAATTGAGGTTGCTAATATTATTTAAAAAAAAAAATGCTAATATATTTTATTTCCGTTTACCCCTCGTGATAAGCTAAATTGCTTATGTTAAGAGCCAAGATTCGAACTTGAGAAATAACAACTAAAATATAAACCTAGATTTGAACTCGTGCCTACTGCTGGCTAGGCAGAGGGCAGAGGCTGGCAGAGGCGAACAACCGGGCGCAGATACGATCCGGTTGCGGTTTTAACGCGTACAACACGAGTTATCCCGCGGGAATCGGGAAAAACTTCCTCTACTAACATGTAAGTAACATGATAAGTTGAAAACCCTTCAACAGATAGACGCATATATCCGTCTTACGGCGACAGTGGGAGCTATCTACCGGTACCCGTACGAAATATGAATGATATTATAATTATTTTTAAACATTAATTCTTGATGACTCCGTCCAAACTATTGAATGAAATTTTAAAGCAGTTAGTATGCTAACTATTCAAATCTATTAAGATTTAGTTATATATTTAGAGCAGTTAGCTCTCTTATAGCCAAAAGACATCTTGATTTAATAAACATGTCATTTTAATTTTACGATTGTTTATAATAAATGAATAAAATAAAATACATACATCGCAAAATCATTCTAAATTAAAAAAAAATGTTGGGGCTCAGACAGGGTGTAATCTGCCTACGGAACCCGACCTTTTGTTGCCGAAGGTGAGGTTGCAGGCATATCCCTCTCACCCCGGATGACCCAGTGCCATCTCTCACGATCTGGCCCTCTCCTCGTGGTGATTATACCCTAGCTGAATCTGCTTAGCGATTTTCAGTGATACTTGAACTACTAAACCTAATTCCCCGTAGATGTAGACTAGCTTCGGCAGCCAGATATTCCATGACGGCGGCTAGGTACACAGGTGCACCGGCACCGACGCGCTCGGCGTAATTGCCGTTACGCAACAATCTGTGTATACGACCGACGGGAAACTGTAGACCTGCACGGTTAGAACGTGACTTTGCCTTCCCCTTAACTTTTCACTCTCGGCCGAGTGCTTTGTCTGTGTGAATTCCTAGTGATTGAAGATTACCAGAGCTCGTTGCGAGACGAAAGTAGAATCAGCAACACAATGATTATACTCAGACCTCCTATTTTGTAAGGAATACTCTTACTCTGGTTGCTAAACAAATGTTTTTATTATGTTACAGAGTTTTTATCATAGATCGAATGAACATAAATCACCTGAGCGTTCATCTAACAACTAACTAATCACAAGTTGAGTTTATAATAAGAATAATAAATATAATATAAGAATAAGAAATGAAATATAAGAATAGCGGTGGAGACTCTTGGTAGCTGGGTCAAGGAATCTAAAAGCCTTATTAAAGAAATCTCGGTAGACAATATCATTGATAACGAAAAGGTCATACTAGTCCGGTTGGTCGAACTACCTCTGGAAGTCCCAGGGCGAGTTATAATGTTTTGGAACCCGTATTCAAATTCATCAGAAGTAAATTGGAGGAGTGAGTGTGATGTGCCAGTCTTGCGGTCCAATACTTAGTGAGGTATACTATAATTTGCAAAAAGTACGACTACAATGTCCAGATTTCGAACCCGGAATCTATCGATCGTAAGGCCGACTCCTTAACCACTACATACCTTTTTATTAATATATTATGATTTAAAAAAAAGTTAAAGTGCGTCGCGGAATTCCTCCGCATCGCATGCCTCTTGTACAACACGAAGTTATTATAAGCGCGGTATTCTGTAGGGTGGAGGTAATTCCCTAGTCGGACTGCTCAATTGGGCGGAGATACCGCCGTGTCCTACCTCCTCAAAAGATGGATGCCGGCTATCTTTCCTTTGTCTCCAAACTACCACTATAGGACATTCCGGTTATGTCGGACTCGAACCGACTAAAACGCACGCCGCCTGTGGGTCGTTTTGGTTGCCGAAGGTGAGGTTGACAGGCATATCCCTCGCACCCCGGCCGACCCAGGGCCATCTCTCGCGATCTGGCCCTCGTCTCGGGTGTGGGGACTACAGAGTCCCCAACTCGACCCCGGAAACGGGGAGGCGCGCTAGGCGCGCCACCGCCGCGGCCCGCTTCTGCCAGGGTGACAGGCGGCTCCACCTGTCACCCCCAGGCCGGCGCTCATGGGAGGCGGAGGTCGTTCATCGACCTCCGACGCCCGAGTTACCTTCGTACGCGGGCAGCTCCCAGTCCTCTAAGTCCTTTAGAGAAACTAGAGTAAATCATAAGATTATGATATTTAAACCTCCTCCCCCCGCCTCCTCCTTCACGAGCATTACTTGCTCGCAGAAGGAGGCGCCGGCCGCCCACGCATCCGCGCAGCGGACCATCGCCGCGAGCAAATTACATAGCATAACGACAGAAAGCAAGAAAAAATATCCGCGGGCGACGGACCGGGTAAAAGTGAGACCCTTACTGTCGACTAGTCACATGATAAATCTGAGTACGCTCTGTGTATGGACTACCGCTGACATATTGTATAGGATGAGACATTCGCTCGCTCGTGTGTTCTGTCAAATGACTAATTAACCAGCAAATCTGAAAACTACCGTGAATTTGCTGTGTGCGTGAAGAAGGTGGGCGTCTTTTGGGTTTACACAAGCTCTCAATGTTTAGTATATATTTTGGGAAAGGGAATTTATTTCTACCTACATTATATAAATTTTACAGTATCTATGTATTGTCAGGTATAACTGCTTGAACTCCCATACTGCACTGAGTGTACAAATGAGACAATAGTGTCAATTTTATATTACTTATATTTATTCTTATTGTAACGTAAATTAAATCAAAATATCAAAAAAATAGTTATTATTGTGGGGCAACTACTTATTCGGTGTTATTAATTGCACGGCAATGAAATTTTTTGGTTTTGCATAAGATGTATAAAAAAAAAGTATAATCGCCAAACTAAAAAAAAATACATATAGCACAAATGACCACAACCGCATGTAAAATACCTAGTTAATGAAATATTTTAGATTCGATACCTAGGTTGATGAGACGATGCTGAGGAACAAAATTTCTATTTCACTGTAACCCATACACTAGGTACCTACTTAATTAAAGGCTAAGATATTATTGATTGGTATATTGCTAAGCAGGGGGTATCACAAAAGCAATAAAATTTAGAGACGTTAAGCAATGCTTCGCAAAGTGCGATTGGATAGGGCTTAACTGTGGCAGTTTTGTGAGAACTATAGAATCAGATCGCACACTCAGTGAAGGCGCCACCGGATAATTAGTTAAGATCGATATTAATTGACAGCATTACGTACGCCTTGAAAGAGAATCAAATGTTCAATTTTCTTACTTCCTCTCTATTTTTATATATTCCTTCCCTCTTCTTTTTTACAAGTAGCAACGTCCGAATTATGCCCGGATGATTTTAGAATGTTTTATTCGTTCCCGGTAGAGCTCATTGGAGTATTTGTACTGTCAGTGGGAAGACTAAAGGCTTGTCCTGCTTTGTCTTCTACACTGAAGGCACAGAAACTCTGTGCTTACAGGGTCGGCAGCGCGAGTGTGACTCCTCTGGTGTTACAGCTAAATACAAGATCTATACAAGATACAAATAGTTCTGAGCCTTTATTAAAAGAACCTAATATGTTGCAATATTATTATAGGTTTGCAATATTTTAATACAAATGCTCTAAATTAATTTTTATTTTGTAGTGGTGACTGATCCTCTTGGCGATGTATACCGGAGCATGAGTGCGCGCAAGAGTTCGCTAATTACTTTCACTCTGTTTACGGAACGTGTGCGCCGCGTTTGAATGCTGAAGCCGCTGCGCAGATGGCACCAGAGCGCGGGTCGCGGGTTCATGTGGGTGAGCTGTCATTACAGGACGTGTGTCGGGCTCTCGAGCGTCTTAAACCTAAGCGTTCAACAGGACCAGACGGTGATACATTGCTGATCTCAGCCACAGCTGCTTCCAATTGCTTGCGAGCTGCCTCTACTTGTTCTTCACGTCCTAAATAAGGATTAATAAAGTTTTTTTTATTAATTCGTTTTAAACCAACCTTTTCGGATACACCCAGAGCAGAATTTTTCTCGTTAATACTTTTTATAGCGTGATTTTTCAGTAGTCGGGTTTTAGTTTTAAAATTATTTTTTTATTTATATTATTTTGGAATAAGTAATGGGTATAATTTATACATATTTGAAATGTACTAATCTCAAATTTATTTTTTTACATAGCGCGGTTCTTCACAATATAAGCATTTACTAATAACCAGTGAGCCATGGAGTGTTGGGGTATTTTGGCAGATTAAGCCGTTGATAATGAGAATAATAGATGTTTGTTGCTCACTCATGCCTGAACTTCACATGCGGAAAATGTATGAACGGCAGTCTGTACATGAGATAGCGACCGAATTCGGATGTTAAGTACGTAGCGACGCAAACTAACCGAAATTCCCAAGTCTGTACTTAATGTTACGATTTTTGTCGGTTATCGTAACGAAATTCGTCGTAAACTTAACAAATTCTCGGATAGTAATATTATAAAGCTGCAGAGTTTGTTTGTTTGTTTGTTTGAACGCACTAATCTCTGGAACTACTGGTCCGATTTGAATAATTCTTTCAGTGTTGGGTAGTCCATTTATCGAGGAAGGTTTTAGGCTATACATCATCACTCTACTACTTAAGGATCAGTTTAGTAATAAAGTCGCCAGCGAAAGGTGGTGGTCTGCTAACTGTTGGTTTAGCATGTGGAGCAATTTTTCATTTTGTTCCAATTACTGCTAATCTACGGAAGGCAGTAGATGTGTTATATGAAGATCCTATAGGAGAAGTTGAGAGGAGACAGATGATTGCCAGTGGACTGCCGAACAGATCCGTTGAAAATAGCGGAGCTAAAAGCTTGGAAAGCAATACATATTTCTTCATACACATCATAGTAGCTGTCACAATCAAAATTGTAACTTAAAAGTATTTTCTTGAAATACACTACACATGTCTTGTTAAGTGATTGCATATGGCTTTATTAGCCTATGGCAGATGACAATTTCACCGGCGCGCACTACCTAGCAAAAAAAACCTACAGTCTTAGTTTTGCTAAGCGGGCATTTACTATACAAATTATTTAGTCTCTTTCTGCAATTACGCGTTCAATATCAAGACTTTATTTTATTTTACACCCATATACAAACACGAAAGAAGTGATGGCTCCAAATTTGTAAAGTATGAGCCAACTGTAAATAATTTTATTAAAACTATAATCGCTTTGACAATTTTTGTGGAAAAATATTGGTTTCCACTTAGGTGGTAGAAAAGCACACGGTCCATCTGATGGAAAGTTGTTACTGTGGCCTATGGACGTGTGTAACACCAGAGGAGCCACACTCGCGCTGCCTGTGAGCACAGAGTTTCTGTACCGTCAGTTTAGAAGACAAAGCAGGACAAGCCTTTAGTCTTCCCACTGACATCACGAATTCTATGCTGAGAATTTTTTCGGACGGCAAAAACATTGGTAGAATTTTTTTTTTATTATTTCTAAGGTCGCAATTGTTAATGATGTCTATGAATGTTTATAACATCCTAAGTTTCATTCGGAAGTTGTACAAAACGAATATAATATTAGGAAGTGCGCCGCAGTTATCGCTTATTTTCACAATGTAGTTACTGTTCAGCTCATTAAAGTCTCTTTTACAACGATATTATACTACTTATTTACAATTACTTTCAATTTTTTAAGTATTTAACCTTTAAAATTGAAAGTATGGAATTTAAAGTTTTTAAAGTAAACTATAAGCTAACTGATCAAATCCGTTTATATTTTCAAAATAAATCTAATACCTACCCTATGAAAAATGTTGTTTTATTACTTACATTTTCTATAGTTGTGCGCCTTTCGTCTATATCTTTCAACAAACTATGCATTTCTTTGTACCAATGCAGATTTGGCACATAGACAGTATCAACATAGTAGGTATATTATAGTTCCGTTCAACTAAATAGATTTTTTCAACTCACGTTTCACTTCAATGTGATATTCATCGACTAAAATGTGGTAACGCACTTGAAGTTGGAATATTCGCACAAATGCGAATCGGTAACCACTTGATATCTGTATAGAAATGGTTATGTAACTGCAAACCTGTCCCAAATGTTGTGCGGATATATTTTACTAGATGCGTTCAAATATTATTTAAATTTTATTTATTTTGTATTTTTAAGTGTTACAATAGCTCTGTTATTTTTAAACATCTCGACCCGCATACATCTCGACGCTCGAAGACTAGTCAAGTCGTGACCACGGGTGACCCGCCCTCCTCCGCAGACGTGGACGTTGAATTAGACGTGGTAGACAGGAACAATAAGCCCCCCATCTGGGACATGACCACGTATGGCCCCGTTCACATCAAAGAGAATGTCACAGTGGGTACCGTAGTGACCAGTGTGAAAGCACCGACATAACCCGCAGAATAAGCAAGCTAAAGTGGAAATTTAATAAAGTTGCGTGTGAACATTGTATCAATTTGGACCACCCCATCTCTTCCCCATGCGTTGTCGTATAAGGCGACTAAGGGATAGGGCTGTTTGACATCAAAAAGATATTTAAGTACAGCCCAGACACAGCCTCAGATGCATGGCTTGAGTCAACGATAGTGCCCAAAGACGGCAATAGGCTAACCTTACGTGGGACGGTCCAGAAGGTCCTGGGCGATGACGCAGTGCTTGACATTGGCCTGCAGTATGGAGATGGGATGGTCCATTATCCTTGGGCGGTGTCCATCTCCTCCTCGCGTTGCTGGGTGGAGGGGGGAGTAGGATTCCCACCACCCGCAACTCGATAAGATTATATCCTTTTTTTAAATAATTTGGGACGAACTTAGTAAATTTTTCGTAAATATGTTTTCTATGAAAGAATGTGTAGATACTTTTTTTAGTTTTATAAATGGCTAATCTAAAAATTAATATTTTGCAGATCTCCATAGAAGGATGAATTCTAAACGTGAGACGGTAACGGTAATCCTGTTTGAACATAATTCTGAGAAGGTTTGATGTCTCTGAAAGCGGTTTAAGGGAAGCTTTGTATGTGTGCTTTCTTAGTTACTAATTTGGTTTTGATAACGTGGTAAGGGATTAACAATCCAAAACGGCCCCACACTGTGATACCATGTCATACCATATACTTACCTAAAAATGTCCCAGCTCTCGGCCTATACTTAAACCACTGCGCCGCCCCACGCGTGATAGCAGACCAATCTGCACGCAGATTTGTCTGCTCTTCCGGCTACGTTGGAACTCTGAAAAGGTGGACCACCCTCGCAAGTTATTTAGGAAAACATTCCAAGCTGAGGTTAGTCGGCGCCCCCTCGTAGCAGATTTTAAAAAACATTGTTATGACGAAAACAAACATATTTATTAAGTAGGTACCTACCTATTTTTTTTTTTATTCTAATACCTAATTTAAAATATTACGAAGATTAGTTATAACATACGACACGTTTGCCATATTTCCATTATATTTTTTTGTATATATGTATGTACATATTTATATTATGTCTGTTGATATGAATTCAAGAAAAACTTCGAGTATCCGGATGAGTCACCATAATACACTTTGTTGGATTCTTTGCAACTTTATTGCGATAAAAGCAATTTTATGAATTAAAACACGTTCGATTCGTTAAAGATTAACCGTGAACGATATTAATTATCCATTATTTACTGTGACTACGAAGATGTGCAGAAAAAATTTAGTAACGCCTGTCGCCATTTTCGTTTATGAAATATCTTAGATACATTTTGTTCAAATAGTAGACTACTTATAACTCACGAAATAACTAGAATTAGCGTAGAAGCTGAAGGATTTTGCCGAATACCAAAATCACTCTGAACCAAACCAAATTCCGAATTAATTTTGACTTTGACAACAATTTTTTTTTATACCACTTAGGTGGCAGACAAGCACACGGTCCACCTGATGGAAAGTGGCTACCGTGGCCTATGGACATGTGTATCACCTTAGGAGCCACACTCGCGCTGCCGACCCTGTAAGCACAAAGTTACTGTGCCGTCAGTGTAGAAGACAAAGACTTCTTTTATCCCATGTTTCTTTTCTTTTTCTGGTCCCCTTTAAAATTATGTGACTTTTATAGGTAGCAAATGTGTATATATGTAGGGAAATATAAAAGAGTGTTACAGTAGTGAGTGCACGGAGGATAGAATATAATTGCGAGTGTGATCGCAGTTTGATTTCTGAGTTAGATGAAATTTTAAACATAAACGGGCGAAATGTGAGTGCTAGCATACACTTCTGTATCTAATTGTATAGTTATTATTTCATAAATAGTCATTATTCAGCAATCGAACCTATGACTATAAAACTTCAATCAGACAACCGTGTTTCGTAACTGAGCTGTTAATAAATTGTATTAAAATCAAATGGTCGTCTCGTATTTTTACGTCCGGTTTAGTCCGAATGGGAAAGACTTCAGTTTACAGACCCCATTGTTACAGGTTGTCTGTAAGAAATCGCACCTAGCGATAATACCGCCATTTGTACCTACTTCCTAAAATTATGTAAATTTGTAAACTTTTTATAAATATATTTTGATTGAGTACAATAACTGTATTTTATAGTATATACAATCATAGGTTAAGGACATCAAAGGTCTTTAGGTCTTTGCGATCACGGCATACTTTCATACCTTTTTAGCACACGACCCACCTCATGTGAGTGAGTGGTTACGTGGCCTATGGACGGGTGTAAGACTAGAGAAGTCACACTCGCGCTGCCGACCCTGTAAGCACAGAGAGTTCTGTGCCGTCAGTGTCACGTGGCCGTCGGCGCCTCTGCTAGCCTGGTATTTGTGGACACAGAGGCGGCATCTGCGCGGCCTCCACGTATTAGAACTCGGCTGTGGCACCGGCCTACCGGGCATTCTAGCTGCTAAGTGTGGCGCCCGTGTTACGCTCACAGACAGCGTAGTAAATTCCTTGAAAAAAATTATCGATGTGGTGACGGAGAAAGAATACAAGTATCACTACCCCATCTCAACCGACGGGTGTCTTACGAGGCGACTAATGGATAAATAAGCAGACGATATCACTGCGAGAGAAGGAAAACTCGAAATAAAACCCTGTACATTCATCTTACTGGGAATATCATTCCTTGTATTTTACGCACTAGGAATGGAAGCCTATCGAAGACAACCCGTACTGCTAATTAAATACAACGGTTCGAAGCCTGCAAGTGACATCTTCTATCATCAAATTATACCAAGGGGAAGCTCCCCACCTGTAATGCTATACACAGAGTTGTTCTTATCAAAATTATAACGTTGACTTACACGAAACGTGTTTTTCATACTCCTCGACAGCCTCTTCTGGTGATGAAAATCGTTGGCCACGTAATTGGTTCTTAATTTTTGGGAACAGATAAAAGTCACAAGGTGCCAGGTCGGGACTGTATGCAGGATGACTCATGAGTTCTACATTTTTCGCCTTCAAAAAGTCGTTTGTCTGTCTGGCCGTGTGCAAATCAACGCTCCCACAATCCAAATAACCGCATCCGACGCAGATACTTTCCGAAGCATCCGTGCTCGGTGATCATCTGCGTCAGACGGTACGAGAGGCTGCCGTGTGGCCTCTCTAGCCACTCCCCCATGATGGGTCTTACCGCCGTTACTACGGCGTGCCCTGCGCTTGGTTGCCCAAGTCGTCTCTCCCATTCCAAAAATAAATGTCAATTTTTCTTACTCACCTGAAACTGATATATGAAGGAACTATAATCTAACATTAAGTAGGAATAGTTTAGTAGTCCAAACCGGCCCAATATACTGAATGCTATCGTAAGAGTTAGCCAGTATCTAGTAAAGAACGGTACACTGTTGTGTGTATTCAGCACTTGTAACTTCAATAGGCAGACACCCGCTTGCATAAAAACCATTTTGGTTTAAGCGTATTTAACTTAAACCAAAGTTAAATATAACAAATCAATAAGTTCATCAGCATCACAGTTAGACTGGAAAACCTACGCCAATTAAGTTTACACAACCAGGTGTTTCCTTCCTCCTACAGTCCTGGGTCTTTAAAGCGGAGCGTGAAAAAGCATCTGATGAAGCCGCCAAACAAAGTGCCATCATTGTAACATTAATTAGTGTCTAATGGTGACCCTCTTTCCTGAGACTTTGCCTTTGCCTTATCATCAGGCGAGGTGAAGTTAAATTGGCGTGTCCTATATAAAAATAAATTATGAGATGACTTTAAAAGTAAAACGGTAATCGCTATCCATCAGATAACCCAGGTGTTTAAACCGTTTATATTATAAAAGAAATTGTGTTTTTAATATCTGTGCAAACTTAATAGCAAATTAAAACTATTTTTAACACCAACATCTATCTGCATACTTATCAAAAATTGAAGATATCATCATGTTAAATCAATAAATAAATTTTATATATCCAATCAATGCCATATCTACACTTGTATAATTCCATTCATCTCATCATGGTAATCTTCACAATTTTTCTTTGCTTCAAAAATCATGAGCCCCTCTTCCAGGAAGCCTTCTTCACTACCTATATGACTAATTATGAGACGTTTGCCTTTTCCAGATGGATTTTTTTAATCCAGTGGTCAGTGAGTGCCCAGTAATATACTACTTCAATATGTTCAGATAGATCAGGAGCTTCGCCTTCATAAGCGCAAGGTACCAACTCCGTATATATTTTTGAACCAAAATCTTCCGACAAACACTCATTCAGCTGTGTTTCACTCATAGAAATAATTGGACTTCTCATTTTAATAGATTCAAGCTACTACGGCTATATAACAATGGCTGATATAGATTATCTTAAAATTTCGTGGAATAATTGGGTCGTAACACCGCTGAACTTTCTGAGATATAACTCGGATATGAGAAACCTGACGTCACATGGACAAGTTAGGTTCAGTAGAAACAAGGCTGGGCACACTTCCGACTAACTCCTCAAACAAACTGGCGTCGTAATTAGAGTCCCAGTCTTCTAGACTTAAAAAAATCTATTAAGTCTTTTTTGAGGATCAGGTGAATAGAAACGTAATGAATTATATATTAAAGTTTTGTTATAATATTACGAAAGACTGTGTTCGTCTATTGTAGACTATTGCTATTGGAGAAGTAACTTCTAAAATATATCGTTACAATAGCGGTATCGTACAAGCATATCCAAGGAATCACTACATTCATAAATAAATAGGATTAGACTTACAAGCGCTTCTCATTATTGTTAAAATTATCTAATTTGTTCTTGTGCAGTCAGTGGGAAAACCTTTTCAGGGCCACAAATATTGTCATGTTTTTAATTGTTTCTAATAAACACAAAAAGTCATTTAATTTGTTAAGTATAAAATAATAATACCACCTAACTACATAGTTAGTATTGTATTGTAGGTGGTAAGTACCTATATACTCAATGTAAGTTGCAATAATTTGTTTGCATAAATAGATAATAACGTAGATGCCGTTATTACCACGTGAAGACGAAGGGCGTACTCCACGGACCAGACGTCAAGTGGAAATGGATGCCGCACGTCAACGAACCCTCGAAGAGGAAGGGAGTCAGGCCGATGCTGCTGTCTCAACGGGAACTACGGCAGCACCAGATGGAACCTGGAATAGGGAACATCCAAGATGGGACCTGAACTCTCAACCACAGTGTGCTCTGAGTAACTGAGGTAGATGACAGACATCTTGGATATTCTAAATAAGCTATTCTATTTTTTTTTTATTATCGAAAAATTATCAAAATAAACTAAACATTTGTTAATGACTTCCATGAAAAGCTACAAAAGGACTATTATATTTAAGTTAAACTATTTCTATTAATACAGTACAAAATGCCGAAAGAGCAGTATCGTGAAACTTACGTCGGGAGAAAAATGTAAGTAATAAGAGGTTATGTTTTATACTAAACACCATCACGAACAAAGTCAACTGCAAAGGATTCCAGGTGTTTCGCTTAGGTGCGCTTAAAAAAGGTGCCGCCTCCAGGCCGAGACCATTGAAAGTCGTCCTCAACAGTAAGACGGAAGCTTTGGAAGTGCTTCGTAATAGGAACAAGCTAAGAGAAGTGCAGATAAATGCGTCATTCTGATCACAATGTGTTTCATTTTGTTTCAATTAAGGAAACCTCGGCGCGGTTCTCACTAACAGTCATCCCAGTATCCCAGTGTCGTTATTTTTGCATATATTATAAGGTATTTTCCATTTAGTATATTGTATTGTAAGGCTGTGGTTGCGGTGGGTTGGTTGAGCGTGGTTAACTTAGATGCTATGTAAATGTTTACTATGTTAACTATGTAACCTACTGTAGTTTAAGCTGCACATGTTTTTTATTTTTCTATTTTGTGTTTATAAAAGAAATGTATAAATTATTACACCTCTCAGACTGAGTTTTTAGACTCCTTAGCCACTGATTTCTCGCGTTTCGAGGATTCTGTACAAAATTGGATCCCTGTATCCAATGAGTGAATTGCTCCATTCTCACATTTACTCGTGCTCGAACACCGATCCTGCAGGCGTCGTCGCGGGATTCGATCCCCGTCAGTGCTGTGGATCTCTTTTCAATATTATGGATATAATTTCACATAAACATAAGTATCTACCTACTTACTAAACATAATAAGATAGACTATATACCTACCTACTGAACTTTCAGTACCACACTCGTGCTGCCAACCCTGTAATTACAGAGTTTCTGTGCCGTCAGTGTAGAAGACAAAGTAGTACAAGCCTTTAGTCTTCCCACTGACAGCACAAATTCTCCAGTGAGCTCTGGCTACTCACCGCTGGGAACACATCACGAAGTTATTATGGCCGTGGTAAATGTGGGTGCAAGCACCTCTGCCTACCCCCTCGGGGATATAGGCGTGAGTTTATGGTATGGATGTATGATAAACCTTAAATTATAAGCCTCAGGTATGTGTCAAAATTTCAAACTACCTTCAAGATTTATTTACATAGACATACCTTCAGTTTCAGTCGTAATAAAGTATGTAAAAAGAAATCACATACATTTTAAGTATGCTCTACCGCTTGTTTAATGGATTGCTGCTAGAGGTGAAAGTGTGTGATGTCTCCGTAATACATATTTTACAGTATTTAATTGACCAAGCGAATGAAGCGACTGATTTTGCTTTTGTCCGTATCTATGTGAGTTTGTCAATTCCATAACCCTCGTTAACGGTTTTCATTCACGTTGCTCTTTTGTTAGCAACTAGCTGTTGCCCACTGCGGTCGGTTATTGCGACCAAATATAGCCTATGTCCTTCTACCTCCCCATACCAAGTTTTATCACAATCAGTATAGAGATATAGGCGTGTAAGCGTTACAGACAGACAGACTGACAGACAGCTACTTCCGTATTTACCGGATAAAACCAGAAAATTTTGATGATGCTCTTGGCATTGCCATTAAGAAGCAGATTTTGTGTGGTTTGTCAAAGTACCAAAGATTTTGCCTTCTTTTTTTATCTAGGACCCACCAACTCGACTACACCTTGCCTGATGGTAAGCTAAATGCAAAGTTTCATGAAACCATTACAGACACTAATTAATGTTACCATGGTGGTTTCTTCTTCGTTCTAAGGTATCGTCTCTGGTAAGGACCTTAATTTTTGATTCTTATTTTACCTTCCTTTTTGCAGGGTGCAACGCACGATTAACCTCTCCATGTAGTAACAAACATTTTACGTCCATTGTTATCTATGTTCGCTATTCTAAAAGTGTAAAAAATGTCTTCCATCTTGTCGTAGTTCCAACTACCGCTGCCTCGCGCATCACCAATTTCCAATTTCATATTGTAATAAATTTACATACAAATTCCAATTTAAAGATTGTATTGTAATTACACTATGTTTCAAATAAGAAAACATATTTAAAAAAAAAAACAGAATGATACTACTAACTAGCTGGTGTATGTTTCTCCATTACTGACATAAAGCTGATGAAACGGCCATATTATACAACATTTATAAGTTCCAGCTGCCAGGAAAACTGTACATACATTATTTAACGTCCTTCTGTGGCAAAAAAAGGTTTCATGGGAGTAACATTTTTTTTTGTGAGATTGGTGAGGTTATGGTTATAAAAGTTTGCGAATTTTCTAGTAAACATTTGTCGCCTACTCGTTTTCCGATACGTCATCCATCGAACATGCGTAACTGCGGCAATAAACAGTGATTTGTCTATTTACAGCCAAAACCGATGCTGTCAACACCCAACCAAGCGTAATTTGCGTATTGGTTTTATATTTTAATTTAACGCTTAATTATCTGAGTTTGCTTGCCAATACCATGGACAGTCATGGCGAAATGTGCTTGGTTAATATATTTTTTTATTTCCATCTCTTATTGTACTACATTACATGCAAATTAATAAATGAATTTGAATTTGAATCAGGCTATTGATCAGCTAGAGATAAGTGAATATGAGAGGATTCAAGAAGAACAAAGGAAATTGGAGGAAGATTCTGCGGGGTGGTTGCCTAAAAATGGTGCAGGAGATATACCCTTAGTCATAAATGAACCAATCAAAATTGCTGATAAAGAAGCAGATGTGGAAAACCCATGATCACTTGCATCACTTATTGATAGAAAGATAGATATACAGATAATTCTTTATTGTACACCAACAGATTTACAGTAGGACAAGTAGATAGCATGTATACAGTTCAATGTACAATGGGTGCCCATATCACTGGAAGCAATTTCTTCCGGGCTTTTTGAGTGCGAGTGTAACACCTCTGATGTTGTACACGCCACCAGGTGGACCGAGTGCTTGTCTGCCACCTAAGTGGTATAAAAAATTATACGACGGTACCATCTGGACCTGTCACCTTTAAAAACAAACTCTACCTTTGTCAGCTATTTGTGGCCCTATTATACTCTACCAGTAACAAACACAGCTTCTAATGAAGGACAGGTTAATGTAACTATCCAGGGCGTACAGGATACTGAAAAAAAAAATCATTGGAGTCTAAACGCACCTCACTAACTGGTACACCTGTTGATTGAGGACGGATGGACGGACGTTCCTATCAGGATTGAGAGGTCAAAGAGAGCTTCATGGTTAGGTCTTCACCAAGTAGGTTAACATATTGCGAGTTTAGGTAATACTTTTTGTTTTTTACGTTCGGAAAACGGATATCTCCACCACCGGAGCCGCTGGGAGAGGTTATGTCGGATTCGAACCGACTAAAACGCACGACGCCTGGAGGTAATATCAATTCTATAAATTCAAGTATTTAGAAGATAGAAATATCAATTGGGTAGGACTTACTACATCAGACAGATATATACAGCTCAGACTCAGGCACAGATACAAAGCTCGAATCCACTTCCTGTTACGTAGCCGAAAACAATGATTGGTGAAATGCGGGTGTTAATTTACCTCTGCCTAAACCTTCGGGGATAAAGGCGTGATTATATGTATGAATATATGTATGTATTCCTATGCTTTAAACAAAATTTATCTCACTGAGTCTGTATATAGAAATATGGTATCTGCGAGTATTGTGCAATACAATAATCTATATAGTACACTATATGGACCCTCTTTTATGTATTTTTCATTTATTACTTGCAAATATGGGTTACATAAGATGTTACATACATTAAATAGTGTCACCATATTTCACCTTAATAGGCATGCAATTCTTATAATACAACAAGTCTAATAATTATAATAATTAATTACCCGCGGGTTCCATCCCAAATTATTTTATGCATGAATATAGGTATTTGCATTGATCTGGTCGTACCTCGGAGAGCACATTAAACCATCGGTCCCGGTTGTCATACCATATCTATAGCAGTCGTTATGGCTAGTTGTAGCCCTAAAAAGTTAAACAACTGCTCTAGTTCACAGGTAACTCAATTTTAGTACCTTCTAAATTTTAGGTGTTAACTGTTTTTATTGGAATATAGTAATCCACAAATGACATTTTTATTCCTGTCGCATCCAAAGCTATCACTTTGGAGTTTGAGGTCCGCGGTCACCATTACTTACACATACCGTGTGACAATGGTGACACTCAGCTTGACGGCCTCATCATATGCTTTTTCACGCCCCGCTTAAAGGACCCGGGACTGTAGGAGAATCTGTTTTTTCTGACGCGGAAACACACGCCTCCTGTACCCATCTCCCCTCCCGCACTACCTCTAAGTGAAAGATAGCTATAGTTTTCGCCCGCCAATTGTCAAATATGGACGCATATTCAGTCCCGCTTTGAACTAAAGAGGGTTATGTATTTGACCTGAATAAATGTCCGTCGGTCATGTGTTTCCCTGCTGTATATGTATACTACTAAATGACTAAACAGATTTTTATGATTCTTTATTGCACGGGGTTCATCGTGAATAATGGAAGTATAGCGATAAAAATTTATGAAGATAGGTAATATTCAAGACTGTATCGACACAGACTGTATACTTATATCCATTGCCGAGGGTGAACGTGGAACGTGTCAGAGCCTGAGGGACAATTGGTGCAATCATCTCGTTGAGCGTAAACAAACGAGTAAGTATCGCCTGCCTTTATGTAACAAAGTCTCGGCTTACATCGCTAATGTAATGGCCAGGAGCATTATAAAAAAAAAGGATATTGTTCCCAAGAATACAAAGCAACCATGTTGAGGTTTTTTTATACCACTTAGGTGGCACACAAGCACACGACTCACCAGATGGAAAATGGTTACTGTGGCCAATGGATGTGTGCAACACCCAGGGGCTTTATATGATGTGTTACGATAAAAGTTTCGATGCTTTTTGAAGTTATTTGTGTATTTATCGCAGGTTTATAAGTGCCCGGTTAATGACAATAGGCTTGCCACCTATTACATTGGGACCTAAACATCAACTGGCGATATGTGGATGCTAGCAACTCAAGTTTTCTGATGACCTTAGATGTCTCGAATGGTGCAGATACGCGTAGTAAAAGAACTCGAAAGAGGGTAGATCGATATAATTACTCCTAGGAAAAAACTTTTTCTTTGTTCACCGCCACTACTCCAGTTCCTCCGTGATCAACGGACGCGACTTAGTGAGTGAACCGTCGGAAACGAAACTTCTGCCAGTCTTGCCTTCCGCCGCTGCGAACCCGAGACCTGGATCGAACCCGAGACCGTTTTGATCCGTTTTAACTCTTCTTCACTAAATCCCGAAAAAGAAGACATTTTGATGAATATATATCTATTAGAACAGGTAATTTATTGATTCGTAACGCATTATTTTTATATTTATCATTAGAAAAAAAATTACTTTTGCGAGCAATAGTTGTAGGCCCTTAGCTGATTTTTTACACAATAAGAAAAACGATAC
Source organism: Eilema griseolum (assembly GCA_963662185.1). NCBI lineage: Eukaryota > Metazoa > Arthropoda > Insecta > Lepidoptera > Erebidae > Eilema > Eilema griseolum. Next base: position 5,571,007 of record OY759251.1, read on the forward strand.
AGACTCACGGTTTATTTCCACGTATCTCCATAGCCCACTTCCTAATGTCCTCTTCTGAGCGGATGACGCTTATTCTGGCTGCCTCGTCCTTCCGTATCAAAACGTTGCCGTGTTTGCACCAGTTCCTATATAGGACAAACAAAAAGAACGGTTACATGCCGAATCAAGGAACACATCAGGGCAGTCAAAAACAATGAACCGCATAAATCTGCAATCGCTCAACATTTATTGGAGTCCGGTACGAACCACTGGATCGAGCTACATAACCCTCAGATGCTTTCGACAGAACGCCACTATATACCAATACTACAGCACTTCCCTAGAGTTGCACAAGTTTGTAGGTCATGGTAATCATTTTCCATTAGGTGGGTCGTATGCTTTTCTGCCACCTAAATTGTATTAAAAAAAACTGGATCAGCAACACCCCATGCACGGCCACCAACACGTGTCAAAAAGGCTACAAAACCTAAAGAGTTTCTCTTGGTTTTATTCCACCACGCCTTTCTTTACCTTATCACTTATTGCTCAGCTCCTAAGGATCATAGCGTGATGATAATTCCTTATAAACTTCCTTCAGAACTGGGTTACTAAATATATAAAGCGATTTTTTCAAATCACACTGTAGATCTAGAATGCAGTTCAAATGGATTTTACATAAAATTAAGTTTTCCTTCAGTAAATTGTCCCATCTACAATAATTAAGGTACTTTTCCTTCATATGGCATTGCCGTGGGACGCCCTGTATATCCGTCTTATACCGTCGCGTCCTACGTCTGACTCAGGACAAATCGAGAGAGATGGGCCTGGGTTGGCCGGGGTACTTGGGATATACCCGTCAAACTCACCTTCGGCAAGAACGACCCACAGACGTCATGTGTTTTAGTTGGTTCGAATCCGACATAAACTCTCCCACCGGCTTCGTCGCGGGGAGTGGAGGCGGAATATCAGTGGGCTCACTCATGTCTCGATAAAGAATAAAACAAAAATTTATTGTGAAATGAAATATCAAATAATAACAGCGGTATTCTCGAACCATATGACGAGTGATGACCCCATAAACTTTTGTAACGACTATGAAAAAACTTCGAATAAATTATAGAGCGTCGCCACAAAATATTGAAGCTGTGCGAAAACTAATAATGCAAGACCGCCATGTTACGTATTTTTATTTTATTTTATTTATTAGAGACAAAAAACAGTTATGCGTTACAATAAAATCTTAAAAACCAGGCATACAAAATAAAAACGCACAACCCACACTATTGTCCACGAATTTATAATTGTATTTTAAAATACGAACGCGTAGTAAAAACTCAATCCCCGCAGAATGACATCCAATTAGGAGTCATTAGCGAGAGTTTCAGAAACCATTTTCTTGAATTGGTTCTCAGAAAGCGCAAAAATATCGAGATCAGCAAAATGTGAGTTGTAGGTTGCCAATAATCGCCGCAGAGGTGCCCGCTCCCCAGCGTTTGTTCTACACTTTTCTGTGTAAAACAATCTGGGCACGCACACCCCGCGCCGAACAGCAGTTCTAGGAACCACATAACACAACTTATTAGTAAGTTCAATACAATTGAATTTATTATTGCATATGCCATACAGCATCATAACCATCAGTAATTTACGTCTGTGCTCCAAGCTCAAAATTTTGTGATATTTTAACAGTTCCGTGTAAGGAATCCTAGTATGAAAACATTTATAATGGGTGGTACGAAGGAATCGTTTTTGAACCATTTCAATTCTATGCGTATATTTTTGGTAAAAAGGGGTCCAAATAGGCACCGCATATTCAATTTGGGAACGAATTAAAGTTTTATATAGGTAGAGGAAAGTAGAAGGTTTCTTGAAGTCAATACAAGACCGCATGACGAATCCGTACATCCTAAAGGCTTTGTTAATGATGTAATCAATGTGAGTGTCAAGATGTAATTTAGAGTCCAGTAGGACGCCGAGATCTCTTACGCTATCAGTCTTATCTAGCACTGTGCCGTTAAGAGTGTATTTAAAATTTGTAGTGTTTATGTTTTTCGTAAACGATATAACATGACATTTAGGCAGACTTAGATTAAGCTTATTAACCAAACAGTATTCTGAGAGCCTGTCTAGATCCTCTTGTAAAAGAATGCAGTCATAGTTGTTCGTACAGGTCTTATAGATTTTTAAGTCGTCTGCGTACATTAGTAGTTTAGAGTTTAGAAAGCAAGACTTTATATCGTTTATATAAATAATAAAGAGCAAAGGGCCCAATACCGATCCCTGGGGCACACCAGACTCAACGACCACATAATCGGACTCATGTCCATTGACAACAACCTTCTGTGACCTGCGAAATATATAAGATGCAAACCACCTGAGCAAATTCCCTCTTATACCGTTAAAAGCTATTTTATCGAGAAGTATTTTATGATCCACCCTGTCAAAAGCCTTCCGAAAGTCAGTATATACAGTATCAACTTGGGTGCCTCGATCCATGTTCTCAAATAAAAATTGAGTAAAAATTGTGAGATTACTGATAGTGGATCGGGATTTGACAAAACCGTGCTGTTCAGGTATAATGATATCATTTAGAAGTGGAAACAAATGACTGTGAACTAGACTCTCAAAAAGCTTAGACAAGGCGGACAATATGGATATTGGCCTATAATTTGCAATATTGCCCTTATCCCCACTTTTATAAATAGGTGTAATAAATGCCCGCTTCCATATTCTCGGAAATACTCCTTCGCTTAGACATTTGTTAAATAACAAATGTAATGGAATACAGATGCTTTGTGCTGTGTTCCTAAAAAATCTAGGAGGCAGACCATCCGGACCAGGCCCCTTTGTTATGTCTAGTGACGACAGTGCCCTACTTATGGTACTCTTTTCAAGATAAAGGCTAGAGATACAGACAGATTTCTCGGCTGTAGTGTGCGGAGGTGTCCAGTTTATAGGGTCAAATGTTGAGGGCTCATAGACGGAGTTAAAGAAAGTAGAAAACAGTACGCATATTTCACCGGGGCAGTCAGATGCTTTATTTTCATAATACATGTTTGCTGGAGGACCAGAATTTCTCTTTCGGTTTGAGATGTACGACCAGAAGTGCCTGACGTTAAGTGGTATGCTATCCTCGACCGTCTCCATATATTTATTGAAACACTGAACAGATAGGCTTTTGAATTGTTTACGATAATTTGAAAACTTTTCGTAGTCTGATATGTTTCGTAGCTTTTTCCAACGAATCCAAGCACGCTCCTTGTTTTTGAAAATTTTAATAAGGGGAGTATGAAACCAGACGGGATAGCCAGGTGCCTTACCTCGCGTAAGCGGCACATGTATTTTAATAATACCGTATAAATAATCATAGAATGAATCCACAGCCTGTTCACATGAAAGATTATGAAAAAAATTGTTCCAATCCAAACTATTTATTTTTGTATTAATTTCATTATAGTCGGCTTTGTAATAATTATGTTTCTTAATGTTTTGACGTTTCATTGGTGTGTATTGTGTTTCCAATGAAGTCAGCACAGAAAATGGGGGATGAAGGGGTACAGGTTTGAGTAATATAGTATCGGTATGTATTTGACAATCTGTGTTGCTAATAAATAGATCCAAGACACGGCCTATTTCATTTTTAAAGGTGTTGTACTGATAAGCGTTTGTCATAGATATCAAGTCACACAAACACTCGCTCACTTCATTATGCGACTGAGTAAAGATGTTACTAGATTTGTCAGGCCATTCGATCTCAGGTCGATTATAATCTCCCACTAAAAAAAATGATTTAGTGCACGGCTCAGTTATAATATTTTCTAATATAGACAGGTGAGATAGGTATACGTCGTCTTTTGTGCGAGGAGGTATATAGGCAGCGCTAATTATGTGGTGCCTATTCGGACGCGCCGCGAGGAGCTTGATCATAACGTGCTCGATGCCAGTGACGGGAGGACATGTGGACACTCTGACCGGCCGGAGCTCGCGTAACACAGCTATCAGAACACCCCCTCCGTCCAGCTTATTTGTAGTAATACGGTCCCTGTCGTCTCTAAAAACTAAATAGCGGTCGTCAATGAACTCATTGTCGCTCAAGTGAGGCGTAAGCCAGGTTTCAGTTATTATAATTATGTCAAAGGATGAAGAAAGAATGTTGTTATATAGTGTGTGTAATTTAGTGCGGATTCCTCCACAGTTCTGATAGTAGAAGGATAGACTGTTAGGCATTGTGTGTTATAGGGTTATAAAAGAATAGGTAAATAATAATATGAAAGTAGGTATTCGCTAGTACATTCTGTAACTTGGAGTCAGTTCGCAAACAGTGACGTTGTAAAATCGAGTTATGATAAGAGTTATCCACACACAGCTCAACAATTGTGTGAAGATGATGATGATGATGAACAAGAATGTGTATAAAACTTGTTGGATTGTATGAAATGACCCTGTTCGTCATAAGACTATTGGTAACATATTTTAAATATATAAGTTTACAGTAAGTAGCACTAAAAAAACAACAAGAGTTATGAGAGCAAACAACCACTAAAATACTCGTATACAGAATTATTGGAGTGATTATTATTACAAGCATGAAAGATAGTTGGTATAATATAAAATAGGTAGCATATTTAATTATAGACATGAGAGATAGCTGGCATAATACATAATAAGTAGCATATTTAATGTAAAAGTTTAAGGTAGCACTAATAAAACGAAAACAGTTATGAGAGGTAATCACTATTAGTATGTACGAATATAGAATCAGCAAAACTATTTGAACAGTAATCAGTATAATTGCATAATATAGGTGATATATATCATAAGTAGTATGGTATCTATTACGGTTAATTGAGTAACGGGTAGACATGTGTTTAGGGTTATAACTCAAGCTTAAGCACAAATAACATAAGTGACTATTATGCAGATTATTATTTATACTTTGCAATTTTGTCAACATCGCTAAGACATCGCACAGCGAATGTTTTTGAGTTATCAGTTGCTTTAATAAGAATAGTAGCATTTTTAACCCATACGTACTTAACGTTATATTTATTGGCCATCTCACGACATAAGCGAAATAATTTTTTGTTATATAACGTGAGGTGTTCGTTAATGTAAATTTTGTGGGCAGTACCTGATATACCAATTACGTCAGACGACACATTTTTAGATAAACGATAAGCACTTAATATATTATTACGAAGGGTCCTTGACCCCAATTTCACTATAATGTTCTTGGGTTGGTTGTTCTCCTGAGTACGGGCATGGGGGACGCGGTGAATGGCTAAGACATCCTGGCGAGGTATAGGGCATCTAATGGCAGCACCGATACGTTCCACCAACCCATGAAGGTCTTCGTCTCGTTTTTCCGGCAGATTACAGATTTCAATATTATTGAGACGGGCTTGCTGTTCTAGCGATTCGATTTTTTGTTCGAAACTTGAGAGTTGGTCGTTCACATTGGAAACCGATAAAGTACGTGTACCAATTTCTTCAACTTTACTCTTAAGGTCCAATACCTCACTGGCGTGAAATTGAAGCGAGTGTTCAAATTGGGCTATTTGCATTTTGAAAGAGGAGTGTTCTAAGCGAAGTGCATTAATATCTTGTTTGATCTCGAGTGACGTGTCTCTGAGGACATCAAGATCAGCCTTTATTGTTTTAATTATGCTGTCATTGATTTTCATTAGCTTAACATCTAGTTCACAACGCAAATCATTGAGCGCGTTCACAATTTCACGGCTCATAACAGATGGGCTCGGATCGACGGTAGGCACAAAACAATCCGGTTGCTTCCTTCTTCGAATCGCAGTACTAGGTTCCTTGGTTTCAGCAGCAGCTGACAAATCGGGAGTTAAGTTGGTTTTCTTCGGAGAACGTTTCACAGACATGATTTTGTAAGTTTTTTTTGTATCTTTTTTGTACGATATACACCGGCCAATCAACACTGTAAAAACGCAACAATAAACCTTCCACTCACTACTTTAAGGTATCTTTTGCACTGAATAGGATTTAATGACAGTTTGCGTAATATCGTTAGGTAGATTAACACGTCCGTCCTAAATCGCGCGCGCAGAATATTGTATCGAATATCGTATCGCGAGATAGAGGCCCTTTTTACCTCATCAGGTTTAATTTGGAACAAGCTTTCATCATTGAGGTAATGAAACAAAGAGGGAGTGTGGTTTTTGGCGCTTTGACTCCAAAATAATTGGTAAGCTTTGTTGTGGCCTCGGCAAGGTGTCTCCCGGAGATTTCTAACAAAAAAATAAAGATATCATATTTTGGAACTGTTGAAGAGTACTGTGTGCAATAGTGATTTAATTGTCTAGTTTGTGGTGAGCTAATAAATTCCTTCGTTGCGTACACGGCATTTATTTGTACCCTGTGCATGTAACAATATAATTGCTTTCTTAGAGCCTCATTCCGGACACCAATTGCGAAATCATATTAATACAGGGTGAATTTTTCAAAACGTATATCATTACTTTGCAACATTTGACTCATAACAGTGACACTATCGTATGGTGTATAATAAAAGGTGTTTTTTTTTTAAATAAACGGGTTAGACTTCCAAGGTTTTTCAAAAAACTAATGATGAGGTTTTAAGTTTCATCAAAATAGATCGACGGAGAAAACCTCGAAAGGAAAACGAACTCATTATATTAGATACCGTTACAATATAATTTGTCTGAATCAGTCATTTCATAAAACTCGGCTAAAATTCGTCTAAATACATTAAACATTTTGTTTAGAATTATTACAAAAGTGTTATAAATAATTTTTATATATTTTTATTTATTTATTCATAAACAATTTTTACATTGTGTTTGAACTTCTTATTAAACTAAACATAAGAAAAGCAAGCATGAAACACTCAATGACCAAGATTAACCAGATTACATAAAATAAATGTAGTCCGTCTACATGTCTGTCTGGAATTTGGCACAAAGATCATTCGCTTTAAGGCATTTCAATATTCAGATGTTTAATGCATTTGTCAAGTAAATGTTAATGTAATTTAATGTTAAAATTTAGTGAAAATGATTAATCTTGTGCGGAGCCTAACTATAAGTGTCCTATATTGATACCTAGAACAATGACTACTTACTCGGCCGCTAAAACAAACATCGTGTTCACCTCGGAGATTGCCTGTCATGTGAATGAGGAAAAGTTTTATTTGTGACACCTGTGTTATGCTAAGGGAAAAAAGCCTCCGCCCTACATAATACCGAGGTTATAATAACTTCGTGTTGTGTTCCCAGCGGTGAGTAGGGTAGCCAGAGCTCACTGGAAAATTTCCTCATGTCCTGTCCTCTGCACTGACGGCACAGAAACTGTGTTTACAGGGTCGGCAGCGCCAGTGCGGCCAACATTTTATGATAAGGCAAACCTGTAGATGGCGCTAAAATTATGAATGACCACAATTTGAGTTGTAAAATAACACTAAATAAATCGCGACAGAACCTGTAAAAATTGAAAAAAGACATTTTTATTAAATAATTTAAAAAAATACCCAGTAAGAAATCTGAAAAATATAACCTTTTGTTATGAAGATTTAGGCAAATACTGATGAATGTTTAGGCTGAGCGCATACGTACAGTTTCCTCATTGGGCTTCCCAAACAGGAATTCAAATTTGGAATTCCGCATGCCTAGCGTATCCACATACGTTTTTTGTAATGGAATTTATACGGTCAGTTTCAATTGAGTCCAAATCACACTTGATTTTGACCGCGGGACTTATTTTCTGGCGTTACTCTACCTACTGATTATGTGACAAATTGAAGAAAAAAACACTTACACGCATCTAGTTCTTCAATAATTCTATCTTTAGTTAAATCCTTATGTTCAGTAACTTCAAAACCAAATCTCTGAAACGTGCCCATCAGCTTTTCGACATCTTGTTGTGGGCCCATTATTACGTGGGACCGAATTCAATTATTGGTGAAATGCAGATGTTAAAATTTACCTCTGCCTAACCCTCCGGGGATAAACATACATACATATAATCACGCCCTTATCCCGGGAGGGTTAGACAGAGGTGAATTAACACCCACATATGCATGAATTATTATTTGTATACATAGATAACAGTAAAGCCTGCTGGTGCAGAAGGTACTCCGTGGTCAGAAGCTGTACGATATTAGCGTGGTTTTCAATGCCAAAACAACGCTAGGGATATTCTACACCGAAATGATTAAGAAATTTCCTACATAGGACATATCAACTTCGGAATCGGAGTCGGATAAGGGCTCGAGGAAGTCACGAAGTCGCAGCCGCAGTGGCAGTGGAAGTCGCAGTGGCAGCGGCAGTCGCAGCCGAAGCCCGCCGGCCAATAAGGGACGGAAGCGGATTATGTCTGCTTCAGATAGCGATAGGTGAGTTCTAAGCTATATTTCACAGCACAAATATGTAACGACGATTACTGCAAAGCGATGTGCAACAAATTCAAACGAAGTACATATTATTTTTTATTTAAAAAGTAGTCGCCGTACGAGGTTAAGGTAAGTCAGGCAAGACAGGTGCGCGGTGGGGGTTTTCTGTTTATTGTATCTATTGATTTCGGTCGCAATTGCATTCTGATTATTTTTTATATGTTTCAAGTTGTTTTCATATTCTTTCATGAAATCCTGCATAATGCTAATTGTTCGTTTTTGATTAGATTTATTATTATTTAACGCTGATTGAATTGCTTACCTGCAAATCTAATTTTTATTAAATCCAATGGGTGCAAAATAAGCGTAGAAGCTCGGCTACGACCACATGGATTTCAATTATCCCGAACAATAGTATATGACTATTCTTAGGTCTACTAAATACTATTTAGCAAAAATGTTTATCAAAATCTGTCTAACTGTTTAGAAGGAGTTTAGTTACAAACATTGTGACATATATAATATGTAGTTCTAGTATTTTTTTAAATTAATTTAAAATTATTCCTTATTCCGGTCGGATAAAGCTGAAAATGGTATACAACGTCAAATTCACTTAAGATTTTGATCTGAATGAACCCTGATTTGTATTGCCATTGTGGGCCTAGAGTGAATATAAAGGCCAATTCTTTGAGCGAGGTAAAGTCTAGCACGGGGAAGTCACGAAAAAAATTCGGGCATATATTCGATTATTTTAAACAAAATAATAGGTATAACTACAACACGAAATGTCTGTCTCGGTGTCTACATATGGTTATTTACCTGAAAAATAACAGGAAAATTTAGTTTGAATACTTCAAATACTTCATTATCTAAAAGAAAATTTTAAACAGATTGGATCAACTTCAAGCAAATGCAATCGCGGGACACACTTTGACACCCCTTAAATGAATAAAAGAAGTGCAGCAGGAACGGGATCTCAATACCACGCGGGCGGTGCCACGGTACGAAATTCGCTGGGTCAGCTAATAACATATGAAAGTGCCACATACCTCAGTAACACTCTTCCTCAAAATCTGCACATCAGAAATTGAATCCAAAACCCAGCAGCTCCGTATTTTCTCTCACCTGATATCAAACAGGATAAATTACTTGCAATAAATAATACCCCTCTGCCTAGCCCTTTAGGGATATAAAGACATATATTATCTACATATATGTTATTCCAGTAGCTTGCTAATATTCAGGCATATAACTCATTACATGTAAACGGGGTCACCTCACGACCTCACTGAAAGAAATCTAATGAACCGTGTACTCATTTGTGATTCTTTATTACGACGTAATGAAACCGAACCACTTTTGAAGAAGCTGATATCTGGTGATGAAAAGTGGATCACGTATGACAAGAACGTGCGAAATAGGTCATGGTGAAACGCCGGTAAGGCTTCACATACTGTGGCCGATTTCACGCCTAAATCACTGAACCGATTTAGCTGAAATTTGGTACAGGGGTAGATTAGATCTTGGGAAAGGACATAGGCTATGTTTTGTCGCGATAACCGACATCTACGCGGGCGGAGCCGCGGGCAAAAGCTAGTATTAAATAACTAGACGACTCGCCCCGATTTCGCCGACATTTGATATTACTCGAAATTAAATTTGCATCCATTGTACTGCGCAAACCACTGGAACACAATACATAATCGATACATTGAACATTCTAAAGCCGTTCTGCGTTCATGAATCCACCTGCAACTCTATTAAATTTTGGATGGATGGTATAAGTAAATAGGACACTACATCAATTGAATTTTTTTTGTAATACAATAATATACAATTTCGACAATCGTGTCTCATCTCGAGTCTCGACCTGAAAGTCCCGAGACCTGAGTCGGACTTCGAGGCACAAGATATTATCTAACTAAAGCTTTAACAAAATAATATCTTTATATCTTAGCTCTCATCATAATTTTAACAAAATAATAAACATAACAAAATATATTAAACGTGTCCTCTGAAAATTACAAAAAACTACATTGTACGTTTTTTGTAATTTTATAAATCTGTTACTATACCTGTTGATAATATTTGAAATGTCTAGACATGTTTTTTATGTCTTAGCTGAACGAATTTAGACAAAGTTTTGATAAAGAGATTACACAGATAAGATTAATATCTGGAATTTTACCACGAGTTTCAGAAACTGGTTCAGTATCCCACACGGTCAAAGCTACGAGCACAAATTACTGTCTACTAAATGTTACGCTCAATAGACCTAATTTATATTCCTTTATAGAAATGAACTATATAACTACCTGGACAATAAAATAACCTTCGGTTAATACACGTGTAATACTTACCATTGATGACCATAACATTTTAAATACATTCATTATCCATTCATACCACCTCGTAGCAGCGGCTACCGGTCCAATAGACCATTTGTAACAAATTGTGATAACGCAATCGCAGTTCTCAACTTTCGGTTCGCAAGCAAAGGGTACATTTCTCCTTGCAGCTATTACTGTTATTAGAGTTACTTGTCGCTCTTGTATGAAATTGATGTATCTATTACGAAACGTGGTTGAAAATTGTGAACCATTGCTAAGTGCATCAGCCTTGATATTGAAGGTACCACGTTTGATTCTGACTGGGTAGGCAGTTTTAGCCGTCTTCACTAGTTCAAAGTTTAGAATGAGATGGTACATGAGCACTTTGAGCTCCAATAGCGCGAACCTCAAACCTGTAAATAAAATTTCATATATATTCCATATAAGGAACGGGCTATTAAGTTCATTCAAATAGTAGGTACACAATTGTTGTTGAAGAAGCAGGTAGGGTTATATCAAGCATGGGACAGGATCGCAGTAAATTGTGATGGCGTTTTGGCCTTTCGCAATCGGCCGAGTCACCGGGGTGGAATTAAACGATTTATCGTACTGTTTGGAGACCGCATTATGCAACTCACATCTTAAGGCTGGAAAGAATTCAGAAGCGATTCTTGTAGCACCTGGCATTTTCTGTCGGAGTCGCAAAAAAGCACAAACTATATATTGAAAGACTAACGCATTTCAACATTCCATCACAAATCAGGGTTCTTGAAAAGACGGAGCTGTGAGCCAGAAGGTGGACCGGGTGGACCCTAAGTTTTGCGTTCACCTTGGCCTCGGATGCAATCAGGAATACATGTCTCCATGATGATAATGATAAGCTACGGTAACCTCATTATTTTAACATTCTTCGCGTGACGTAATTAAATAATATCTACGAAGAGACCAACCAACGAAAGTTTCCGTTACGCTAAGTGAAATTTATATAGTTACGTCACGCGAAATGTGAAATACAGATAAAAAAATTCAATTTTATTTTGTAAAATTGAAATATTTAAAATTTATCTTTTTGTGAAATACATATTGCTTACTTATTTTCTACGTACCTATAAGCTATCATGTCCAACACATTCAATATTTTTCAAATACTAATTTGTCAAATACCCAATTATGATATGGCAATACCGCGCCGATGACGCCCGTTCGAGCTATCGAGCGCATTCCAAACAGGAAATGAACTTGTTCACACGATGGCGGTCTGTTGGTCCAAGCATGGAGCAACTGTTTTTGACTGCTGTACCGAGTGCTTTCCTGTACCACGAAACACACAACGACAGCTGTCGTCGCGCGAGTGACGCGATTACCTCTGGTGTTACAAACGTCCATAGGCCACGGTGACCACTTTGTATCAGGTGGGCTGTGTGCTTGTCTGCCACTTAAGTGGTATTATTTTTTTTTATAAAAAACAAATTAAAAATTCCAGTATATTCCTACTACGCCTAAAATAATATATAGTCCAATTAATAATTGGAGAAATAAATGTAACGTATCCATTTTATCATTTCCAGATCCATGACACAATTTATTTCGAGAACGATAGCCACTTGTCATGTCCGAACTAATAATTTGTCATACATATAGTCGTCTTAAAAATATCGGAGCTTTGTCGAAGTAAATTCTGTATGGCACTGATCTACTAATTTAAAACTAGTCAAAGGTTTCATTTAACTTTTATTAAAATATATAATTGAATTTATCTTTTTGATCACTCGTTTTTAATCTCTTATATCTTATTTCAATCTAGATTTTAAGAATCTTTGAGTAGGGTAGCCAGAGCTCACTGGAGAATTTGGAAAAGTTAAGGGGAAGGCAAAGTCACGTTCTAACCGTGCAGGTCTACAGTTTCCCGTCGGTCGTATACACAGATTGTTGCGTAACGGCAATTACGCCGAGCGCGTCGGTGCCGGTGCACCTGTGTACCTAGCCGCCGTCATGGAATATCTGGCTGCCGAAGTACTCGAGTTGGCCGGTAACGCCGCGAGGGCTATACGCAATTGATGTAGGCGAGAATTTTTCTTGTTACGTTGTGTTTTGGTACGTTAAATGGCCAACAGAGATATTTGGTAACCGACTTAAAAAAAGGTGTAGTCAACAGTTATAAGGAGTTGTTTCCGTCACAATATACTTTTTCCATGGGGGGCGGAGGTCATTCACCGACCGCCACTGTCATTGTCATTTGAAACGTCACGCACAGTACCTACCGTGACAAATGAAGATATTTTGTTTTTACCATACCATATTTCCGTTTTGTAAGTACCGATTTAATGGTCTATGCAGAATAAATGATTTTTGACTTTGACTTGATAGATAACCGTGCACACCTGCTGGTTAAGTGTTATCTCCCCAATTCGTTCACGCATAATAACACAAACCCACAATGGAGGTTTCCTTACTGGACATGCAGTCATATTTTGAAGAAAGGATGGCTAAGTTCGAGGCTAAATTGCAAGACAAGCCGTCAACCTGTACAATGATAGGATTACCAAGAAACTAGCAATGAAATAAATAAATATTTATTAACAATCACAAGTAGAGGTCAATGGCAGCCAATTAGCTGTAATTCTGAGGAGATAATAGACATATTCTTGAAAACGAACGAACGACGGATACGTAAGAAAAAATGAACTTGATAGACTGCATGATATTCATAAACCCGGATTTCAAGTGTGTGTGTGTCAAAAATTAAGGATAAGAAGTTAATTAACTGAAGATTAATAAATAAATTATTTCTAATTGAGAAAGATAGATTTTTGGTTATGGATTCAAAAGGGGATATGACGAAATAACTACGAAATTAATCAAACATAATGCAAAAAGTATAGCCATGCCCATGAGCCACCTAATTAATAAATCGTTTGAAGATGGAATTTTTCCAACTAAATTGAAATTATCAATCATAAAACCACTATTTAAAAAGGGAGACCCCACAATCATTAGAGTTCTTCACCCCTCGTTTACACCAAGAAACAAGTTGTAAACTTGTTTATAAAAACTTTTTGAAGACTTGTAGAAGAGTAATCAAAACTCAATACTTGTTTTATACATGTATCTCAGTTAATTTTTCATTCAAGTATAGCCAACAAGTTGTAAACAAGTATAAACAAATTTGCGTTCACACTGTATCCTCCCCTGTATGTTGGTCCTTCGAGCTGGCTTCGGGTACTGATGTTGATGTACTAATATTAAAATGGCTGACCTAACCACTAGCTAGTACAAACTACCCTTTGGGTTCGTTGTTAATTGACGTAGGCTGTTGTTCGGATAAGTAGTTTCACTATGTAGTAGGTCTATAATTGTCATTGTTTACAAAATCCAACGGATTGATATAGGTATGAGTAACAAGTTCCACCAATCGCCATTAAACTCCAGTATCAACAGCAGCAGCAACAACAACCAATTTCAACATTACCTACATGATCTACAAGATTTTCCATAGTGCTGTTTACGAAAAAATGAAACAAACAATGAAACCTTGAATAAAACAAAATGCACTACAAAAATGCCCAACGTGTCTTAAGGTACGAATTCACAACTGTATGCTGTGTATACTGCTGCTGTATGCAGTCGGCTAGTTAGAGAACTTTCCACTTAAAAAATTTAAACCAGCATACAAAGTAATGCATTAGAATTTAGAGATGCGCAGTATGCGCACTGTCGTGAGCGCCCTTTTATAAGGTAATTTTTGACATGACTCAAAGTTTAACAATATTGGTTTAAAAAACAGTGATAATAAATGTTGGACCTCGTAATTGTATGACACGAAGGTATTCCTTGAACAAGGGGTCATTTGATATTGCAATTTTTTTTATACCAATTTGCGTTAAACCACGTCGAAAATCGTAATAAATCATAGCACGAATATTTTCACGAGTGAGTTCCATTTTTTCAGCGATATGACATTTTAAACCCAACAAAAACAAAACACTAACGTATATAAGAAAAAAAAAATTAGCGGCCAGTATTTAAAAAAAAGAACGAATATGTGCATGGAGATGGCAAGTGTTGCTGAACCTTGTGTGATGCTATGAACCCCTATAAGTATAGTAGTAGTATATTTCTAAATCAAACAAGAATCAAAATTAATCTGCATTATTTCCTAAATCTGACATTGATCTGCATGAAAGCAAACAACCAAGATGAAAATGTTAAGAACAACCACAATCGTTCCACATGTCTCTGATGCACGTGTGCATGTGCACTCAGGTAAATATTACGCTGTAAAATCCAATACTTCTCATCTGCATTCGCATTTTCATTTTGAAACTCCTCCAAAGGATATTTGTATATTGGGAATGTAGCACACCGCATGGGAAGAGATGGGGTGGTCCTAATTCTACTCTGTCGGGAACCACGCGGTAGAAAACAACAACCTATTATTTGCGTCTGTTGTATTTACATATCGAGTTTCCTTCTGAGTACTAGCCCTTTCAAACAAACTTTTTGTTTTGTTTTTGTGCTGACTTTCTTTTTCAATGTTTAATGGCTCGTGCTGAACGCCAGAGACCACATGTAGCCCTGAGCACGCGCCGGCAGTACGCTGCACAACTTCTCTCTGGAAGCAACCAATTACGCGTTTAAATTTACCAATTTTCAATTTTTCAATTACAATTTCATGCTTGAGGTACTTGGTTCTCGAACGCGAAATGTAGAAACGTCATGAAATCAGCAGGTCACCAAGTCGACAAGTTGACTTCTAGAGAGGTTTTCATCTCTAGTAGATTTTTACACAGTTTGTTAAATATACATACGTACATTTTTTTTAAATAATATATCGGTACTTAGGTAGGTACGGGGTGGATCAATAAATCAATTAGCATTGATGATGTTGAGCAGATGCGACAACCACCACCTCTGCCCGGCTATGCACATGCTGACCCCTGAACACAATCCAACCGAGATTGAATTGCTATGGAGGGTTTTTCGCAATAGTGCACGGTGGTACCTACCCGGTCGAAACTTGAGACAAATTTGTACAAGCTTTTGATGTTTGCATTGACAGCACAAAAACTGGCCAGTGAGCTCTGGCTACCCTACTCACCGCCGGGAACACAACAAGAGGTTTTTTTTTTTAATTTAATTAAATACAAAACATTCGTCATAAAAATGCCACATAAACTCTTATTATTATAAGGAATAGTTAAGTTATTTTTTTTACATCATGGATTGCATTATTTGAGTTGTAAGGATCCCTAAAATTTTTGAAAATATAATACAGCCTATATTAATCAATGATAATGCAGCTTTCTAATGGTAAAAGAATTTAAGAAATTGATGAAATATTTATGTCCTATTAGAATTACATTAGTAATTCATATATTATACTAGATCTCATCATTTATACCATACTGAGGCCTAAAATAGTAAAGTCATACATTTATTTCCAACTGTTAGGATTCAATTTTGTGCATCTGATTAGCGATAAATACTGCTTGCTTATCACAATACTCAGACTATTTGTGACGAATCAGACCTTGACGACGCTGCTTAGATGCCTATAGGTAACTAACCTACCGCAAACGCCTCATTTCGCAATGGACGTGCTTTTATGAAGTTACTGAGAACTACAATACTTACATTGTGATTGCGTTGGTATTGAAAATCTTCGTCTATTACGTATTACATCTTGCTTGCTTGCTAAAATAATATCGACTCCAGATGTAACAATTAAAGTAAGGGATAAATACGATTTTTCAGGAAAGTTAAAAAAAAAAATATATTTTATGACAAAGTAGGTACTTTGTCATAAAATATATATATATCTTACTATCTTCGAATTTCCTCTTCTCGCCAGACATGCCGCCATTGAGGTGGCCGCGGTGGTTCAGGCCGCGTGAGAGTCACTTGCGCCCGAACGAGGCTGTGGTCCGAAGTACCAAGTGGTGCTTCCACAGTTACTGAGTATTCGTCCGGGCGCGAAGTCAGCAGAAGGTCCAGTATAGAGCTTCTGTGGGTCTCTATTTCTGGTGTTCTAGAGATAATATAATATAATTCTTTTAACAGTCAACCTCATGCAAAAAATTGCAAATTGAAGAGAATTTCAACTTTAAAAATTCATATTTTTTTATTGCTTGTAACTGTGATACCGGTTATTTTTGTATGATAGATATAATAATTTATCTGATGAATGTTAGGAGATTGATTTCAGTAAATATAATAACATAATTTCAAAAAAGTACACCAACTAGACCCGTAGCCTTGAATTTTACAAACCAGTTTTACAAAGAATTGTCATCAATTATTTGACACAAAATATACAACAAAACCTAAATAATATTGACATTAAATAAGATAAAAGTTAAATTGCATGAATTCCTCCACATCGCATGCATCTTGTGGTAGCGTTCAAAACACAGCTTTACAAATTAGTGCAAATTATCTGTTATCAGTCAAAAAAAGCTTTAGTCGCCTGTATAGATAAACTACGCAAAAGGTTTCTAATAAAATGTTTAACTGTTTCGTTACCTGTCTCACAAATTCCGTTTCCAACGAAGTAATCAAGAAAAGAGTTTTCATCACTTTCCTATGTGAAACTTTATGTTCCTCCACGTTCTCCCTTGTCAGTTCTACATGGCAAAACAGGCACATTGTTCCGGTACCATGCACCGCATAGCCCATATAATCTTCAGCTGTAAGACAAAATTGTTCATTGACCAGCACATAATCACCATTGCCGGTCTTAAATTCATACAAGCTTTTGACAAATCCTTGCATTTTGACTTTTTCAACCTTTTTTCTGTGTTTTCTTTTGAGTTCAGGCGGAGGTGATGCTGGTTTGCATCTTGGTCTCACGAGCTCCCTATGTCTTCTTCCTCAGCAAACAGCGTGCACGGACAAGGTCGACGCACCACAGCAAATAATAACTAGAATTTTTATAAAGGGGGGAGTACTATGACGTGCTATGCGTCATAGGCAAAGTACACTATAACTAGGAAATAATATTATATAAACAGCACGTATCAATAAACAATAATGTCAAAATCCTGTGGAAGCATTAACTTTGCGAAAAAACAACCAACCAACAAAATTGGTTAACCCGCCTGTAAGAATTATACTATTTCAAAGAAATTGTGGATATATGATCGTAAGTCTACAATAAAATGAAGCGTCGGCTAATGTGTAGAGCTTTAACTCGTTAGCTTAGCTCCGGTTAAATTGAGCATACCTCAACAGCATGGCTTTTTGCGGGGCAGGTCGGTTGTTACTAACCTGTTGGTATTTAATGAGTACCTAACCAGTAATATGGACTGTGGTAATCAGGTGGATGTGGTCTACACTGATTACAGCAAAGCTTTTGATCGTGTAGACCACTTAATCTTACTTGAAAAGCTTCTGGATATCGGTATCCACGGCGGACTCCATAGCTGGTTTTCTTCTTATCTGCTAAACAGGTCTCAGTCAGTGGTGTTGAGTGGTTATGCGTCGTCATGGGTTAAAATCCCCTCTGGAGTTCCTCAGGGTTCCCTATTGGGCCCCCTGCTCTTTGTTATTTTTATTAATGATATTGGTCTCTGTTTTAAATATTCAAATTTTTTGCTCTTTGCCGATGATATGAAGATGTTCCGTACGGTTAACGATGTTCACGATGCCGTTTTAATGCAGGAAGATCTCCAACGTCTTGATTCATACTGCTATTTAAACAAATTAGATTGAAACGTCTCTAAATGTTTTTCTATGAGTTTTACGCGTAAGCGTCACGCTTATGATTACGACTACGCAGTTAGGAACCATAACCTGGAGAGAAGGACTGTCTCTAGGGACTTGGGTGCCTAATAGCGTTACAAATAAAACGCCCGCTGAGATCCTTAATGGCCGTAAGTATAGAACAGCCATTTCTTCTCTCCATCCTGACAGTATGCCGAGCCAGGGCGAGGTGCAGCAGGAGACCGCGGCACAGCGTACGCCCAGCAGAGCCTTCGCGGTGGGCCAACCTGTGCTGATCCATATGTATGGAGTCCGGAGTAAGTGGCAGAGGGCTATTGTAGAGATGGTGGAGGGACCGAGCTCATATAAGGTGAGAACGGAAGATGGAGAGTTACACCGGCGACATGCGGATCAGTTGTTAGCTAGAACTGTGAGAACAGAAGCTACATTAGGTGGTAAGTGGTGGACAGATTTGTCAGTGGCCTGCCTGTGAAGATCTCCACCGGCACAACTATCATCCAAACACAATCGCAGTATATCGCTGTAAACTTTCACAAGAACACTTTCATCCCATTGCAAGAAAGGGATGTGAAGATGTGTACCCAACTTAACTCTGAAGCTTTTTCCAGTCTATCTACGGGTTTGGCTGAACTTTAATTTTTTCCGTGAAGCGACTGCCATCTGACCTCCACAATCTATAGTTAGGCCAATTACCCGTAATGACTGCCATAGATGTTTGAATGGCAACCAGGACCGACGGCGTAAAAGCTCTCGGAGGGACGAGGACATCTACCTGAGTATAAATGAATAAAAAAGACCTTCTTTTTATTGTATTAATGTTAAAAAGTGAAGATTAGTTAGTTATAAGGAGAAAGTGCAGAAAGCTGAAATTTGCATGCATGCATGAAATTGCATGTATTAACAAAATATAATAAAGAATTTAATAATTGGTAAATGTGGATGTTAATTCACCACTGCCTAATCCTCCGGGGATAAAGGCGTGATTATATGTATGTATGTGTGTATGTTATTGTTATAAGTTTCCGATATTTCGGCGCTGTTGCAAGCACCATGATCACAGAGGAACTGGAGTATTGGCGGTATCTAAGACCTGCACGTGTTGTCCTGTGTAGGAAAGAGGAGAAAGGGACTAATTGGAAGAGCTCATCAGAATATTCTCCATGGTAGAATACTGCCAAGGACGCAACATCTCGACGCATCTGCAAAGGCTCTAGGGTGTTCGTGACCTCAGGATTCTCAATAATGCGGACCCCACATAACAATATTTAAAGACAACATAGATATCTTAGCTGAACCGCTTAAATGTTTTTATAATAGTTGCATGACCGATAGTATCTTTCCGGACCAACTGAAAATAGTGAAAGTCATTCCTATCCACAAAAAGGGTTCTACAAAAGACCCTAAAATGTATAGACCCATTTCCTTGTTGCCTACCTTGTCGAAGATTTTTGAAAAATTAATAAAGTCTAGACTCATAACACATTTGAATCGAAACAAAGTCTTAAATCTTAGACAATTTGGGTTTCAAACTGGCGTAGGCACGCAAGATGCAGTTCAACACTCAGCAAGGCAAGGGCCCTTGCAGTCCTATCAGACTATAGCTTATCAAGGTATTGAAGCTGAAATTGAGACTGAGTATATAAAGGTTCCCAGTCAGGGTTGTTAGTAGTTAGTAGTTATACCCAGACATATTGCATGTCTAGGCAAATCCCATTTGATAGATGCTCAAAATTGTGTCTCCCGCCGGCATGTCGTCTGCACATAGACAATAAGGCAAAATTAAAAACCCGTAAATCGTTATACTATCTTTGTAACAATCACAATATGGTACGAAGATTACCTGGCGATTCCTGCAGTTTGACGAGCTGCTTGTCACTGAAGTGCGAGCGGTTATGTATGAGTTGGTAGCCGCCCGCTGAGTGACGACAGAGCTCGTATAAACAAAAAAACTTGTTGACGTACAGTACCAAGTAGCAATTGCCGTACAGCGTGTTTTTGGTACTACAGTACCAAATAGCAATTTAACGGATATATTAAATACGCAAGTACAAATAGCCATGTTACCATTACAGATATTCCACTTTATGTAGCAACTTTTAGGTAAGAGCACACTTTTGTGACCTATAGACGCTTGTAACAGGCACATGCGCATTTTCTCCTGCAAAACAAACAAATGGAATAAGAAAATGCTTCTAATAATTTCGCACACTTGAAATGAAATTTGTTGTTTACTGGACTCCTTCGCTTGCGGGCCGTGTGGTTTTGCAAGTCTCCTTCGCTCCCGCTCTGCCGACTACTTCATGAGCATTACTTGCGCGTAGAATGAAGTGCCGGCAGCCCACGCATCCGTACGGGGAACCATCGCTGCGAGCAAGGTGGCCAGTGTGAGAACTCTTACTCCTAAGGCCGCCACCAGTTCCGGAATCGTTGGAACAACTGGGCGAAATGCTGCATAACCTAGGTGGAGCTTCTCGACGTGTCGGCCTCGGTGTAAACTTGGATAAAACCAAAATTATGTTCAACGAACATGTTGCACCGAGACGAACGAACGAACGACCGAAGTTGTTCAAAAATATATCTACCTGGGGCAGTTATCTGAGGCTGAGTGTGGGCTGTATATATCTATATGATGTTAAACAGTCCTATGAAGAACAGATGGGGTGGTCCAAATTCTACTCTGCCGGCAGTTCATTTATTAGCGTAAGTGATTTTCATAATTTGACTAGGCCGCCGGCTGACGTTTGATACCTTTACTGTCGCGATTTTTATGGTATTATTGACACTGATCCCGACATTTTGGTTTGTTTTCAGCATCCATGGTCAGGTCACGGAGTTACTATGTTCCACCATCCTCATAGCGATTTCTTAGAATATGTCGGCTTACTGCCACATGACCTTCCAATCCCGAGAGGAAAACCTACGCCAGTGTGTCGTCAATTGTTTAGTAGATGCAGAGACGACATATTGTGTGGATTGTTGTATTTGATATTTAGTAATGCTTATGTGCTATTACATTTTTTTTTCTTCTTTAATTTATAATTTAAGTTTATGAAATGTGTAGAATAAATTTATTGACATTTAATATTAACATACATTAAATTTTGTATCTACAACAGAATTGAAAGTTGCATTGCTTCTTACTGCAAATTTATGAATGATATTGACTGTTTGAGTAGTTACTTCCTTTTCCAGTAATATGTCTGGTAGATTTTGCAGCCACATATTAAAGGAATCACATTTATGGAAATGACCGAGTTTGTCATTCAGGGGGCTGTAAATATCTGTCTGATGTTAAACAGCCCTATCCCTTAGTCGCCTTGTACGACACCGCGTGGGAAGAGATGGGGTGGCCCTAATTCTACTCTGCCGGAAACCACGCGGCATGGTGTACATATATTATTATTTCCTATCAACAGTATGTTCCCAGCGGTGAGTAGGGTAGCCAGAGCTCACTGGAGAATTTGTGCCGTCAGTGGGAAGACTAGCTCACTGGGGAGTTTATGTGCTGTCAGTGCGAAGACTAAAGGCTTGTCCTGCTTTGTCTTCTGCACTGACGGCACAGATATTCTGTTCTTATAGGAGGTAGGACACGGCGGTATTTCCGCCCGATTGAGCAGTCCGACTGGGGAAGTACCTCCGCCCTACAGAATACCGCGGTTATAATAACTTCGTATTGTGTTCCCAGCGGTGAGTAGGGTAGCCAGAGCTCACTGGAGAATTTGTGCTGTCAGTGGGAAGACTAAAGGCTTGTGCTGCATTGTCTTCTACTGACGGCACAGAAACTCTGTACTTAACAGACAAAAGCTTTGTGTTATTTCTGATCCAAGAAACCTTTAGATAAAAAGGTTCCATTATTCATTCCTAGCAAATTACTTTCATGTTTATATTACAGTGAAGTTATTCCCGAATATAATGTTATATTAATTATTATTAACAAACTGACCTCGACCTTTTAAGCATGGGTTTCATTAAGTAACTGATATACAACCAACGATTTCGGGCGACCTTCTTTAACTTCGTCCGTGAGCTTACTCCGCCCGCGATTATTTGGTTTTTCCATGACTGAGGGACCGTGCCCAAATCATAATAACTGTTAATTATGTTCAAAAAATATTCTTTGCTTTTATCAGATGCATGAGTCAAAAATGAATAAGGAATTCCATCCGCACCAGGAGCAGAATCACGTAGTCCGTCAAGAGCCAACTGAAGTTCAGAAAATGTAAATAATTGCAAAGTTGGTAAAACTGCTGAAACTGAGTACATCAATATATATGTGCCAATATAGTATACGCCGGTAATTTAGAAGTACATTTATGTAGGTACTTGTGAGTATCTACATTAATGTCAGTGGCAAATATGGTTATACTGGCATTACCTGTATATTTTTTTAATTGTGACAAGAATGATTCTAAAAAATAAATATATAATAGGTATATGCAGATTTATATAGATTATAGTATGTTATATATTACTGCTCAAAGATGCCGAAATCCGGATACCTTACATTACATGAAACAATATATTGACTGAACAGTCTGTACAACAAATTCTACCAGGGTGACAGGCGGCTCCACCCGTCACCCCCAGGCCTGCGCTCATGGAGGTTGGAGGTCATTCATCGGCGTTTAAAAAAGCGTTCCGTCGCCATAATCTGCTAAAAGTAGACCCGGATAGGTGGCGCATCTGGTTTGCATGTGTCTTCTCAATAGTATTCTAAGTTATTAAGTAATAATAATAAATTACCTACAAATACAATTTACTGGTACTAGACTGGTAATAGACATAATTATACATCAGTTCGGTACTTTACGCGATTCAATCATGGAACTTACTATTTCTGCCGACGTTTCGGATGCGTTGCAGCTCCATGAGTTCATTTATGAATTCACACCGTGGTATCTCCAAAACTGAATCATGCCTCTTAGTGACAGGTGTGAATTTTAGAGAAGTAGTAAGGTGAAGTGTGACGCATATCATTTTGGTGTGACAATTTGTTTTATTCAGTTTCATAATTGTGTCTAAGTATATATCTTAATTAATAAAATTGGATGCAGGGGTGTTTTAGGTGTAACTATTGATTAGACTATTGTTGGTGAAATTTTGATATATTTCTATGTTTAAGATTTAGGTGCATTCACAAAGATAACTACATACGGGAACAAAAATACATATAGACTGGCTACGCACATGTTCGCATATGGGCATGACTACTTTTTAGAAACTCTGCTTAAGTCACTAGGAGATAATTCCACCCATCACCACTGCCACTACAGTTAGATCTCGGTGCGTTGGCGTACAATATACTTACAAGGAAACAAACAGAAGTGAAGGAGGCTGGTAGGGGCCGTCTAGCTCGTGTCTAGACAAGTACGTTCATAAATAAAGTAAAATTTTTGTACCAAAATACAAAGTTCGACGGAAGTATTGACGCACCCCTATAAATGCTTTTCCTGTAAAAGTTTTGTAAAATGGAATAAAGAATAACGTTCTATGAAATACTAACAAATGCACTGCGCCATCTGAAGTTATACGACTGATGATGGTATATTTTTTGAGGAGGTAGGACACGGCGCTATTTCCGCCCAATTGAGCAGCCCGACTAGGGAAGTACCTCCACCCCACAGAATATCGCGGTTATAATAACTTCGTGTTGTGTTCCCGGCGGTGAATAAGGTTGCCAGAAACCACTGGAGAGTTTTTGTGCTGTCAGTGGGATGGTATTTCCGCCCAATTGAGCAGTCCGACTGCGGCAACAGAACGAAGCAGTCGAGTGACTAAAACTATCTATAGAAGCGGGTGCGGAACCAATTATAACAAAACCAAGAACTGTTTCCAGTGCGTGCGGAGCGGGGTACGTCGGTCCCCCTTGAATCTTACGTGATAACTGGAGACACTACACTACACTACACAACACAACACAACACAACGCAACGCAACTATTCAAGTTCGTGAAATATTATATACTTTCACATAAGCCATGAAACACATCGCTTGTGTGATGAAGAAATCATCGTCCTCGGACGAATCACCTGGCGTAGGGCTGAGTCTCAACAGATCGCAGCACAAAACAGAAAAATTAAAATTATAATAATAGGTAGGGGGAAAAGTTTCTTCGCATTTTTTAAGAAAAGGAAGACGTCAGTCTCAGGGGAATGAATAGTTGCACGAGATGTGAGTACCTATATAATATATTTCAATGATTGATTTACACTGATAATGTTTACGGGGTTGATTTATTGTCTAAATGAAGAGAATCTGTCAGGGCGTCAAGGTAGCGCCACCATATTGGATTCCTCATTTGAATTGGTTGTCCTATTCGGACCTCCCTTTAACATCATACCATCCAGGCCAGATATAACCACAGACAGTAAATTAACCGATTGCATAATGTGGGGTGAAAAAGGACTTTTGTATTCAACGCAAATAATGAAATAATGGTTATGTAACCCATCCTGATTCGAGAAGAGTGCGTATATGGCGAGTTCCTGGACGTTGGAGTCGTCTCCAGAATCCGCAAGAAGTTCATCCTTACCAAGGTGGAACAATCATGGTATGGGCTGGAATTCGCCTTGGTGGAAGGACCGACCTCGTTTGGATACGGGGCAATTTGAATGCAAACCAGAATATGATTTGACAGTCGTCAACGTCAAACGTCAAATTGTCAAATCCCATACAGTCGTCTTTATATTCTTCAATTACCACCGGCCAACGTATTACCACTGTCACATGTCTAAAGGAGCTGAATATATATACCTACACCAATCAATTTATAACTATAACCTTGCAAATTCTAGTTATAGAAGCGAACCGATGCTATTTTATATTAATAATTTATACTAATGTTATGAATACGAAAGTAACTTTGTCTGTCAGTCTTTCACGGCTAAACCAATGAACCGATTTTGATAAAATTTGTAGTCATAGATTACAATAGTACTGTCGCGTGGTTCCAGGGGTCATCTTGTTCCCTAGACTTTGTTGAGGTGTTTATTTTTAGAACAACATTTATACATCCTGATTTTATTGTTGTTTGACAGGCTTTTCAATAACTGCAGTAGGTTTGTCTTTAACCTCCGCAAGTATGTGTCTGATTGTCGATCCCAACTAAACTGGTTACCAATTTGTCAACGTCGAAACTTGCGGGCAACTTAGTTGGCAGACAAGCACACGGCCCACCTGATAAAAAGTGGTAGGTAACCGTGGCCTATGGACGTTTGTAACACCAGAGGAGTCACAGTCGCGCTGCCAACCCTGTAAGTACAGAGTTTCTGTGCCGTCAGTAGAAGACAAAGCAGGACAAGCCTTTAGTCTTTCCATTGACAGCACAAATTCTCCAGTGAGCCCATCTTTCCCTTGTAAGGAAAAAAAAATATTCAAGGTCAAAGGTCAAAATTATTAGTTTATCGCGATTTTCAGCAAAATGGTAAGTTTTATCATAACATTAAGATTCAAAGATTCAAAAGTTGTAAAAGTTGTAATCGTCATAATATGCACACGTTTCCTCGCCACCTATGAGCCTGGGGGGGAGCCGAGAAAACATCTCTGATCTGTGTGAAGAACTTGAACAGCTACTTCTGGAGCCTCAATGATACATTTGCTAAAGATAATGGGCTAACACATAAGTTAAGAGAGGAAGCGTACGAAGCAGCCTTTAAGATAGGCATCAAGATGCATGCTGACTCACTTAAGTACTTAATTACATTATAGAAAATGAGAATCAGGATATTGGATCATGTCATCATAAGAAGAATGTATCTCCCATGTTAATGATTTCCAAATTTTAAAACTCATATTCCCATCTCTTACCATGCGGTGTCGTACAAGGCGACTAAGGGATACGGCTGTTTAACATCAGACAAATATATAGTCCGCCGGCTACCGCGCTTACGCACACGTCTCGCTGGTATGACTATCGAATTTATTTATTTATTTATTTATTTATTAAGGTACATCAACAGTATACATATTATACATTTTCTATAATAGTTGCATCCGTGAAATATTCCAATATGCATACCTATTAGAGACGTACACAACATTCGCATGCATTAAAATAATAATTGTATGAATTTAGTTAGACAAAAGAGTGAAACTATTAGTACAGTTAGTATTTAGACAAATAATAATTTGATGATTAATAATACATCGATTTGATTCAATTTTATTCTGACTATTAAAATTAAATAATGGAATGAATAAAGTGTGAAATTTGCATAGATACATTAAAATCATAAACAATTTGATTATTAAAATAATTACATCGATATACTGAACATTGATTACATTTACTAAATTGATTACATTACAAAATGAGCTATAATTTAATAATATTCTAAAAAAAAAAAAAAAAAATGCAAAAAGAAGATAAAAATCGAAGCTTTAGCAACCCTCAGTGTTAATTAGCCCCCCGGATGGTGCCAAGAAGCTTTTCTTGAACTTGCTGATAGAATCAGCAAAAATATCAAGATCCACAGAGCTACCGCACAGTGAATTGTACTCGGAACAGATACGAGCCACAGGGGATTGTCTACCAATATTAGTTTTGCAGACGGGTATATGGAACGTTCGAATACCAGGGTACCTTGGCGCTCGGCTGGGTACATTGAGATTGACGCTATTGAGCAGCTGGCTACAGTCTATGCTTGCATTCACAAGCTTGTGTAAGAACACTAGGTCTTGGACCCTACGGCGTAGGTTGAGTGTTGTCATTTTCAAAAAGGCAAGCCTTTGGTCGTAAGGGGCCCTA
This sequence comes from Eilema griseolum, assembly GCA_963662185.1. Classification (NCBI taxonomy): domain Eukaryota; kingdom Metazoa; phylum Arthropoda; class Insecta; order Lepidoptera; family Erebidae; genus Eilema; species Eilema griseolum. The sequence goes on from OY759251.1 coordinate 5,598,158, forward strand.
TGCGATATACCAGGTAAACCGTATGCCAGTTGTCTCGTGAAAGCACGTTGAATACTTTCAATTCTCTGAGATTTCACGGTATATATAGGATTCCAGACTACAGAGGCATATTCCAGCTGACTTCTAACCAGGGCGTTGTATAATACCACCTTCGTCTTGGCTTGACGGAACTCCTCTGTATTCCTCCTAACGAACCCTAGCATTTGAGCTCCCTTTTTGGCAACTGCATCCACGTGAGAGGAAAAACTGAGCCCGCTGTCCAGCATGACCCCCAGGTCTCTAATTTCACCGACCTCCTTTAAAGCTTCACCATCGATGCTATAAGTTGAGTGAATGGGGCATCTTTTTTTGGTGAATTTTATGTGGTAACACTTTGCAGCATTGAGCACCATACCATTTCCGCGACACCACTCGTGAATCCTGTCGAGGTCACACTGCATCAGTTCAATGTCAGACTGGGAATTGACTGTCCGATATATCTTGAGGTCATCGGCAAACAGGGAGAACCTGGAGTGCTCGATGTGGCTCACAATATCGTTGATGAAAAGATTGAATAGCACCGGCCCAAGATGAGATCCCTGCGGCACGCCCGAGTCGGCGAGGTACTCCCCAGAGTCATATCCCTTCACCGAGACAAACTGCGGTCTATTGTGTAGGTAGGATCGAAACCATTCTAAAAGGGCACCGTACACACCGTGGGCTTTGAGTTTCATCAATAGTAAGGGGTGGCTCACTTTATCAAAGGCACTGGAAAAGTCGGTATAAATGGCATCGACCTGTCCTCCCCGATCAATAGTTGCTGACAGATCCGACACATAAGTCACCAAGTTTGTGTGCACAGAGCGACCAGCCGTGAAACCGTGTTGGGCCGAGCTAATGGCGGCACTGATATGACGTGTGAGAACTGGACGTATCAGAGACTCGCAAAGTTTGGAAAAACAGGAGAGAATTGAAATGGGGCGGTAATTCTTGACATTGCTATGATCACCCTTTTTATGTATTGGTACAATGCGAGCTTTTTTCCATTCATCCGGGAAGACACCATCATCAAGGGAGCGATTTATTATTTTAGATAGTGGCAAAGCAAGAGCAGGACCACAGCGCTTGACAAAAATAGGAGGTATCATATCTGGACCAGCACCCTTCAAAATGTTCAATTGTTTGATTTTTTTCAGGACTTCCCTCTCAGTGAATCCGATATGACCCAGTGAGTTGCCAAAAATTGGACAAGGGACAGTACATTTTAGTTGACCGAAGGGAGCTGCGCTGTAAACGGATGCGAAGTATTTTGCAAAGAGGTCTGCAATACCAGTGCCAGTACTCTCAGACAATTCCGCAGAGTGCATCGTGGCCGGTAATCCTTGGTCACCGTTACGTTTATCTTTGATAAATTTCCACAGTGATTTCGGATTTTTAGCGATGTTTGTTTCCACTTTGGTGATGTAGTTATTATAGCTGATTTTTTTTTGTTTGTGACAACGCTGCCTAAGAATGTCATATTCGATTTTGTCGCGTGGATTCCCATATTTGTTGTACCTACGTCGAATTTTGTTCTTTTCCGATATAAGTCGAGCCAATCCAGTGTCAAACCAAGGTGGCGTCCCAGATGATCGCACCCTACGGAGCGGTACACAATGTGCAATTACCTCCCTCAACAAGGAATATAAGGATGTCACCATGTCATTTACTGTAACAGATACTGAGAATACCTCATTCCAGTCGATTACATTCAGTCTCGTTAATATTTCGGCGTAATCAGCCTTAAAGAAGTTGAAGTCGTTTCTTGGGTTTGACTTAAGGTAGTCATGGGTAACTTCGATGGGGGCGTGAACAAGCAGAGGAGGATGCCTTTTATCAATTTTACTAATCGGATCAGTGAGTGGGCTTATTGTGCAGTCCGAGAGGTTTGTGAGGATAAGGTCTAGGAAGTTGTCGTCTGCATTGCTAATACTGTTAACCTGATTCAGACCGTTTAGCGACATAAAGTCTACAAGAGCACAACCCAAGGTACATTTGTAATTTGATGGGGTTAGGTAGCATTCAGTAGGATGTTGAGTCCATTTAATAAATCGCATGTTGAAGTCACCCAGTATTATTATATCATTGACATTGTTCATAATGTTAGTGGTATTTACAATATATTTATCCAACATAACCGACGTCACTGGAGGCGGCAAGTAGACGGCGCATATGGTTATTTTTTTTGGGATATTGTTTAGTTTTATGTGAAGTGTAACCCATATATCTTCGCACTCACTTTCCCACGAGACTATGCGAGCAGAAGGAATGCTACGTAATATAGCGACCAGAACTCCACCACCATCCTTTTTGCCTCCACTAATCAAGTATCGGTCCCTCCGGTGGACCACATATCTTGAATCAAACAATTCGCGACTATAAACACCATCCTGAAGCCAGGATTCAGTGAAAACTATGACGGGATAATTATTTATGGAAATGTTTCTGCGGATATCGTTGACCTTAGTTCGAGTGCCACCAACGTTCTGATAGTAGATGTCAAGCATTGTTACAAGATACCAGTGACAATATACTTAACCAAGACTGCAGCTACAAAATTAAATAACGAGCCGCAAGCTCTCCATACTGCGTATCAGGATTGCCTGGCTTTGTTCATCTTTGCGTACAAAAATCCTACCATTACGCACCCAAGTGAACCTGTATGAATATTCCCTGGCCTTCTTACGCGCTGCAGCATGAAGAGACTTGTTGCCCGGTGTTAGATGCTCCGCGACAAATACCGGAACCTTAGGTCCGCCAAGACCCAAATGTTGTGAGCTCAACTTGTCTTTGGTATTTTTCTTATTGAAGGTGGAAACAGCCGCAAGTAGGATATCTCGCTGACGTGGACTGCGAAGCTTCACTACGATTGAGCGTGGTCTGTTGCTTTCTTTGTTGATTTTTGCAACTCGAGTTGCGTAGAGAATGTCTTCATCTTCAATCGCGCAACCCACAGTTTTTACTAATTGCAGTGTGGTGCTAGTCAAGTTTTCATTTCTATATTCTGGTACGCCGACAATTTCGATATTGCTCTCCCTCATGCTTTGTTCCACACACCCCAGCCTGTCAGATAGGTCCCGCACCGTTCCCTTCAACTCATCGTTCTCACTCTGCAGCCGCGCAATGGTAGATGTCTTGTCATCAATTTTGTTTTTGAGGTCTTCAAATATTTTATTAAGGAAGGACATAGTCTCTTGGAATCCTGAGATTTGTTCATTGACAGCTTTAAGGTGATCATTTATGGTCTCTTCAATACTGGCCCTAATAATCGTCTTAATTTCTTGCTTTAGAATAGAGCGCAGGTTATTTTCCGTTATATAACCATCGCTAGTGTCGGAGTTTTCAAATCTGGCATTACTTTGTTTACCCCTTATTGTAACATTACACGTCTCAGATGGGTTTAAACCTGCTGTAGTTGTAGTGGGGTTCTGTGAATATCGAATAGGTGTGTTCGTATTGTCCGTCTTGGGCTGCTTGCAACGGCATTCAGGACATTGCCATGTGGCCTTGCTATCGCTGCTCATGGTGATAAACACCTTCTGTGTTATGTTAGAACATTCCATATCGTACTTCCGAACACATATTGCGCATTTAATATAGTCTTTGCCTTTAATCGTTTTGTTACAGCCGCCACAAACGTTAATCGATGTTGGTGCCATCTTCCGCTCTGTTATTATTATTGCGAGATTTATTTATGGTCCTCGATGATTTAAATCTTTTCAACTAACAAATTCGATGATCACAAAAAGACTTTTCAGAATATGTTAGGTCTCGAACTTGAGCCACGCAGCACAACCAGCGTGGCGCGTGTTAACGCGCAGCTTTAACCACTACGCCACGGAATCAATTGACAGGTATAATGAAATTAAAGACTGCCTTTGTCTTGTCTGATCGTTGGAATAGCTAAGTGATTCATGCCATAAGAATTTTTTCTTGAATTCCTGTGAGTTGTTAAGTTGGAAGAAATCACTTTTTGTTTATTTATTACACTTATAGCGTTTTTTGTACGTTACTTTAGGCTCGTTAATTGAATTATGTGCACGTTTCACTGTGATAGTTCAATATTTTTGTATTTACACCATGTCTTAACAGTTTTATTTGGGAATTCAAAGTTCACACCTTACTTCAATATCACAATATAGTATCCATAGATAACACTCATGCCGTTGCACAGCGTTATTAGTCACTGATTAACGGTAGTTTCAATCACTTTTATTGTTTAAATTTGCTTAAAATAATTAAAATCACGGAGCACTTTTTTGAAATGTGTTTACTAGACAGCGCCATCTAGCGGTGTCAATTCATCGATGCCTGTCACAGGTTTATTTCTTTTTCGTTTTTTCGGTGTGTGAAGTACGTTACTGTCACTCCCCGAAGGCCCATATTTTTCACTTAATATTTTGCCAACGGTGCGGCTACCAATACCGAGAGCTTCACCGACGCGCCTCAAGCTGAAAGAGGGTCGTTTTTCGCGCTCCACCCCAGCCCCTCCACTGATTCACAGAGGGCATGGTAGACCTGTTTAAAAAAGAGTTTCAGGTAATAATACGTGTCTCAGAGTTTTAAAGATAAAAGTAAGTTTGCGAACTCTTTTACTCAGCGTTTCTATGTGAGCCTTGAAGATTATTTTGATATTTGGTGCACACCTTTAGTCCGAACAATAATAATATAAAATCAAATTGCTTGGTATTAAGATCATTTTGAAACTTTGTTGTTAAGATCATTCTGACGCTAACTATACAAGGTTTTAAGTCCAATAATCACTATTGATTGTGATTGTACCATACGAAATGTAGGTGTGTATTGTCTTCAACAAAATAGGCATTCTATGTGTTTAATTTCAAAAATACTGAGAGTAAGATTGATTCTTTTTTTACTATATTTTAGATGTCAAACCATCATGATTTTGCATATTGCGGCACTTTTTTGAAAGATTGACATTTTAATTTACAAATCTGGAAACACTGATGGCAACTGAGAATCTCTCAAGACAGGTGACGGTATTAAGAATTCCGGTAATTTCATAGATTTATTTAAACTGATATCAAAATTTGATCCTACTTTACGTGAACACATGAAACGCATTAGTGACAAACAACTTTCACACCATTATTTAAGTCACGATATTCAAAATGAATTGATCATATTGATGTCAAAAACAGTTGTCAATGAAATTATTCGTAAGGTTAAAGAAGCAAAGTATTATTCTTTTTTGCTCGATTGCACTAGAGATTGTAATAGAGTTGAACAAATGTCGGTTATCTTAAGATTTTGTGATACGCTACCCGTAAGTCCTTCTATATTTACCATATTTGATGAAATTGGAAACCAACTGACTGATTCTGATATTACTAACGTGGATAGTGACTTTGAAGATATCGCTGGAATCAATAAGGAAAACATATCTGTAAATCAAGATTTGACTGAAATAGTTTCAGATAAACCATTATTGATCAGACCAAACGACAGACTCCTTGAACACAGAATGCCCTCGCAAGCTTATCAACAAACAGGACTCAACTGATAGTCTAAAACGTGCATTGCTATCTAAAGATGATAAGAAAACACCTCACAAGGAGGCAGAGAAGAAAGGTCAGATCTCAAAGCAAGATTCTAGTGAGAGTTTGAAGAAAGATATTTTTTATCCAAACGCTTCTTATAATTTAAACACTTACTAGATGCTCTCGACAGGTTGCAGCGACGTGCGATCCGCATCATTGGGAATCCCGAGATCACGAACACCCTAGAACCTTTACAGCTGCGTAGAGATGTTGCGTCCATGGCTGTATTTTACCGTCTGTACCATGGGGAGTGTTCTGATGAGCTCTTCCAATTAGTGCAACACCAGAGGAGTCACACCCGTGCCCTTAGTAAAAACAGAGAGTTCAATCACCCCCTGTAAAAACAGGACAAGCATTTAGTCTTCCCACTGACAGCACAAAAATTCTCCAGTGAGTTCTGACTACCCTACTCACTGCATAGAACACAACATAAGATTACCACGTCTGATTGGGCTTTCGATGACCTGGTTCAGCCGGGGTGCGACAGATGCTATCTTCAAAGGAGTATAGAACAAAATTGAAATTGAGACTTCGGAATTGAACTCGTGTAATAGACTGCAGTTGGAGTCCTTATGGGGTGTTCAGAAGCCTTTAAATTTTAATAAAAACGTTATTTTTCAGGAAATCGTGTTTCATGTTAAAATATTCTGTTTGTAGTTAAAATCTTTAAGGCATATTTTGTATTTTGTAATAGCCATCGAGTTGACAAAGAAGAAGAAGATGGCATGATAATATTTTTTCCAGTATGGTTTAGATAAATTAACATTTAAATTTTTTAAATGAGTTTATGAGAATATCAAAGTACTATTTCTAGTTATTCTGAAGAAGTAGAAATTTTATTAGTTACAGTACAGTTAGTATACAAGTGCTTTTAGGCTCACGGTGCACTTTCAATCGACATTGGTTTGGCCGAGCTTCAATGTGTATAGACATTAATGTATACACATAGATACTCAAAAATACATTGTCAACGCGTCTGTCACAGCGTGGTCAGGTTACGGTGTTAAATCTATATAAACTTTTGTTTCCGTCTAGGTACTCGGTCTAACTAAGTCGTAAGTCTACTAGGAGTACCTAGATAAATATATCTATGTATAAAAAAGCTATGGCAATAGCCCATTATAATCATGCTTTTGAACTATTCTTAACATATTAAGGCCGTGTGCTGAGGCCTTTACATTAATATTTTTAGTATACCCTTGAATTACCGAAACTATACCATAAAATCTATCAATCACAGACGGACGCAAATCCTTGGTGTCAATAACATTATTTGTTTTAGGAATGGGCTTAATTATAGCAGTTTTCCAACTGGTAGGGAATTTAGTTGCTATAATAGACCTGTTTATAATGGTAGTAACTACATTCAAGGTTTCAGGAAGCAACATGGTTATCATTTTCAGCGACATTCCGTCGCTTCTAATACTGTTCTTATCTAATCTAATCTAACCTAATGTGTCCATATCAGCATGAGGTGTTCGCTTGGCGATTCAGTAATTAAGACGCATAAAAATTTCCCTCGAGAAGATGGATTTAAATTATCGACAACATGGAATCCAGGTCGCGGCGATTTGAGGACTCTGTAGTTCCCCATACCCGAGGAAAGGGTCAGATCGTGAGAGATGGCCCTGGGTCAGCCGGGTTGCGAGGGATATGCCTGTCAACCTCACCTTCGGCAAACAATAACGACCCACAGGCGGCGTGCGTTTTGGTCGGTTCAAATTTTCATCAAGTCCAGGTTTGTTGATGGAATTCATGAAGACTTGAGGGGACTCCTTAATTTTATCATTATTAGCGCCGACTACTACTGGATCAGCAGCACATGAACTAGGAGTAAAATCATGCACAGTAATCATACTTGCCACTATTGCACTATTGTGGCAATACAGAAGCTGAAACCACTGTCACCTTCAGTGGCTCAGAAACATCTATCATTAGCGACAAAGAGCGGAAGACTTTCAAACTTGACGAGGCACATTTGAATAAAGCTGTAAAGGCATATAAAGGCAATACTTGTACTAGCGTTTTTGTGAAACCACCGACGCCCTATGGAGACGTGTATGAAAAGTATGGTTGGAAACCTGTGGAGAGAACTCTGAAACCAGTAGGCTACAAAATAATTGGTATCCAACCACAACCTGATGCAGTCGTGCGTGCAGTATATAATAATGCTCATGATAAAATAGAGGCAACATATAGTACAAGTGTAGAGAAGAGTGTTGAAGAGACAATCTCCCATAGTTGGAGCAGATGAATGTACACAGGTAAATGGCGCCGGCAGCGGTTGGTGTACAAAACTGAAGTGTTTTGAGAAGTCCAGTTATTGTATATTGTGGATATTCTTAGAAATAACTAAAATGCAAACACTTATAAAAGTTACCTGGGTGAGGCGGAACTTGGGAGAAGATAGGCTACGTTTGGACGCAATAAGGTGTTGCAAATCAACAAATGCCCAAGCGCGAAGTGAAGTAGTCCCCACACCCGAGAAGAGGGCCAGATCGTGAGAGATGGCCCTGGGTCGGCCGGGATGCGAGGGATATGCCTGTCAACCTCACCTTCGGCAACCAAAACGACCCACAGGCGGCGTGCGTTTTAGTCGGTTCGAGTCGAAAACTGTGGCTATTTGATTTATTATAAAACGAATGACAAAAATATTTAGGTATTTACTTAAAACTTAATGAGTTAGCCTCAAAAAACCAACACTACAATAAATTGTTCATCTTCTATACAAAGCACAAACCAAACATCCAAAACAAAAATCAGTATGTTATTCAAATTATCATTGTTTTGTTGATTTTATGGGATAAAAACAATGAAAATTGAAATTGAAAATAGTGTGGTAGAAGTATTTTCATAATTGTATATCGATGTTTTATTTTTAGGTGTAAGGAATGGGTGAAGAGAACAGGCAACGAGGATCTTGCTTATATACCCATAGAGAAACTCCCTATGCGGCAGAGTAGTAGTATCAGGGCCATCCCATCTCTTCCCATGCGGTGTCGTACAAGGCGCCCAGACTCAGCCTCAGATGCATGGCTCGAGTCAACAATAGTGTCCGGAATACGGCAATAGGCTCACCCCCCGATTACGTGGGCCACAAAGGCGTACTTAGTTCGTATCTAATGATGACTGTACCCACTTTTGAAAATCAAATAACTTGCTCTGTGCGGTATGAAAGAAACTTCATCTCACGCACACTCAAGCTGTAGAATGAACGGCCTGCTGCGGCTTTCCCATAAGAATGGGTATTTTAAAAAGCTATTCCCTACTATGCTTTGATTCCCAAGGGTATTTACATCTTCATCTGAGCCTTAACCCAACAAGGGTCGGTTTTCTAGTCTGACTATGATACGACTTCATTTTGATATTTGCCGTAAAGCAACTGCTATCTGCCCTTCAGAATCAATTTAGTAAACTCTCCTAATTCTTCCCATGAATGTGATATAAGTGAACGACAACGCTGTTCTCCATCGAATAGTAACAAAAAAATATCTGATAGGTGACAATATATTGAGTCGTAAAACATAGGTGGCCAATTTTTAATTTTGCATATTTCAAATCTGGATACTCAGATTTGTGAGAAACGATACTTTTTCTGTACTCTAGTAATGTAATAATAAGATAACAATAATACTAGTACCTTCCTCAATCATATCCCACGTTTTTTAATTAAAAGCACGCAATTCACGGCAACCGTTCATTTATGGATATCACGTGCAGACTTTGCCTCTGTAATTTGAGGTATAATAATCGTGGTTCTCAGGCTAAGATGATGATAGTGATACCGATTGAAATTTAAATTACAATCATCCAAAAGTTTACTCTATGTCTATGTCTAGTTCTTTTTATACGACATCTAAAAAGAGGTTATCAGTTCGTTTTTTTTTTCATGTATGTACACCGATTACTCTGCCACAATATTATTTTGTGCCCATTGCGGTGGAGACTATGGGCAGTTGGGGGTCGGACACGAAGATGTTGATCGCGGAAATTGGCCGCCGCATCCACGACCATGGCGGTGACTTCCGATCCGGCTCGTTCCTGGGGCAAAGGTTGGCTATTAACTTCTCGCATAGATCTTGTAGACATAATTATCTCACAGTTAGAGATGCGTATTCGAGTCATTGCTGTGTTTAATTTAAATTAAATACGAGAAAAAGTTTGTAGCGTTGGTTGCTTTTGCTTACTGTTTTTTCGTAGAATCGTTTTTGGTTAAGAGTTTGTTAATAGCATCTACGAAAAAACAATAAGGGTTTAGCTTAGGTAAATGGCTTTTATGGAAGGTACTGCTGTCTGACCCCGCAACTCCGTTACACCAGAACTTCGTCCGTGAATCAGAAGGTGTTGTTTCTTTAATTTTGGTCACATCTTGATATAATCTCATAACAGATTCAAAAAATATTGTTGGTCTAAGATCCAACTCAATATTGAGTTAAGCTCGCCTTTGTACACCAAGATTTATTTGTGATTGCCTGTTGATGTATAATTTTCTTGTGTACAATAAAGAATTAAAGAGGTCTAAGTCCAGCAGTGGACTAAGATAGGCTGATTAAGTGAATTTATAGAAATATTAATATAATAGGCTAGTGCAAAACTCAGACCATAAAAATCATTAAACAGCTAAATTGTTGTAAAAGCCTCTTCATCGTAGGCTAGAGGGATATCACATGTTTCCATTTGATCCTTGTTGGATACCTTTTTCTTCGTCTACATACATAAACATATTCTGATCCATACCAACACTACCCGACAGTGACCACGCGATGCCTGATATCCATATCAGGCAACGCGATGTCCGTGCAGTGCTGCAATCACTCGATGTCCGGAAAGCCAGTGGTCCGGATGGTATTCCAGCGGTAGTTTTGAAAAAATGTGCAGCGGAGTTGTCTCCAATGCTTACGCGCCTGTACCGGCTATCCTACAGTTCGGGTACAGTGCCTTTGCCTTGGAAAGAGGCGAATGTTCAGCCGATTCCCAAGAAGGGGGATCGCTCGGAGCCAGCCAACTATCGACCCATAGCCGTCACCTCAGTGCTGACCACGGAATTGGCAGAGTTATCGGCTCAACAATAATATTTTTACCACTCATGTATATTTATATACATTTATATAATATTGTATTTATGCTACATATGTATATTAATCAGACATGTATGATTTATAGTATGAGTATGATGTTTAAGTATATATAATGTTTATGTAAGTGTATGTAATTAATCTATAGTTTAGAGCCTAAAGTCGTATAATATGTCAACGTAATCTGCTGTAAACTTTAGTGGCGTAAATTTTACATATCAAAACGTATCATTTATGCAAGATTATCCAAGGCTTACGGTTCCTTTGTCAGATAAACCTTATCGTAATGAGCGTTTAAAGCTAACATTATGCTGCTCTTCAGAAAATGTTGGACGCACAGACATTATAGAGAAAGATAAGAAAGTTGTGTATAATAGGGTGGACATGCGGTTTTAGACGGTTCGAGGTCGACATAACCGCCCCCGCCGGTAGGTGTGGAGGGTCCATAATATATTACCACACAAAAAGTTTAAAATTTACACACCAGTATGTTCTACATAAATGTGTGTGTAACAAAACTCGTTTCCTCACTCACACACACTTATACACTTGCAAATTACAATTGATTCAAAACCATTCGTATTTATTTATCATCAGTTACACTTTCTTTAGTAATAACAATAACTCATAAAATTCTTATTACTATTGAAATTTTTATATTTGTTGATTTCAATGGCTTCACGCACGATCCGTGAATAGTAGTGGCGATCAGTGGAGAGGACTTTGGGTTGATGAAGTTCAATCCAGTCGCCGTCGGCTATAATTATAAAATAGTATGATTGAATATTTTAGAAACCAGCAACGCAATTATCCATTTCTGCAACATGTATCACGAAATCAGATTCAAGTTCGCAAATGTACAGATAAACGATACGTCTAACAAAGTTTTTCTAGATGCACCTGTAGAGGAGCAGATTCTTCGGCGGATAGAGTATTTTTTTCCTATCTAACCAAAAAAATATAATTTATTTATTTATTTATTTATTACTTTTAGGAAGGCTTACAGACTAATAACAATAATATATAGATTACACTATGTTAAACATATTGCTAATTACAAGCCTACACATATAAATATTTGTTTATTACGTTTGCTTGGAATTTGAACGCGTTCGTAAACTAATCGAACTGTATACGTGCATTGCGTCCCTTTTGATGGTTCCGTCCGAAGTTTCCCTCAGGATAGCTGGCGGTTTATCGTTATTTGCTAATTTTGTAAGGTTATTTATAATATATCCGCATAATACTCGTAATACGGTATATAATTTACTTGGTTTTGTCAACATTTTATACATCACTCAGAAGTAATCAGCGTCGGTATAACCGTAACAGTACCTACCTACTTACCTAGTGAGAAACCTACGATTCCATATTGTTGATGCGGCGTGTTATTTTCTAGTCCTGAAAGATTTCCTCTTAATATTTATTCCCTGTTGATTTCGTGTTAGCTTTAGAGAGTTAATTTCGTGAAACGTTTGGTTTACGTCAGAGTTTTACAAAGTTGCTTGTGGTATTTACTGAATGACGCATCCATTTCGATTTTATGTTTAGTTTAGTAACTTACGGACAGACAAACAGAGAGACCGCTGGAATACGGATTCCAGTGTGTTTATATATTTTTTTAAATGTCTATGTACTAATATCGTGTTTAAAACTATTTCGTTCGCATCACAATCTACTTCCTAACCCTTATTCCTCCCTATAACACTTCTTAACACAACACTGCTTAATTGCAAATCACACTCTCTACAGGAAAACTCGTGTGTGATACCTACATACTTGTATATGTAAATGTAATAGATTGAAATGCAATAACAAAATGCACAGCTCCAAATTGTAGACAGTTTGAGATGACTTTTGAAACAAACATTTCCCTCCCAAGTGAGGAAATTACCGAACGACACTGACAGATGACACCAATAACTCCCTCGGGTCGCAGCGTTTACTCTATTTTCGATGCCAAGTGAAGACTTAGTATTTTTTTGGGGAACAATTGATACAGCCGTAGTTATGTTATCGCTATGACTGTTAAAAAATTATAAAATGGATCACCCTAATTTGTTACGTCATCAGACTTGGCAAAAGATTTTAGACAGTATTATCATTAAAAAGATGTTTCCTTCTTTTACATTAATACAAAGACCCGAATAAAGTTAATTATGGCTGGTTTAGTTACGAGTCAAAAGCGAATTATAAATGTGTTTTCTAGATTTTCCAGTCCAGTTAAAGTTTTTTTTTTTCAATGGAATGAAGACACTTACGCTCATGGCGGGTACCGTTGCGTGGAGTGGTCGCGTGCCCGACAAAAATGTGGCGTGTCGCAAGCGTTCCACGGCTACGTCAGAGGTCGCGGGTTCGATTCCATACCCACAGTTTGAGTAGACTTTTAATATACAAACCTTATTCTGGTCAAGAATTTCATAATATCAGCTATTTGAAAACCTACACGTAAATTAATGTAAGGTTCACTAATGCAAAAATAGTAAATGCGAGAATATAGCCACAAGCCAGTACCAGGTAGACAATCAAAATAAATGTAAGAAGTTTCCAGCCTTACACTGCACATGTAATAAATGTGTATGTAATAGATTTCCAGTACTCGACGGTACAACTGAGTTGCATTATGTGGTAACAGATGGACTAATGACAGATTAGATTAGTCGCAACTTAAAAACCAGGAATGCGTGAAGGTATTAAGTTGAAATTCATACCGAATACGCAGATCTGTTACGTCTTGAAAATGTGCAAAAATCAAAGTTCGAAAGTAAACACATTCAAAATATATTACGATCGTGCGTTAGCTATATAATAGCTTAAGTTAGGAAACCCTTGTTAAAATAAAAAATATTTTTTTTGATTGTAAATAACGTTTATTATCAATAATACGTCTTTTACGTATGGTTTGTGCATTTTTGTGACTGCAGTCATCATGTCACGTCGTCATTTAAGTCGCGAAGAGATGTTAAGGGCTGTTGGTATGCTGATCTGGCCCTCTCCTCGGGTGTCGGGACCACAGAGTCCCCAACTCGTCCCCGGAAATGGGGAGGCGCGTCGCCGCCGCGGACTGCTTCTGCCAGGATGACAGGCGACTCCACACGTCACCCCCAGGCCTGCGCTAATGGGGGGCGGAGGTCATTCATCGACCTCCGACACCCGAGTTGCCTTCGTACGCAGGCAGCTTGGCTTGCGATCCTTCGTCGCTCCCACTGTCGCTCCCGCCCCGCCTCCTTCACGAGCATTACTTGCTCGCAGATGAAGGCGTCGGCCGCCCACGCATCTGCGCAGCGAACCGTCGCCGCGAGCAAGGTGGAGAGCGTGAGAACTTTCACTCCCAGGGCTGCCACAAGTTCGCGCCTCGGCGTCCCCCACGCCGGACACTCGGTGAGCGTGTGCGGCCCTGAGTCCTCCCTCGCGTCGCAGTGATGGCACTCAGACGTTGACTCTTGCTCCATCCGAATTCTAAGTACCTACTGTATTTCTTAGCCGTGTGGTTTCAGGCAGAGTAGATGGCTTCCATACTCCCATCGTTGCTGTAAGACGGATATATATATATAGGGGGATTTGGATGATTTCAGCATTCCCCCTGTAAGTGAAAGATTGTGGGTTCGAATCCCGCCTGAACTGATTCAATATAGGTATTTAAACTATCATGGTCATTCCTCCATGGTTTTAGTAAATTGTGTATTTTATGCGGGTGCGTTCGGAAATTGACCCCACCTAGTCTACGTTATAAGAATCAATAGGCTATTGAGTACGGGTTATTCTTAAATTCAAAACCACAAAAACGTTCGAGAGCCTAAATGCTGTGAAAAGAACAGGCCCCCCATTCTGCTAATTTTATATCATAGTAAAATCACAGTTATGCCACTGATACTGCAAAAAATGACAGTATGTTTTAGACTTCACTGATAAAGTTCAAAGTTCAAAATAAATGAAATAGAGTTCAATGCTTCGGCAAGTGGCTGAGTTAAATTGAGATTTATTCCTATTTGGTATTATTAAATACGTATAGTATACACATTACGAATTGACATTTTATTTATATGTTACGCCCTTAATTACGGGTTTCTTAATTTTTTAGAGTATTTTAGAGTAAATTTCTAATTCAATTCTTGATGAATGGCTCTGTGATATTAGCATCAATTCCATCAATGTCCCTTAGTAGAGCTGTCCACACACGGTAAGTTTTTGTCATATAAGCAAATACGAATGCCATGTGTACTCGCTATCACACAGTTTGATAACTTAGAGTGGTTAATACCAAATTTATAGTTTAAATATTGTATGAACATAGGTTTTAACTACTCTATATAGGTATCAAATGAAGAGATAGCCGATTACATTAATCTTGCTATCCTTTACTATTTATTAGTAAACTTTTATAAGCACTAATAGTTAAATGCGAGTCCTAGGATTCGATTTCATGATATAAAAATGGCCTTGTAATTTCGAATTAGTCCACTATTATATGCTATGTACCCGTTCGACCTCAAAGTTTGGACCTCTTCTAACAGGGAACGTAGTTGTCCTTTTGCATGGTCCATCAATTTACCGGCTGAATATAAATAATAAAATAAAAATAAAAATTGTTTATTGTCAAGCTACAGGGGCTCATAGTGTGTTAGTAAAATTGCTTAAAAACTATGTTAGTAACAACAGGATTAAAATTAGGTAAATATTTTAAAGAGAGTACCTACCACAGGCAGATTCATCAAGATGCCGATAAAACATGCAGCTAGATGAACCTACCAATGATTGGATCATCCAACCTCTCAGCATACACCTTCAGGATGCTGTTAGTGCTGTTTTAAAAGACCGAAATAAGTTTGATAACAGGCGGTGGCCATAAGTATTTTATTTAGGTTTTTGAGGGTTCTGTACCTCAAAAGGAAAAACCTTTTTTTTCCTTTTGAGGTACGGAACCCTAACTAGCTAGCTTTATAGAATCACTACGTTGTCCGTCTGTCTGTCAAGACATTTTTCTCAGGAATGCGTTGCGGTATAAAATTGAAATTCATATAATATGCCATTGGTTCGATACAGAACACAAACAAACGTTAAGACCTGGTGAATTGTTTTGTTACTGCCTGTTGTACAGGTACCTGCGATCCACGACCAGCTTTTTTATAAACATTGTATATAATTTTGATTGTTGCTGCAATGATCAAAAAATATGTCCTGATGTGAATAGTTGATTTTTTAACGACAAGTGGAAGCCTTGGGACTGAGGTTTAAGCTAGACCACAAATCCAGCATCTGTTGTGTATAAAACTAAACTTGAATGGAGATACTGGAACCTTTATGGACGTAAATCACCTGAAATTTTCCCAAGCTCCTACAAAGTGGGGTATATTTATTTATTGATTGATCGACAAGGTTTTTTGTTATAACAAATAAATAGTCAACTTTGGAGGGAAATTCAATGATAGGACCGGGATCAAAATCAAATTATTGAAATTTGTTTAAAAATAATGGGAATAAGCGTTAGTGGACCTCTTCCGGCAGCTCAATTGGCGAAGAACGATGCAGTAGAAGATTACGATTAATTTTTCTATTCGTATTTATTCATATAAAGTTGTTGACTTCGAATATCAAAGTAGATTATATTTCGATCAAAACGTTTTAGTAAATTTCACTGTAGCGGAACAGCTGCGACGGCACTCGGCAATCTTCGGATGCGCTCGGTCTAACGCGAGCTTACCTCAGTAGTAATAACAAATACTTATCCATTCAGCCATCGGTGTAGGCATTACACTACCCGTTAACCCGGCTGCAGGTGGGACAGGGTCATCTTCCCTGTTCTCCGCTGCGGTAATTCCTGACATGCGCGTCCTTGTCGCGGGGGTGGGCATCCCTGATAGGGCTGTGGATACAATAGCGCCTAGGAAAGAACTCTTGAACTTTCGACAGCTGCTGGTTAGATGGCCTCGACTACGGAGGATGTGGTGGTAGAATTTGACCTGCCCTTGTTACAGAGCAAGTGTACCAGAGCCCTGGTGTACAGCCAGAGCCGTCAGCAGGTCGAGGTAGAGATATACATATTATTGTTTGAAAATAACTGCATTACCACTTCTTGGTTTACTTAGATAGGTAGTAGTTTTGATACATACTTGGGTTACTACATAATTTAGGTTTTGTGCACCTATGCAAACTCATTCAATTGAGAATTCAATGATTGGTGAAATGTGGGTGTTAATTCACCTCTGCCTAACCCTCCACCGTGACAACACGTTTAGTTAGCTACTACCTAAACTTCAGCATTTATCGCGAAAAATATAGTAACACTGTATACTTAGTTCATATAGAACAAAATCTCATCTAATCTGTATTCTCTTATATCTACAATCTGGGTGTATTCTAAATGTAAATGAAGCATTTACCCAGATTTAAGATGAGCCCCTTCTCAATATATAATAAATTGTTACAACCTGATTCCATATTTTTGTCTTTTCTTTGACCTCTCTAGCTAGAACCATGTTTTTGCAGCCGTTCGCGCAGAGACGCGTTGTCCACGCTCAGAGCTCGGTCCACTAAATATTTTCTTTTTTTTTTAACTTGAGCAGTGACCACACGCACAATTAATGCCTACCTAATTTCTGTTTCGGTTGGCGATAAAATCGTTATTTATGCTAATATCTGTATTGTATTTTACGGTTCACTCGGATAATGAATTTAGGTAGTTTTTACTAGAAGGTAAAAACTTCGTCATAAGTAGTATGTTTACTGTTGCCTTTAACATAAACATATTCCACTGCAACAGGAACCAACACGGCTGAGAAAAGCATGTCTCTACAACCGGCATTCTCTTACCTAAAGCATCAAAGTTATATGGCTTGAACACGTGCAATCTATACATCTGAAAAACATAGATTTTCCGGGAACAAAGACAATTATAAACATTTCTAAACTCATGTTTACCGTAACCCGGTACACTAGAGACTACGCACTCAACGCAGTCGTGTTGTCTATGTCTCATGAGACAATGACAGACTTATGCGACTAGTGTGGAAGAGACCCATTAAAAATCTGAAACCATGGAGTCTCACGAAGATGAAAATCTCGACAATAATATTATTGACAATTTGGTTAATATGTTTGGGAATGTTTTATCCAAAGAAGTGATAGGAACCTTG
>OY759251.1:5616144-5893832 GCA_963662185.1 Eilema griseolum
GTGGATAGTTACGATGGTGATTGTAAGTAGAACTTTTATATTTTGAGGCAAGCGTGTGTTACAAACGTCCATAGGCCACGGTAACCACTTTCCAGTGTGGTCGTGTGCTTGTCTGCCACATAAGGGGTATAAAAAAAATTAAAAAAAAGAGATTTTTTGAGAAGGACGTCAGAAGACTCTGACGTCCTTCTCAAAAAAGAGAAAGAGGAAGGAAGTGAGAAAGACGCCTCTGGCGTTGAAATCAATTGTAAAAAAATTGTGTTATTATCACAGAGCAGGTTAAATTACTTATAATAATTGAAACTGAATCATTTTACACTATATTTTTTAAACATACTATTATAAGTTATACGTATTTACAAATTATTTAACTTAAATTATAGTTTTATGTTTCGTTCCAATCATAAATGATGGCATGAAAGCCATCGACTCCAGCATCGGCAAACATGCCAGATGCACTACAGAAGCGGGGTAGCCCTAACAACACCCTGAACCCATTATTATATTGGACGCGTAGGGCGTTAGTAGCGTTCGCTGCGTATAGCTGAACCGGCGTGAACGTCCTGTCATTTCATTCCCATTTCAAACAAAACATGAAAGACAGGCGATTTGAAACCATACTGCAGTTGCGTGGCGTATATAGGCGGCCATATGACGCACCGTTTCAGTAGCCGCAGTCAAATTTGATGTCTCCTGTCAGAGAAGCGAATACCATTTGACTTCTTAACCCTAAAAGGAACACCTGCGTCATATTACCCGTTCTTTAGACAGGTGATTGAGGTTGATTTAAACCTCAATAACCGGATCCTTCTATACCCGCCTATACAATGGTTTGTGCTCAGATGAATTGTTTGACATGATGCCCGTAGCTAGTGCAGATGACTGGGCTTCACCTTCACCGATCACCAGTGCAGATGACTGGACTGCACCTCCGCTGAGCCCCAGTGCGGCTGCCTCGACTACACCTTCGCTGAGCACCTGTGCGGCTGCCTCGACTACACCTCGGCCTTGCACTAGTGCGGCTGCCTCGACTAAACTTCGGCCTTGCACCAGTGCGGTTGCCTCGACTAAACCTTCGCCGTGCACCGGATGTGCAGGGCAAAGGATGAAGTATTATGAGGGCGTCCGATCTAAAGATTTGAATAGTAATTATTCCTTTTAATTTTTTTCTGAGTTACATTCTATTTTGGATGGAAGTAGAATACGACGGCATTTCCGTCCAATTCAGTAGTCCGACTGAGGCATTACCTCCTCCCTACAGAATACCACGTAGGTACCTGTACCTGTACTATTAGTGGCCCGAGCCTGAATCCCGGCTCCGCAGGTAGTCGGTATCCCAGGGTGAAAGGAGGCATGGCTTTTCCCTCGCACCCCTTCTGATTTATAATCCAGACAAAATAAAGATTTGAGCTGAAAATTTATGGGGATTTTAAGTAGTACAGAAACGTTAATCCCCGCTCAGTGCAAATATTTATAGATATGCATGTATATGGATAGGTATTTGCATTGGTCTGGTCTTGCCTCGGAGCCTACGTTACGTCACCGGTCCTGGTTGCCATGCAAACATCTATGGCAGTCACTACGTGTATTTGGAGTCCTAAATGTGAAATGACATAGGTATTATTAGTACTGCATCTAAGTGATTCTAGTTTCCTTCTTCAGGATCGGGGAGTCCCACCGATCAACCAACGCTCTAATGATGATATTGGGACTGCCGCGGGTACGGCGTAAGAGTGAGGCGCTTCTTTTGCGCATGATCGCCGAAAAACTGTCTACGTTTGCCTCGGCAAACATGGCAGATGCGCTACAAAAACGCGGCAGTCCCATCAGCACCCTCACAGTGTTCAGACTGGTATTCAATAATGCGCCGTATACTCTCTGAATTGTTCTTTGGAGGTTCATAATTCGTTATGGATAAATATTATCAATAAAGTATTTTATTTATAAATCAGTCTCGATCTCGATAACTTTGCTTCTCCTATTGTAAATGAAATGAAATGCAAACGTAAAATATTCGTTCAGAAAATAACCATAATATTGTGACAGGTACTTGACAGTCGTCGCTTCTTTACTGTCATTATCAACCAGTGTTGTTTTATCTATATAACATAACATAAACTCACGCCTATATCCCCAAAGGGGTAGGCAGAGGTGCTAGCATCGCCAGTTTATGCTTAGGTCCCAATGTAATACGTGGCGAGTCTATTGCCATTAACCGAGCACTTATAAACCTGCGATAAATACGCACATAACTTCGAAAAGCATCGAAAAGTCATTGGTGTGTGCCATGATAAAACCTTTTTATCTATTTTTTCTCTTTTTCTATATATAAATTAAAATTAGTAATAATAATAGACAGCCACGGTAGCCTAGTGGTATGGGTAATGGACTGCTGAGACGAGGTCTCGGGTTCGATCCCAGGTTTTACCCTGGCACACACCAATGACTTTTCGAAGTTATGTGTGTATTTATCGCAGGTTTATAAGTGCTCGGCTAATGGCAATAGGCTCGCCACCTTTTGAGAACTAAACATAAACTGGCGAAATGTGGATGCTTAGCGGCAGACAAGCACACGGCCCACCTGATCGAAAGTGGTTATTGTGGCTTATGGACGTGTGCAACCATCAGTATAGAAGAAAATGCAGGACAAGCTTTTGATCTTCCCACTGACAGTACATAAACTCTCCAGTAAACTCTGGATATCCTACACCCGCGCTGCCAACCCTGTAAGAACAGAGATTTTGTGCCGTCAGTGTAGAGGACAAAGCAGGACAAGCCTTTGGTCTTCCCACTGACGGAAAAATCAACTGTTTATGTTTAATAAAAGTAAAAAGTATTATTGTGTTAACGGGTATTTATTTCACTTCCAACAACGTCGTAACAATATAATCTTTTCTGGAATCAAACAAACTCTAAATACTCTACTCTACTTTCTAATAAAAGTATGGAAATCACACACATAAAGTCTGCCTCAAATGTGGCGATCTTTACGCGTTCCTCTAAATATTCTCCACAGCAAATTCATTTCTTTGACATATTCCTGTCCACAATATATTTTGACCGCGTTGACTAAGAAGTTTGATTTTTATACAGTTTGAAAACGTAATAGGCCTGAGTATGTGGTATGGTTTTTAACTTGGTACCTCCTCCACGCGTCCCTGAGAAATAAGGTCTAGACTGACAGCTTTATCAACTGTATTTATTTTGCAGCAATATGTATTTCTATATTTTTTCGACAATATAGTATCAACTAACCTGCTTCTCATACATTGCCGAGACCTTCTGAGCGGTTTCCACGTAGAACTTTGTGATCTGTTCTACGAGGGGCTTTTACGGCTTATAAATATATAATATAATTAAATAAATTTGCCTATTATCGTATCTTATGGTGTGTAGTGACTTCTACGATTTCAGCGTTCACATGAGTAATTTACTCGAAGCACTTAGTACGCGACTGTACCTAATAAGACTAAGTTTGATATTGAAAGCGTATCGAGTATATTAAAAGCGTATTAAAAGACCATATCGATACAATAGCTTGAGAATTATAATGATAACCTTTTATAATTTAATATGCCATGCGTGTTCTCTGCGTTACAGCAAGTTATGAAATGAGTTATTACACACCCGCCATTTCAAAACTTGTAATATATTACTGACCAAGAAGTATATAGCAACTAGCGGCTTAAATTAAAAATTGTAATTAAAGTTATATTATTACTACTAAAACTCAAAATAAAACCCTGTACCAACCCGTCTGGCCAGGGTGGATACAGCAGGCCTAAGCCTCCCGAAATTGGGAGAGGCCTTTGTCCAGCAGTGGGCTTCGATATGTTTGGACATTGATTGATATTCCTACTAATATTATAAATGTGAAAGTTTGTGAAAAAAATTGTATGTTTGGGTGTTTGTTATCCCGGGAATAGGTTCCCGTGGGTTACGGGGACGTGATCGAATTACCACGCGGGCGAAGCCACGGACATCAACTAGACTATGTATGATTGCAAACTGTTATGCAACTACACAATCCAATTTATTAAGACCTTTGAATATGTATTTCTTCGCGTCAGCTCAGTTTATTGTTACAATATTAAGAGGGGAGAAGGAGGAGGTAATATTTGCTGTCAGATTTGTTTGTTCACAATTCGTTGGATAATTCGCATACAAGGAGTGTCAGAGGGTCTTACATATTTACATATAATATACATAATATAAGTAAATGAAGTAGATAATAGAAGTAAAATACATAATATACATATAATAAGTAGATGTTACCCTCACACTGTGTAGAATATACGAGCAAGAAATTAAAATAAGAAATGAAGATGATTTGGAGAATGTGATCGAGATCAAGTTCTAGTTTGTAGTGAGAGTGAAACCAGTGGTAGTGCTGATACGCGCAGCAAAAGAATTTGAAATAGGGAAGATCTATATATTTACTTTTAAAAACTATTCCACTGGTTACCGACAATATGGTAATTTTTCGATGCCTAAAATTACAGTCTCCCTCTTTTTCTCTATTCCATTTTTGTATATATTGTATAGTTAGCATAGTTTTATATTAATTTGTAAGTAATTGTATATTTTATTGTGTCAATAAACAGTTTGTCGAAATGTTGTTTTTACTAAAATATTTTTGTGTTAGTTATTAAGAATCAGCGCGTTCAACCAAATTATAATTTTTATAATATTAGTGTAGATAATATGTAGATTATAAGTTCTATTTCTTATCATTGTACGAGTAAAACACCGCCGTATTGTTTAACATCTGTTTGTTAAGTATACTTATTAACAAAATATCTTAATCCTCCTAAACTAAAATGGTGACTAAAACTGCGCTTGCACAATCACTTCTTCTTCCTGTTCTCGATTACGTCGATGTCAGCTATCCCGATCTCACAGAAGAGCAACTAGATAAACTGGAGCGACTTCAAAACTTTAGCATACAATTCATATTTGGTTTACGCTAGTATGATCACGTGTCAGATTTCCGTAAACAACTCAAGTGGCTTCCAATTCATACATAAAAAACTACTATTCATTAAACCAGTCCTGTTTGATGGTAAGCTTAAAGTTAATTTTTTCCTCTTACTGTTTAATGTTGTAAACAAATGCACATTTTTACGGACAAAGAGTAGGACTTCCAGAATGTAAATACATGGCAGTGTTGCTTCCATTACCCGTCTATATCCCATAGGTCAAAGACTACCAAAGGCTATTCAACTTGTGAACTTAGCTACACACACGTTAGATCTGTTTTATTATGGGAAATATGTTTTTTATTTTAGGTCTATTGCGCATTTGTGGATTTGGAAAAGGCCTATGACAAAGTGGTGAGGAATGAACTCCCTTATCCCTTTTGTCCTTATAGCCGACTCACGCGGTGTGAATACATTTCATCTCTATAGTACATTCTTTATGTGACTTAAACTACATGACTGTTTAAATATAATGTTATATATTCTCGTCTTTATTATAACACTAAGTACATTAATTAGTCTTTGCGTTGTTATTTATATCAAAGGACGGAAAACGGAAACACGACTCACATTGATTGCCCTCTGTTAATGTGGTTGCGGATGTGCCACTACATAACTTTGTGAAGACAGTGGTGAGGCAACGTTATATCAGTGGTCGGTTGTTCCTTATAAATATTTACTATTATACACTCGCCCGAAAGAGGACAGAGGTTGATGGATTTCGCATTGGAGCACAAACTAACTATAATAAATACATGTTTTAAAAAGAAATTAAGCAGAAGATGGACATGGCGGTCTCCGGATGGAAAAACTAAAAACGAGATAGATTATATATTATCAAACCAACCGAGACTGTTCCAAGATATGGGTACTATGAACTTAAACTACCCCTCAGACCATAGGTTAATCAGATCAAAAGTAAAACTAACTAAACTAAAGAAAAGTAGAGTTAATTACAGTATTAGGCATGCAAACCAACTGAAATCTGAAGTAGAAATAGCAAATTACAGGGAAACCTTATCAGGAATGTTATCTAGGCAATGTGATGGCCACGGAAACACCTCAGTACAAATCCATTACGATAACATCACAAATGCAATAACTACGAGCTTAAAATCAGCCCAAACAATGAGAAAGGAGCACAGACGACAGAAGATACTATCGGAACGTACTTCATCTCTTTTACAAAGAAGGAAGGAACTTCAAAAAACTAAAAACAAATCGAGATCTACGAAAAATGAACTCTCCGCACTCTACAAGCTAGTCAACAAATATATAAGAAAGGACTATTCAACGTATAGACAAAGTACATTAGAAAGGCATCTAAACCTCACAGGCAGCACAAAAAAGGCTTACAAGGAACTCAGAACAAGCAAAACCTGGATAGAAGGTCTAAAAGAGTTTGGAAAAGACCCTTTTCTCACAGGCTTCAACAATTGTTTTGTGAATCTAGCTCTAAATATGAATATAGGTGGTGTTTGTGAATTGACCGGATAAAATATGTGAACTTAATACAGTGCTTCAAATATCAATGCATGCAAAAATATATAATAACTTACCAAAATATGCATACAATAATAAGGTAAAATGGTGTTGCACACGTCCATAGGCCACGTTTTTGTATTTTGTATAGATAGTTGTGTATCTATATTGTTTGTTGAACTCGTTGTTAAAATATTTAAAAAATGAATATTTTTATTCGAATAATGTTATGATGAAAAAGTTTTATTTTTTCTTTATCCTGCAGTCATAGCATACCGAGGAAGACTCATGATTCTCGGTTCTCTTCGACCAATGAAATGAGTACATTTGGACATGTGACAGATTTTTCTGCTATTTTATTGGTTAAAAAGAAATGAGAGGCACGAGTCTTTCCTGTCGTTCCTCCTCGAATTTACATGGTCTTTGCCATTAATGATAGTTCGGAAAATAGCCCGCATGTCACCCTCTAAACGTCAAACCAGTAGTTCTAGGGTCTACCATAATTATTATTACTGGATTTATAATACGACAAATATCACCAGGTTACCAAGAACGAGAGCGGGCTAATTAATTGATCTAGCAATCACCCGCGGCTGCGTTTGCGTGGATGTCGATTATCGCGACCAAACAGTGCCTGTATCCTTTCGCAAGCTCTGGTCCATCTCTGTACCTATTTTCAGATCAGTTCAATGGTTTAGGCGTGACAGGGGTAACAGGTAGACGAAAGTTATCCCAGGTTTTACCATGGCACACACCAATGACTTTTCGATGCGTTTCGAAGTTATGTGTGTATTTATCGCAGGTTTATATAGTAATGGCTCACCACCTATTACATTGGGACCTAAACATAAACTGGCGAAATATGGGTGCTGAGATGACTGTGGGTCGGTCGAGATGAGAGGGATACCTGCCCGTTAACCTCACAGACCCACAGGCGTCGTGAGTTTTAGTCGGTTCGAGTCCGACATAATTAACCTCTCCCACCGGCTCTGGTGGTGGGGGTATCCGTGGGGATTTTGCGCCCCATAACTTGTAGAATAGCAACTGTGAATCACTAATGATAATGAACTTTACTTGTGGAATATGGAACGGGGACTTCTTCCTGGAACGTAAAGAATCGTAAGTACCTACGAAAGTGTGGTACGCAGCTCCACATGTGGAGAGCGTGAGAGCTCCGATTCTACAAACCAGAAAGATGAGTGCAGTTAATTTAAACGTTTTCGAAAATATCAACATAGATTTAAAGAGTAATTCCCAAAATTCTGTTTCTTTGTATTTATTTTCTCCTTCATAGGCATACTCCCCATAATATGCTCCATGATTGGTGAAATGTGGCTGTTAATTCACCTCTGCCTAACCCTCCGGAGATAAAGGCGTGAATATATGTATGTAAAATACATTGCGGTAGTATTTATTTCTTTTTCAGTCGCCACTTACAAATCTGGATGAAATTTAATATTCAAGTAACCGAATATTCGTAACTTTGATAATTTCCATTTTTGAACTTACAAACTCGAACCCGATCTCGATCACGTTCACGACATACGATGCTCACTGTATCCACTCGCGATTTTGTTTTAGCTTGTTCCCGGTTGTTTTTGCAAAGACGGACCACTGGATGCCAGACGTTCGGCAGTTGAAACCCATCCTCACGATTGAAATTTTTATACTTTTTTATTTCAATTGCTTCGTCAGTGGGAGGACCAACAGCTTGTCCTGCTTCGTCTTTAAGACTGACGGCACAGAAACTCTTTGTGCTTACAGTTTTGGCAGCGCGAGTGCGTCTCCCTTAGTTTTGCACACGTCCATAGGCTACGGTAACCACTTTCTATCAGGTGGGCCGTGTACTTGTCTGCACCAACAAATACAGCTTATATTATATCCTGTTAAATTTCTAGGTGTTATTGGCCTGTTGAGTATTAGTAAATATATCCAAGGAGTCCTCGTTGGTTCACTTGTATTTTGTCGCCGGTTCTCTATTTATATATAAGTATACGTAATTAATTATTTACATATTACTATGTACATATTACTATAAAATAAATTAAATTATATATTTATATTATATATATATATATATATATATATATATATATACAAGTACGTATATAATTATATAGGGTACATACATAAATGTTGTCAAATAGACATCCAAGAAAAGGCTTGTACCCACGACTAAAGTTGCGGCACGCTATGATGGCCGTTTTGACACTACCTTGTCGAGTCGAGTAAAAAGATGAACTCATTAAATGATATAAACACGTTATATCACACGCATATATATATATATATATACATAATACTTATAATATATAAATTATATACTATATATTAATAATAAAATTATATATATATATAAAAAATATTGTAACAGAACTTATAGGCTGTATAGTCATATATAGCAAATGTTGATTGAAATTTTAAAGCGTTTAGTATGCTAACAGGGAGAACGATCTGACCTTTAAGCAACAGAACCTTTGCCCGAAACCATCCAAATGCTTCTAAACATAATATCCGTCTTACGGTGACGGTTAAGTGGCATATACATAAAAGAGGATTATACACTTGCAGTACTACAAAAACGTAAAGAGCTTCAAGAAGAACTTCAAAATAGGCGTTTATCAGGGGAAAAGGTAATACTGCGTCATGACAAAATAGTCACGTTAAAAACAAAGGACAATCCCACACCTAAAGGCTTCTCAAATAAGAGGCAGTTGCCATAGGCAGGGAATTCATCCTCACACATTGCGAACTTAGACGGTGCGCACTGTGGTATGAAAGAAACTTCATCCCACGCACACCTTTTTTTCCCAAGCACCTACAATATAGGGTTCTTCAAGAGGGGCATCAGAAGGTTTCTTCATGGTTGGCAGCGAGAGTGTAACAATTTTAATGATTTAAATAAATTAAGTAATTGTACAGATGGAGTGAAATTGATTCAAAACAAAAACCAAATGGTTTGTGAGCTATTCTTTCCGCTGATTGTACTGTACACAGTGGTCAAGGCGCTTGTAACAGTGCCGAAATATCGGTTACTCAGCGAAAAAAATAAACATTATAAATATCCTGGCGAGTTTTAAACTATATAACTAACAACCGCGGACAACACTCCGGAAAATGCGCTTTTCTATACCTAAATTGCAGTTTCCATGATGTACGAAGTCCTGTATTATTATGAAGGGAGGGGTTTAGTGGGCGTGGGTTGTCACACGAGTAATGGACGCAGTACGAAGATTTATTAAGGGTTAGTTTCTACAACAAAAGTAATTAGCTACTCTGATAACGAGTGCAACAGATCACAAGCTATCATTACAAGGAACAATAGTTTATTAGCCTAGTGATAAATCGCGTCTATTTGATATTATAGTTAAAATGTCAACACAAAGAAGTACATAGGTTAAGTCACTTACGAAAGGAAATTATATCTTATCTGTCAAAGAATAACGCAGGTGTCCTAAAAAAGAAATCCTTTACCGCAATTAATAGTATATAATATAAGCCTTTGCAGATGCGTAAAGATGTTGTGTCCTTGGCAGTATTTTACGCTCTGTACCTTGGTGAATGTTTTGATGAGCTCTTCCAATTAGTCCCACCCTCCCCTTTCCTACACAGGACAACACGTGTAGGGGTACCTATTATATAAAATCAAAAAAAAAAAAAAATTCCCTCTAAGTGTATTCAAATACATACTTGGATAGCAATAACTTTTAAAAATACAAAAGCAATAAAAAAATTACTAATTAATATTTGGCGATGACTTTTAACTTTTAGAGATATTCTATGTAATGAATATTTTCTTCATTTGTTTTCTAATAAAGGTTAAACCATCATTGGAGACCTATGTAATTTCTTTAAAAACTTTGTAAAAGCTACCAAAGTCCATTAGGCATAGATCTAAGTTTTGAATAGCAAAATAAGCAATCTAAGTTCTTAGAAAAAAGTATTCATCAAAACAAGTATGGTTATTTGAGAACCATTGGAATTTGTTCACAGTTTTGTAAACTTTAAAGACAGCCATGCTGTCACAGCTTCAATGGGTAGGTACTAAACAATGGAGCTCCATAACCATTGGCCCTCCTAACATTGTGCGAGTAATGTTCCCTGTTTTTGGAAATGTGCGCCTTTTGGTGAGCCGATAACGATGGTATGGACTTGAAAGAGAAAGAGCATATCTCACATACTAAACTTTGGTTGTTATTCGGATTAGGTGCAGTTGTTACCTCCTTTTACAAGCGGAAAATAAATAATAATATTTCCTTGTATATATTCTCTTTAGTAATCCCTAATTACGCAAAGAAAATTGAAAATGTCATAAAACAATTTACTTCTTTCTGCGTCAACAAAACATAAAAAGTTTACACATTTAAAAAGGTTTTAATTCAAGCAAAATAACATTTCTGCAACTCGCGAAGTATGACCAATTCAGCTTTATCTAAATCAGCGGCGGTTATATGACCGCGCGTAGATAAAATTCTCAAAAATCGGCCTACATAAACAACACAACGCAACAGTCTCGACCAAGACGAGACGCGATTAGCCAACAACAAAATAACATTATATGTATGGTTCAGTTATACACGGTACAGTCAACGATAAAAGTTAAATACTAAATATAGAAAACATGTATGTGTGTCTCTCTATGAGGACTCCAGAGCTTGCGTGAGGATACATGGGTCATACACTGAATGGTTTAGTATCCAAAAGGGGGTAAGCCAGGGATATGAGTTAACAATAGTGCCCGGAATACGGCAACGGCAATAGACACCCCCAATAACATGGGACCGAAAACAAATTATTGGTGAAATGTGGGTTTTAATTCACCTCTGCCTGACCTTTTTGGGATAAAGGCGTGATTCATATAATCACGCCTTGTAATGAAACGTTCGACGGCTACACAGGGGGCGGAACAACTTCCACTTTTCGTTTACACTGTACTCGTCAAAAGTGAATATACGCCACATAACGTGGTGATCATCGTAAGATTACAAATTTCGGTGAACGCAATAAAGTCAAATTTACTGAACAGGGTACTCCCGTCTCTTCTTACGTAGTATCATGGAACTAATAAGTACTACGTAGTACTTATTAGTTCCATGCGTAGTATTGTATTCTCTTTGGTGACATGACAGTTCAAAAATATTGCCATGTATAGATTTAAAAAAACAGTCGTGCAGAGAACCACTATGGGCCACAAGTGCCGCAATGCAACCTCTATGGGATGAGTAATTCATTCAGGCGTAGCTGCGGACTTAATAATAATTATGACAATAATATTATTACATTGTATAAAAATATTGTAAGCTGTATTGTAAGTAAATTATTTTTAAGTGTTTGCACCCACATTTCGCCAGTTTATGTTTTCGTCCCAATGTAATAGGTGGCGAGCCTATTGCTATTAACCGGGCACTTATAAACCTGCGATAAATACACACATAACTTCGAAAAGTCATTGATGTGTGTCATGGTAAAACCTGGGATCGAACCCGAGACCTCGTCTCAGACCAAAAATCAATAGTAATGGGTACCTCCTGCTTCGGTAAGTAGGGTAAGCCGTCTATCCTTTTTGCCATAAGAACATTTATGGCAGTTGTTACAGGTAGTTGGAACTAAAAAAGTGCGATAACAGTTTAAATGTAGACAGATAATCACATTCCCTCACTGCCACCGCCTCTTCCGAAAACAAAACACGTTTTACCTCGGACACAGAGTCATCCTCGCTTTCCGAAGAGTCCGTCATGTATTTGGCAGGCGCTCCTGAATACGTTTCGGTTTCAGATTTGGCCGGACTCGAAGAAGACAAAGCAGGACAAGCCTTTAATTTTCCCACTGACAGCACAAATTCTCCAGTGAGCTCTGTTTACCCTACCCACCGCTGGGAAAACAACACGAAGTTATTATAGCCGAGGTATTCTGTAGGGCGGAGGTACTTCCCCAGTCGGACTGCTCAATTGGGCGGAATAACCGCCGTGCCCTGCCTCCATGTAACCTCCAAGGGGATAAAATAGGGGATGAAAGTTGACGTAATAAGAAGGTAGCTCATGTAATAAAGAGTAACGTAGGCTACTTTTATTTTAGAAACTTTTTATGCTCAATAGCGTTGATTCAACACTAAGCGATAACCGACATCAACGTGGGCGGAGCCGCGGGCAACAGCTAGTCAGGATAACTCGCCTCGAGAAGGCATTCTATCTTTCGTTCCAAAATTCGGTTTGTTTTGGCTATTTTTGTTTATAAAGAATATTAGAACCGATATTACTAATATTCGCTCTAATAAATATTTGCAGGTATAAGTCGCCTGGCGCCCCCAAGCGGGACCAAAGGCTTCGGCGGCACAGAGGGGTTCATGGCGCCGGAGATCATGCGCTACAACGGAGAAGAAGAGAAACGACTGGCAGGTTCGCCGTTGACCAAAATGTAGGTTCTTCAACTAATTGGTGTACGCGAACTGGTCAGTCAACTTGTCCAAATTTGGCACAACCTGTTCTAAATTGATCAACTGTAGGTACAACCACCACCGCTACATCTGTGTCGTGCCATCCTTGGTACTCGACACGTGTTATCACACACACATCAGTCACACTTATAATGCAATTTTATATTATGTGTGTCAACTCCACCGATTTTAAAACTCACTTATATAAGCTAAAAACCACCTAGCTATGATTATATGCTCAACTTTTAGCGAGGTGAATAAAGGCAGGGTGAATACACACTAAAGACAACACGAGGTTATTATGGCCGCGGTATTCTTTAAGGCGGAGTTATAATATTTAGGACCAATGAGATTAAAGTCATAATTCAGAGCAATTATTAATATTGGAGGAGAATTTAATTATCACATCAATAGGTCACAGAATGTCTCGAGTTTTCTCCCTACAAATATTATTCCTTAAAGTTTAAGTATTCATCAATCGAATAAAAACATTTGTCACGACTTCGTGGCTCAGCCGCAGCCGCTCCCGATAGAGCAGGCCCGGCAGGCCCCACCCCCACCGCTGCCCGGCCGCCACCAGCGCCCCCCACACGACCACCCCACCGTCTATATAAACAGACCCGTAGTGAGCATACCCCACAACAATGTCAGCAACAGAGAAGTGTCACGCACATAGGAAAAACCTTCACTTGCCAAATAATATAAAAATATTGTAACCTAATATTTTAAGTGTTAAATTAATTTCTGATAAAAGGCTTTGTTTTAAATGGTGTCTATGTCTGCTTATAAAAAAAATATCGGTTGGAAGCTTAGTGGTTAAGAAGTCGGCCTTACGACTGAAAGATTCCAGGATCGAATCCTGACCATTACACTGTGACGTGTTGGAGAAAATATTAAATTACAGTTTTGTTGTCAGTCGCATCCAAAGCTTTTACTTCATAGACTATATAAAATTTCCAAGTTTTTCACTTGCTTTAAATTTTCTTGTTCTGTTCAGGAGCGATGTTCACAATCCAAGAGGTACTTAAGATCCTTGGGACCCTCATCCACCTGACTGTAAGCTGACCTATTGATTGACAGACAGGGCTCAAGTATAAGCAGAACTGGCTGTTCAGCTAAGTACTATTACATTCATATCTGAACAATAGCACATATGGTAAGTCTGGCAAATGTTGCGACTGCCGCGCCGCGACCTAGGGACTCATGGCGCATACTCTAACGTTCACAAGATTCCTCTACTGTCATGTAACCTTAGGTTAAACCCTTTATTGAAAAAGTAAGGTACCTCTCTATTTCTTTATGTTCGCCACCAAATGCGACTACTGTCCGTATTGATGACAGAACTTCCTCCGCAATAACACCGGCGATACTGTAAGCTTTTAATTCCTTCGTGGTCAACGATGCTTGCACCTGTAAGGTATTTCAAATTGCTAAAATAACCACATATCTATACGAAATGACAGTATTTGTGCATTGAATTCATGTGTTCAAAACGGTAAGAGAAAAGTGTGCCTAAAATCGACTAGCTTCCGTTTTATGGTACCTCCTCCATAGCTCATATCTACAGCTAAGTTACATAGCTAATAGTTTTAACTAGGTACTTTAAGAGGTCACGTTAATGAGATCTATCAGCATTATGATTCGACCCTGTTCTTGAATCAATCACCCCAATGAGTTTCTTTCTAGTTTAGAAATTGTAAATATCATATAAAAATTTGAAATTCGTTGTAATTAAACTAGTGGATTTAAAAAAAAAATTATTAAGTCTCAAATTTATAACGGCAAATTCGAGACTGAAAAACATTTGCGCCTCGACTTGAAAAGCTTCATAGGAGCAAAAGGGATATCTTTCACTTGGTTATAGATTTAAATTGCAGCTACTTTACAATTGAAATGTTTTGATTAGAATGACGTCTGAAATTTTTGTCCATTCTTCTACATATTCCACGAAATCCTTAGTATACGCCAAGAGTAGGCGGTACCTGGAAATTGACAGACGAGGCTCTCCTATCAGAGCTTTGGGGTCAGACGCAATTCCTACTATGGTACTATTATAAAAGCACTATCTATTTATATACCTACATATAATCACGTCTTTATCTCTGGAGGGTTAGGCAGAGGTTAAGATTTTATAAATTCATATCGCAGTAGTAATAATTGTGTGATAATGTAAATAAATCGTTTACGCTCTCGCGTTATAAATATTTATTATCGAAATCAGCCAAAATTATACTCCAAAATAAAGATCAGATATAAACTTAAATTATATAATCAAATAAAAAACTTGGCAAACCAGCCGACATATTATATATAAACAAAGTATTGAGTTGCACCGAGCCGAGCCCCGACGGCGTCGGCGGTCGGCCGCCGGGCTGATATAACAGATTTTATACAAATAAAACATCAACAGTATTAAGGATTTTCCAGGGATAAAGGCGTGATTATATGTATGTATGTATGAAAAGATAACCAATAGAATTTCAAACATACCTCAGAGAATATTTGGGTATTAGACGTACCATCGGATCAGATTTCTGAAATAATATGTAGATGGGCCGTGTGCTAGTCTGCCACCTATAAAAAAAAACTGGAAGAAGCAAAAGAGGTATACATCACTGTCTAAACGAAAAGAATTAGACGGATAAGGTATATAATGAGCATTCATCTCGTCTGATGTATATCAGCCTTTAGAAGATGACGAATCAATGTTTTATACAAAGAACGCTATAAATATATTTTTAAATAGCAACAATATTAACGCAAAAATAAGAAATACAAAAAGCTTTTCAAATACAATTTACCACTAAAAATCGGTTTAATTTTATTTTTTTTATACAACTTAGGTGACAGACAAGCACACGGCCCACCTGATGGAAAGTGGTTACCATGACCTATGAACGTGTGTAACACCAGTGGAGTCACATCCGTGCTGCCGACCATGTAAGAACAGAGATTTTGTGCCGTCTGTGTAGAGGACAAAGCATATCGAGGCAATTTGTATCAATGTGCAGATCAGCGGTCATCAGAGATTTCAAAGTCACCGCCGCACCTGCTTATCCGCAAGTATCTCTTAATAGTAGCTCCATTGTTACTAAAGAGCTAATTTAATGCGTATGTTCTAGAATATAAGGTTCATTTTCAATATGATACGTTAGTGTTAGTTGAAATGTTATTGAATAAAACAGACAATATTCAGACCGCCCAGTTCACCGGTGATATAGGATCAGCGAGTGAATCCTCTTTGAGCCCTCCGACCACTTCCATCTGTGAGATAATGTCTTCACAAAAATACGCAACCATGGCAAAAGGACAGAAGTAGGGTCATTGGAATTTTACATTCAAATTTGGAGCTTTTAGCTTAAGAAATACCTTTTCTGTACTCATTGTAACGTTACTTGATGTAATGGTGACACTCTTTCCTGAGACTTTGCCTTTTACTTACCATCAGTCGAGGTGAAGTCTAGTTGGCGTGTCCTAGATAAAAAAAAGACAACAAAGGATTTTTAGTCTGGCTTAGACCTTTTGAATGAAACAGACAGGGCAAACCAGATACGCTGAATGATGGCGTATCTGGTTGCCCTAATTCTTACCTACTTATGTGCACCCTTAAACCTTCGACAAGCTAAAGCAGCTGATTTTCTTTTCAGATCCTTTTTTTTTTTTTTTACGTGCGCAAAATCCCCACGGATACCTCGGACAAGCCTTTGGTCTTCCCACTGACAGCACAAAAACTCTCCAGTGAGCTCTGGCTACCGTACTCACCACCGGGAACACAACACGAGGTTATTATAGCCGTGGTATTCTTTAGGGTGGAGGTACTTCCTCAGTAGATTTGCTCAATTCGGACGGGAATACCGTTTTGGATGCGCTAACTCAAAACTGAGAACCATTGTGGTTCAGGTGAGCGACATAGTCATGTTGTGGCTAAGCTCCGTAAATAAAGATTTAAAAAAAAAAGTGGTTAAGGGATTGAAGTTTGCCTTTCTATGGAGTAGAATCATCACCACATTATCATCACACTCCGTAATCATATACATTTTTAATGTAGGTCACGTTATGACTTACAATACCTACATCTTTCCTGACTAAGCTAAAGGAGTAATACAAAGGTATACTATATAGATACAAATACCATGATCACATTAATTTCCGTTAGCAGTACTAAAATTGATATTAACGTAGAGGGGTAGGTATTACCTTCCTCGTTCATTTATGCCACGACGACGACAGAATCCGTCGTATCATGTCAATGTGCTTCCGCTCGAATCTTCACACTGGTGTTACACCAACGGTATCATATAATTAATTCATAAGCGTATGTTATTTGGCACAGTAATTAGTCGACAGCTGGTTGTTCAGTGGTTATCAACATGCAGCAAACGCGTGGGACTCAGACTCCCGACCCTGTAAGCACAGAGTCTCTTTGCCGTCTGTATAGAGGACAAAGTAGGACAAGCCTTTAGTCTTTCCACAGACAGCACAAATTCTCCGGTGAGCTCTGGCTACCCTACTCACCGCTGGGAACACAACACGAAGTTATTACAACCGCGGTATTCTGTAAGGCGGAGGTACTCGCTATCTATACTATCTACTACAGGCAAAGTGAGAAGTCAAGTCACTGGCTGGAGTGCAAAGCGGGGTGAACTGGACAGAAACTGAGATATGATACCGCTGGACTACGTCAGATCGCTTATTATATTATCTGAGCAGACGCATACCAACAGCCCTTAACATCTCTTCGCGACTTAAATGACGACGTGACATGATGACTACAGTCACAAAAATGCACAAACCATACGTAAAAAACGTATTATTGATAATAAACGTTATTTACAATCAAAAAAAAAAATTTTTATTTTGTAGATCTCAATAGATTCCTATAAAATTCGTTAAATGGTCACTCACATGAGCGGAATGCTATTATTCTGCTCAAAAATGAAGTCTACACAATCAAAGACACAATTAAGTACATAACCTTTAGCGCAATAATTAAGCTGTGGCATTTCCTTTTGACCGACTACCTGACCCTACTGTGGGAATAAGCAACCTAATACCAGACAGTTAGTCATCATATAATAATCATAACCCAATCTAATTTGTGAGGTATGTGAAACATGTGTAAGTTGTTACAGGATGCTGACGTAGTCGGAACATACTTTTGATAGACCGTCACAGTTGTCTTCTTAAAATCAATATTTATTTATTATTATAGTACCTAATAAACTTTAAATAAAAAAATATGACTTCAAAAGAATGACGTCAAATTAGTAACTAAGCGGCAGCCTAGTGGTATGGGTAATGGACTGCTGAGACGAAGTCTCGGGTTCGATCCCAGGTTTTACAACTCGTATAAGAAACAACAAGTTCTTTTGATAAGGAGGTAGGACACGGCGGTATTTCCGCCCGATTGAGCAGTCCAACTGGGGTAGTACCTCCGCCCTACAGAATTAAGCGGCTATAATAACTTCGTGTTGTGTTCCCAGCGGTGAGTAGGGTAGCCAGAGCTCACTGGAGAATTTGTCAATAGTAATAAAACAAAATATAATTATTATAAAGCTAATTATGAGCAGATACGACAGTACTTATCGGAAATTAACTGGACAGAGGCTTTTGCGGGCATGGTTGATGTAGACAATATGGTTAGAATTTTTTACGAAATTATTAGAAAAGGGACCAACTATTTTTTTGATGTCATCTTCCCATCTTTTGCTTTACCTGCCTCTATTTCTTTTGCTATTCCTTGGGTACCATTCGGTTACTAATTTAGTCCATTTTTCCTTACTTTCTCGTAGCATATGTCCTGTCTAACGCCATTTAAGACGTCTATAGGCAGCGAGTGCGTTTTTAAATTTTATTTTCTTTTTAATTTCTTCTAATTTTATTCTATCTTTTCTTTTTATATATTAAATACTTCTTTCTATTGAATTTTGATATACTTTTATCTTGGATTCTTGTATTTCTGTTAACGCCCATGTCTGGCACCCGTATAATAAGCATGGCATAATGCATGTTTCGGATTTTTAGGCTTTCCATCGCAACGTTCACTTTTGGTGTTCTCCTTTTTTACCACAGGGAAACGCTTTGGTGTTTGAACTCCAACTCGACTTGGCAACTGTAAAATAAAATGGAAAAATTAAGTTACCTAAGATTACATTGTACAGTCGACAAAGGAGATATCTGTTGCCCACAGAATTAACAATAGTATTTCAAATAGTTAAATGCATAGCTACTTTTGGTGCACCGTAATAAGGTGTTATTCAGCTCGCACAGCTATGTGCCATAATCGCGAATTATAAGGTTATGTTTTCATTATAGAGATGAACGGAGAACCAAGCAGAGACGTGCAGGTGGGTTTTAGATTTAAACTTTTTTTTTATCCTTCTTATGGTCTAAATATACACGTTTACGCTTATTATTTTGCTACACTGTACGATTATGAATGGCCTCTTCAGGAAAGCGCTGCAATTATGCCAATGTTAAGTGAATTGTAAATGTTTATAAAATGATTAATGGCGAGACGCCAATATCAAGTAATTTGAGACGAAAAAAGCTTAGTATATGGATATGATGTGTCAGTTATATGGCTGACGGCGATGGCGGGCGTGGCACATGCGTATGCGTGGCATTACCACATTCGCTCGCGCCGGAGTTCATTTGACATTAATAACATTTCGCTAGCGGAAGTGCGGGGAGCGTCCTGTAGTGTCAAATTATTGCCAGAATAAACGGGAAATGTTACCATGTTTCATTATTTATTATTTATTTTTATTATTTAAATACCTATATTGTATAAATGTAATTTTATGTGTTCACTTTATAACAAATGCAAGTGGCAATGGGCGGGACACATAGCGCGCAGAACAAATGGCCTAGCTTATTCTACATAATTATTTTTTATTGTATTTAAATATTTAATTTATATGGAACTTAATTAATAAAGGGAATAATAATAAATATTCTACAACATTCTACACAACGCTATCTAGACCTATGGTAAGCATAGCTTAACTAGCTTGTGTTATGGGATCTGCTTTCACGCCTAAACCTCTCGGCCGATTTTGATAAAATTTAGTATAGAAGTAAATTAGACCTTAAGAAAGGCCATAAACTATATTTTGTCGTGATAATCGACACCAATGCGGGTGGAGCCGCAGGCAACAGCTAGTTATTAATAAATTACATATGAAATTGCATATTACATCAAAATGGTACGATCTGATTTTCTTTATTCTATTTTTATTTATTTGCTGCCAGTTATTTGAAAAACAAGATTTACACGAAAAAAAATAATTGGGGTCATCTTGTTCCCTAGACTTTGTTGAGGGGTTTATTCTGCAAATGTTTAGCACATGATTTATCTCTGGAGTAAATAAAGAGTCGATGACAGTATTCAAGATGTTCCATAAACATCCCAGCACCAAATAAGTATATCATTTAACAAAACTAGAAGTATGGTAGGTACCTACTGCTTCCTTTTTAAACAGTTGACTCTTGATAATTCAAACCTCATTATGATTCAAAGCAATTGTAACATTTCTAGAAAAGCCCTTGATACATTGAAAAAAAAAAACATAAATGAAAGAAAAATCAAACTACAGAAACTCATACATATGGCAATTGCAGTTATGTATGCAATTTATCACAGGTTTTATTTAATTAAAACCCCTTTTCTGTGACTTAATATTTTATTTTGTTTTATTTTATTTTAAAGTTCACAAGTTAGTATTTTCGACAGATGAAAATGAAAAAATGACAAAATATTTATTGATGCAAAATGTTACATAGGTACACAATTTCATAACACAACAACTATAGTCATTTTGGGTAACTCTGACCAAGTTTTGTGTAAGAGCTATGACCGCAACTTAGGGTCATAACAAACCAGGCGAAAGTATACTCGAGCAGTTTCTATTAAGTGTTAATTAAAAATCAATATAATTCAATTATGACAAAGCATAGCCGCGTGGATCCCGGCAGAGTAGAATTTCGACTACCCCATCTCTTTCCATGCGGTGTCGTACAAGGCGACCAAGGGATAGGGCTGTTTAACATCAGACAGATATATACAGCGCAGACTCAGCCTCAGATGCATGGCTCGAGTCAACAATAGTGCCCGGAAGCCGACAATAGGCGACACCCCTATTACGTGGGACTGAATTAAATGATTGGTGGAATGTGAGTGTTGTTGCTGGCGTACTCCCTCCAGTGAGTTGGCGAACGTACGGTCGCCCAAAGCCTCGATCGTGCGCTCGATCCATTGAAGTAGATCGCTGAAACATTCATAAATATATTTAGTCCATTCATATTCAATACTTTAGTAAAGAAGAAA
The DNA here is from genome assembly GCA_963662185.1 of Eilema griseolum. Taxonomy (NCBI): domain Eukaryota; kingdom Metazoa; phylum Arthropoda; class Insecta; order Lepidoptera; family Erebidae; genus Eilema; species Eilema griseolum. Next base: position 5,637,368 of record OY759251.1, read on the forward strand.
ATCATTTATTTGGTATTTTTTATGTTTCATTTAATTTAGTATGAAGCTAAATTACGTATGTTAGAATGTTTAAATGTTGTCAATAAACAATTTTCACCTCTTTGTTGCATTTTCATTATATCGATGCATAACATGTCATACTACTATACGCGTAACAACTCTAAACTCTAAGAAAACGTTTATGTGTAGCTGTGTTTAATTAGATTTAAAGTCAACTTTGATATTATAGCCTGTTGCACAATTTACTTATTTCATATATCGTTTTGTCTTATTATTCAAGCTTGTGTAAGAACATTTTCAATAATATAATATATATACTAAAACACTTTAGATGTCCCAGGGTCAGCTGTCGTGCGAGAGATATACTCTAGACAATCTTACACCCCGACTCTGAAGACCCGAGATAGTGTGCCGTTTTAGCTAATTCGAGTCCAACATAACCACCCCCGATGACTGAGAGTAACTGGCCACTTATCTAACGCGGCATGAATCCAGGACGGTCCACTAAACCATAACGGGTGATCTAAAATTTGCGAAGGAAGCAATCCACGAGAGAGACAATCGGCTGGGTTGTCGGTGCCAGCAACGTGAAAGAGATTATGTGGCGCTAATTCGCTTGCAACAGCGCCGAAATATCGGAAACTCAAAATAATGAAACATGGTAAATATCCCGTTTATTCTGATACTGATGTCAGTGACCATGATAGTTTAAATACCTATACCGGTGAATAATTTTTACAACTTTCAACTCGTTAGTATCGACTACGGCGCGCCCTGCGCCTGGTCGCCCAAGTCGTAGCTCCCATTCCGCCACCATTTCCCTGTGGAGCCAGGATCTCACGGTCCGAATTACTTCGGGCTCGGGATCGTGACCCCGCTCCCGCGCCGCCTTTCGGAACCGGTATAGCGCCGAAAGGGATCTCGCCAAAATTTGCCAGTTAGTTGCATACTTTTATATAAACGTTGCAAGTAAAGATGCCTTATAGCAGTTATAGCCGTAAATTGACACGTATTTCGTGTTTCGTTGCATTTATAGTGACAAAATACTCGTTTAGTGGTGTCGAGACGAGTGTGAGATGCGCATACCAACAATATACCTACCTATATGCCGGCATATAGGTATATTGACCCCAAGTCCACCTAATGAGTACATCTCTCTTGTCTTGTCGGTGACCTATTTCAGTACTTATTTATTGTTATGTTCTCATAGAAGTGACTGAGTATGTATTTTTCCCCTAGCCAGATGAACGGACGACCTGAAAAACGTGGCTGGAACAGACTGGATGCGGAAGGCAGAAGATCGGAAAAAATGGCGCACTTTGGAAGAGGCCTATGTCCAGGTAGGCTAATTGATTGATTGACGTTGAATAAATGCACTTTTAAATAGATTTGTTCAAAAGTATGCTATACCTATGTCATGGTCGCGTCAATTCCCGTTACATTGTATAGCTGGACTAAAATTATATGAGAATTATACAGTGTCACAAAAAGAATTTGTTTAAAAGGTACGCTGTATTGACGTCAGTGCATAAAATTATTATTTAATTAAATTTATGAATAAGGCACCAGAGATGGCACGCTGTCAATCATTACAAGTTGTGTATTATTCCAGTTGTACGTTACGAAGGTTCAGCGCGACGCTAACAAGAGAAAATACAGCCATCCTACAAGCGTTGTAACAAAATTTGAGTAAGTTGGATCTTGCTTTGTAGGTAACGTACCTATCTATACTATTTATAACAAATGAAGTCAAGTTTATCAAAACTCCTTGTTCGAAACTTCCTTAATACTAAGATCTCATTTCTAAAAGTCTCAATAGTCACCATAGATTGTTCATATAAAAGAGTTATGTACCAGAGAAAGTCATCATCAGCATCCTATAATGGCTCGCGATTGCATATGAGGCTATCCCCTAGGAGCCTGGGTACCACCTACTCCTTTATAGGGCTTTTGTAGAAGCAACCTCCCAGCCTCTAGAGGACCATCTGATGAAAAGGAGTAGCTGAGAATTCAGCATTTTTATTACCTTTTTGCACAGTCTGAGAATCAAACCTAAAATCTCACCATCATATGTAAACTTACCATGAAGATTATGAGGTAATAAAATTTTATATTTAGCAATACTTTTTAAATTCTAGACAAGTGAGTGAGGCGGAGAGAACTTTTTTGTAAAACTTTTAAATTTGGAGCCAAAGCATTGAATTTTGAGAGTACCGAAAGATTGTCAATTTGATCAGTGAGAAAAATTTCACATTTGGTGGGATTTAGTTCTAGGCCGATTGAACTAAATTCTTTTTTTAGAAACGCCAAATCTTTTAATACCGTTTCTACGTCAGAAGTAGGTACTTATCGCTTTTTATGCTTGAATCGAAGAGTTATCTCAAAGAGGTGGAATACTTAAAAAACATGTTTGATAGAAACTCATTCGATTAGAAGAATTCATTTAACCACGGTTCTCGCAGCCAGTGCTTAAAATACAACTCAAATAATGCTGAAAAACAAAATATATGCATTGGTCAGCATTGGTGCGGATGATATGGAGGTATTGTGGGCAGCTAGCTCGTACGGTTTTGTTGTTCGTGGAAGCGAGCGCTGAACGGCGTGTCGCAGGTGGGCGCTGCGGCGCGCTCCGAACTTGCACGAGCACGGCCGAACTCGGTCGAACGCATGCCAGACGCGCAACGGCGTATCCGCCAGCGACCGCCGCGCGCCAGCCTCAGTCTGCACTCGGCCTCCACCCTGCTCGCATGTGACAGTGACGCCGTGCTGTGACACATTTGACAGTTGTTATCGTGATCGTGTGATGTTTTCGTATCGGAACTATGGTGTATCCCCATGAAAATGTGGAGTGATTTCATTCTTTTTCAAGTACCCATTAAGACATACAGATGTAAAGGTACTGTTGTTGTTAGGAAAGTAAAACTATCAATGCAGGTATCTACGTGTGGGTGCCCGTTGTGTAGCGGTAGAGCGTTCGACTTTGAAGTCTGAGTGTCGCTGCTGACGAGACCTTTCCGTATTATCGCAGGTTTATAAGTGCCCGGTTAATGGCAATAGGCTCGTCACCTATTACATAGGAACCTAAACATAAACTAGTGAAATGTGGGTGCTAGCACCTCTGCCTACCTTCGGGGATATAGGCGTGAGTTTATATACATGTAATGAAATGAATGACTGATTTGAATTTGCTGCGACTATTCGCTTGATATGTAATAACTAAAGTATACATTTTTGTTTTCATATAAAATTCTTTATAATAAAGTTGAATATAATGATTGATTGCCTAAGGCTCCGCAATATCCACACTTCCCAGCGAAGATGTTTGTTTCTTTGTGGCAGTTCATGTTTTTTTTTTATTAATAACTATTAGAAGATGTTAAAATAGATGTATCTGAGAATGGAGAAATTTAAACCTAATGTGATACCATTAGCACGCTAGTCATATTCTACAGTGACAAGTCAACATTGCCCCCCCCCCCCCCCTCTTCGTAGAGCTCGTAAAAAGACAAACACAATTTTTTTTACCAAAATGTATTAAACACGGACCAAGGAGTCTAGCATGTATGCGAGTCATTGAGATAATAAAACTGAAAGATAAGATTTCTCCTTGAGCTTAGGATCGACTGACTCGCGAGCAACTACTGTTCACGCGAAACCCTTCTCCACGTCAGTCCTCCAGGGCCTCGCTGGAGTATTTGCTACACTAGCTTGCTACGTAATAGTAATCTGTGATTATTACTTTCTCTGTGGTCCGCGGTTGTTTTTGTTTACATTTCTACATATACATGTGAATTAAAGAGATAGTTGCTTGACGTCTGAATTATCTTGCATCAGATTCTCTGCTCGTGTGCTATAACATTCCAGTGATACCGGACTTCGAATTTACTGGCGTGGCGTAAAAGGCTGTTTGGAAGACTCATCGCTTCGTGAATTTGAAAATCCGTATTATTTAAAAAAAATACCGAAGTCGGGTTTATTAATTTTAATACTCGAGACCAGCCCTAAAAAATAAACGTCGAAAGAAAATACCTTTATGAAAATATTTAATAAATCGTCAAATAGTTCATTTTCTCACTGTGAACCATTGAGCACAAAAACTCTCCAGTGAGTTCTGGCTACCCTACTCACCGCCGGGAACACAACACGAGGTTATTATAGCCGTGGTAGTCTGTTTATAGGTATTCTGAAAAATCTGGACTCAACTCAAATTTTATAATTAAATTCCATATTCACATCTATACAATTTCTTACAGGCAACCAAATACCATATTTAACTGAACTTATTAAATTAAGAACAGTAAAAGAGCGGTAAAAGTTGAGTCTGATATTATTTTTATCGTTTTTATTTATTTTTTATCATCCACCCAACCTATAATAGTAAATGATGTGACTATTAAATATAGCATACCAACAGCCCTTAACATCTCTTCGCGACTTAAATGACGACGTGACATGATGACTACAGTCACAAAAATGCACAAACCATACGTAAAAGACGTATTATTGATAATAAACGTTATTTACAATAAAAAAAAAAAAAAATTATTTCAACGGTTTGTGCTCAGATGAATTGTTTGACATGATGCCCACAGCAACATTCTATCATCGCACCGCTCGCCGTAGGCAGGGAGTTCATCCTCACACATTGCAACCTGAGACGGTACGCACTGTGTGGTATGAAAGAAACTTCATCCCACGCACTCTCAAGTTGTGGAATGAACTCCCTGCTGCGGTCTTCCAAATTCAGGCGAGTCCAGAAACTCACATGGCAGTATCGGATGCAGGAATTGATGGCCGCTCATAACATTTACCTAGTAGCAAAAAGTTTCTCTCTTATTTACTAGAGTCAAATGTGAATAAAAATACATATTATAGTCACACCTTTTTGCCATAGGAGTAGGAAAAGACAAAATATTAAACAAATTAATATATTTGTGCAGCCTTTTTTCCAAACTAAGGAATCTAAATAAGGCCAGATCAAAAGAACTGCCTAAAGTTTCATTAACTTGATCCAAGTTTACCTTTAAAGGCAAGTCGACTTGGAATTTCTGATTTTCAAGTTTTACTGCCTCTGACTATGTTACATTGTAAAAGCTTGAATTTATAAAAATACATAACACTTTGTACATTTAAATAAAACTATAAATGTGTCTGCTTCAACAAACATGAAAAAAATACTTCGATGATTTTAAAGGACTACCTATAGTTTAGTCTGTCAGACAATAGGCGTACGACACTTTGTGTTTGTGGCTTCAAGACCTACAAGAAGCACCTATAAATCATTCTTTGTGTAAACAAAACCTGACCATTGCGAGATTTATTTGCATATATGATAAAGTATTAAATATCCTTTTATTAGGGGATATTAAGGTAGATTTTTGTATAAAAAGTGTATCAAGCCCTTAGGCCGTTTCTACATGTCTGTTCATATTTTCTATATTTGTTTCGAGAAAATATGAGAGGAAAAATTTCTTAACGGACAAACGAATGTAGTAGATATTGCCTTGGTAATCTTATCGAATACTTATTTCTGAATGCTCAATAACTTGATACTGGAACGATAACACCAGAGGAGTCACAGTCGCGCTGCCAACCTTGTAAGTACAGAGTTTCTGTGCCGTCAGTAGAAGACAAAGCAGTACAAGCCTTTAGTCTTCCACTGACAGCACAAATTCTCCAGTGAGCTCTGGCTACCCTACTCACCGCTGGGAACACAACACGAAGTTATTATACCGCGGTATTCTGTAGGGCAGAGGTAAAGCAGTGAAAGGGGGTTGGCCTGTTCTAGTCCTACCCCCCATTGTGAATCCAATATGCTGTAAGCTAAATAGCTAAAACAACTCAACGTATTTATTGTACATAACACAGCTACATAAGCCATTCGTGTTATAAGACTTTCGACACTTGGCTGTTTATACTAAATACGAAAATCTTCGAAAAAATTATATTATTAAAACTATAGTACATACAATAATATTTGTACACATAATATTGTTAATGCTGCATTAGTTGACCTTCCAACCTAACTGATAGAATAATTTCATTGTTATTCACATTTTACCCGACTTTGACGAAGCAAAAGGAAGGTTATTATTTTGACAAGTTATATATGTATGTAAGTATGTATGTGTGTAGGTTTATCTGATCCCTCATAGCTCCTCAACCAATAATACGGGCCCCAAAAGGTCGCTACCTCAGCATGATGCTGCACGTACGTGTTTTACGTGAGGTGAAGCGCTGATTTTCAGGTCCAGGATTACAGAGCTTTTTCGAGGTGAAAGCTTAGGATGCAACCGGACCTAATACGAAGATGATGATGGGACGCTAGAGATAAGATTTTTTTTATTTGGATGCGTTGGTAGTTTAGTAGTTAAGGAGTCGGCAATACAATCGAGAGATCCAAGTTCGAATCCTGACGAATACAATACCTAGCTTAGCTAGAGGGAATTTTAGTAATTTCATAACTTCGTGTTGTGTTCCCGGCGGTGAGTAGGGTAGCCAGAGCTCACTGGACGGTTTTTGTGCTGTCAATGGAAATACCAAACGCTTGTCCTGCTTTGTCTTGTATACTGACGGGACAGAAACTCTCAATGCTTGCAGGGTTGGCAGCGTGAGTGTGACTCTCTTAACTATATAACAATGTTATCGATACCACCACACTCGTCACACCGCCTGCAGCCGCTGGATGTGACTTTTTTTGGTCCGTTGAAGAAAGCTTATAACCGCGAATGTGATCTTTACCTCAAATCAAAAAATTTGATCAAGATTACCCCTTATGACCAACAAAGTCTGATTCTAGCAGCATTTTACTGACATCTTAATTGAGTCATCATTATAATAACTGCAAATATCAAAATATAACAACACTTTTACAGATGCCAAATCCGGAATTACCGTCAACCTACCTCACCGCGTCTTGGCCCTCGAATCTCTCGTCACTTACCCAACCGACAAAGGCTTGCCATTCCCTATCCGTGGTTATTTAAAATATATTTTTAAAATGGCAGATTCTTACCGCCCGCGTGGATGTCCAATGTCGAATAACGATCAAATATACGTCAGATTTTTAGTCTAAAAAACCGTTCAGTAATTTTTGCATCATTCACAGACAGAACATTTCTAAAAAAAATTGTGTTCAGAAATTGTTGATTTTATTAATCATTACATTAAATGTATATATTTTAGAACACCACCCTCACATGGAATACAACTAATCCTGATTTCACGCCATGCTTTCAAAAAACTGTACTTGTATGGGTCCCATGTGGATACCTCTGGCTGGCAGCTTTGATAGAAGTATACCAAATGGTTATCAGTAATGACTTGGTTTATATTAACACCTCTTTTTATTCAATGTATCTAGCAGATGTTACCTCGAGACTTGTTTATCTTTGTCACACGGCAAATTGTATTGCATTGAAATGTATTATTGTTGACCGTTGTGGGGCCTATCACTATTTGATTTTGTTTCTCTCTTCGCCGTCGAATGCTCGTGGTTATGATGTAAAAAAGTCTGGCGAAGAAAACTGACATTTGTTATCACTTTTAAATTAACCTCTTTTGAATTAACCGCGTTAGCCTAGTGGTATGAGTAATGGACTGCTGAGACGAAGTCTCGGGTTCGATCCCAGGTTTTACCATGGCACACACCAATGACATTTCGATGCTTTTCGAAGTTGTGTGTATTTATCGCAGGTTAATGACAATAGTATCGCCACCTATTACATTGGGACCTAAACATGAACTGGCGAAATGTGGGTGCTAGCACCTCTGCCTACCCCTTCGGGAATATAGGCGTGAGTTTATGTTATGTTTATGTTATATTAAAGTAAAATTGACGATCAGATTTAATAATAGTAGTTTTGAAAGTTAGTACTTACACTTATTCCCTAGGACTAGACAGTATTTGAGTCTAATTGAGCAGTCCTCATTGGGAAGTAACTCCGTCCTACAGATACCGCGGCCATAATAACCTCGTGTTTTATTCCAGTTCGTCATAGATATAAGTTCAAGAATTTCATAAATTTAATGCAATTTATTTTTTAAATTCATGAGATCATCATTAAATATACCAACAATGCTAAAATTGCCTTCCGCTTGACGTCTTCATTAAATGCTTTTAGACCTGGTGTTGCACGAAAGCGCAGAGAGAAACGTGTAAAAATATGTATTACTAGGTATATCAAAGTTATAGGGCTAACTAACACAACTTACTTCCGACTTTTTGGGGTTGATTTTTGTGACGAGGGTTTTTTAAATTTTCAATTTAATTTTTTCATAATTCTTTCAGTGCAAACAATATCTTTATGGCTTTTGTTGACACTGCGAAGTCTTGTTTTTTTTTTCAATTATTCTATTATTTTTCAACATTAGTTTCTTTTCTGTCTAGAGTAGAAGTTTATAACTGATCTTATTTTTGAGGTGGGATCTTTTAACTTTACAATATTAACTCAAATAAAAAATTTAATAAGTCACCGGCAAGTGTCAGCCATTTTAAAACAACGAAATCATGAACCATCCGGGCGAAATGATTTTATTGATTTGATGTTGGAATGTCAAAAACGAGGTAAAATTGAGGTTGAGTCATTAGAAAAAATGAAGTCTGACGGTAGTCCTGAAGTTGCCTCTATAGAACTAACAGACGAGCTGATTGCTGCTATGTTTTGCAAAATGCTTGATGCACGGAATATAATAAAAAAAAATCTACAAAAAATGCAGTAAATCCTCGTTACCTACTCGTTAGTATGGATAGTAGCACTCATCTTGCGAGTGCCAACCCTGATTGCATCTAAAGCTTGCACTATCTAAACTTCTAAAAATTCTGATACGCTTTTTATGTAAGGTGAAATTAATTAGGGATCAATAGAGTTTTCTTTTAAAAATATCTTAAATTTGAGTGTCGATACATATTTACCATTTCAAGCATTGTTCAAACGGAAAAATATTATGAATATACTAAAATACTACTAAAGGTGCAAAAGATCAAAAGGTAAGATATACTAGAGCAGCGATGAGCCGTTGCCACGTTATGAGGAACATCACGTAAAAACCATCACAATGACAAAGCCGAACTACAGACAGATTACTCTTTGTGTACGAGTACATACAGAGAATTGAGTGAATCAGACTGGCTAGTGACCACTGACACCGAATGCCTCATACCGGTAACCCTGCTTTATTCACTTTATGTAAATATTCATATGTTAAACAAACTTGACTGTATGAATCAGTTAAGTGTCACACCTTTTATGTGACTTTATATAAATATTGCGTAAGCGCACACGTTTCTGCTTTATATATATACCATTCCCTCAATCCTGCGCCGCCGTGAAAAATCGTCTCACTCTTCCACATTTCGTTTGACTGCGTTCCGATATGTCGTAGCGGTAGTAGGTAGGAGCAGATGCACTAGCCCGCGCGCTTTTTTCACATTGACTGAGCTAGAAGTGCTATTAATACTAAATCCCAGTCAACCAGATTCAGGCAATTTATTATAAAAACGTATACGCCTTCCCCCTTAAAAAGATCACTAACTTTGCTAAGCCGATAACATGGAAGTAGCAGTTTATGTCGATTACGCAGATCTCTGTCTGTTATTTCTCTTACTTTTGTAAAGTATATTATATTTTTTCAAATATACACTCCGCCCTACAGAATACCGCGGTTATAATAACTTCATGTTGTACTCCCAGCTCCCCTAACCCATAGCCAGAGCTCACTGGAGAATTTGTGCTGTCAGTGGGATGACTAAAGTCTTGTCCTGCTTTGTCCTCTACACTGACGGCACAGAAACTCTGTGCTTACAGGGTCGTCTAGATTAGAGTTTACGAAGAAAAAAAAATCAAGTACTAAATTCAAAAAGTGCACTTATATTTTTTAAAGTTACAAACGATGACACAAGCCATAATGTGACATGCTCATCCAAAGACCAAATGTATTTAGAATAGAAAAGCTAGGTTGTAGATATCGTATATGTAATATATAGGTTATAATATATAAAATATTATATATGAGTAATATCTTTACAACACGTCAATAATGCGGCATTATGAGTAATGTCCAAATTTATCATGTTACTCTTTAATTTCATTTGTATATTTGTTGTACCAGAACATGAAAGTCACTTGGTTTAGGCCCGTGATTTCATTAAATTTACCGAAGTGTCTTAAACACTTCGAGAATAAAGACAGCACATAATAATAATAATAAAGCTTTATTTAATTTCATGCATAATTACATAATAAACGATAACAATTGATAAATTATTATGAGCCATTAACCATGAGAAAGATCATAATTAAAGCAAGATTAAACATTCACTCTTTTAATGACACCTCCTCATTCATTACTAATTGGATCTATAACAAACTAACAATTTGAAAGTTACGCGCGACTAAACATACTACATAGGTTACACTAAAAGTTTCCGGAACTGGCCACTTACATAAACAATATTTAAAAATTTATTACAACATTTGAAAATAGAACTCTTTGGCTGTAGAATACAGTTTGTTTCATCTGACTGTCTTTTGTTTTTACCTTGTGGCGCCATTTAAAAAATTGTGTGTCTGCATCAACATGGATTTAACTTGGGAAAATTTTCGTAGTATGATTTTCTACGATTTTAAGTGTAATTTGACGGCTCAACAGAGCATCGCTCGGCTTGAAACAGCTTTTGGCGATGAAGCTCCATGCAAGACGACTGTTTATAGCTGGTTTGCAGAATTCAAGCGTGGTCGTATCAATCTCAGTGACGAATCTCGCAATGGTCGGCCGTCCACCGCTGTGACCAACAAAAACATCGATGCTGTGCGCCGTATGATTGAAACAGACAGGCATGTGACCTACCATGAAATTCGCGCATCCTTAGAAATAGGCATGAGTCAAATACAATCAATCCTACACAAACATTTGGGTGTGAGAAAGCTGTGCTCGCGGTGGATCCCACATAACTTGACCGAGGATCAAAAAACGGACCGCGTCACTTGGTGCAGTGCAATGCTTACCAGATTCAACGAAGGTGCGTCAAATTTGGTGTGGGACATAGTAACAGGTGACGAAACATGGATTTATTGCTACGATCCCAAAACAAAGCAGCAATCGAGCGTATGGGTCTTTCAAGATGAGCCGAAACCAACCAAAGTGGCGCGCGTGAAAAGTGCATCTAAGCGGATGATTGCTTCTTTTTTTAATAAAACTGGACACGTGGCTACTGTTGCTTTAGAAAATCGTCGTACTGTGAATAGTGACTGGTACACGACCATTTGTTTGCCGGAAGTTATTGACGAACTCCGTAAAAATAACCGTAAACGCCGTATCATCCTGCACCACGACAATGCTAGTTCTCACACGGCCAGACAGACAAACGACTTTTTGAAGGCGAAAAATGTAGAACTCATGAGTCATCCTGCATACAGTCCCGACCTGGCACCTTGTGACTTTTATCTGTTCCCAAAAATTAAGAACCAATTACGCGGCCAACGATTTTCATCACCAGAAGAGGCTGTCGAGGAGTATGAAAAACACGTTTCAGAGGTCACCACAGAGGAGTGGCACAAAAGTTTTCAAAACTGGTTTGATCGAATGAAAAAGTGCATAGAGGCCAAGGGAGATTATTTTGAAAAACAATAAATTAATTTTGTACCTTTAATAGTATTTTTTCATATTCATTCCGGAAACTTATAGTGCGCCCCACGTAATGCCTGGCTTGATTCATAGTTTCAATAAATCATTCGGTCATATTCATACGAAATGACACTGCATGCATTTTACACGTCACTAATTATGTCATTAGTTTTTTTACTCCCAAAAAATTGCGAATTTTTTACGAATATGGCAATAGACATCGCGTTTAAATCTGGCGATAAAATAAATGGAAAACATCTACACCTAATACTTCTAATCATTAACCATTTAATCTGCTATCGGTTATCTTCCCCGATTGCGTTGATATAAACCCGGGACCGATCGCTTTGTGTGCTCTCCGAGGCACATACATACATACAACGTGTCAATAAACAATCCAATCACAAAGGGGTCACTTACCCGTTGTCAGCTTGTCACCTTTAACGAACTCCGGCGATCATCCTAAGGTACGCGCAACAGGGGGAGGAGAGTGGGGGTCCGTAGGGAATTCTTTTTTCCAACGGACCCCACGTACTTGGCAAGGGGGTCCCTTGGACATGAAATTATCTTCATTTCCCAACGGACCCCGTGAGGGGACAGATACTCGGGGTCCGTTGGGAATAAATCGAAATTAGCCCCTTGGCCGTGCCGTGACAGTCGCAACATGTAATGTTGCCAGTATAGTATTTTTATTTTACCAGATCTTTCTTTGTACAGATACGAATGTAATATTATTAGTTGAACTGCTGAACTTAAAGTTAAAGGAGTGAAAACTTCAGCCAAAGTGTATCAAAATATAGTTTTGGAGCGTGTTGTGAAACCTCCCAGCAATACACTTTTTAATGTGATTAGTGGGTTTTAGCTTCGCCGCCGCCGTAGCACTTCATGCTATTCTCTAAAAAACGTAAACGTACTGTGCATATTGTACATGTTGTGACGAGATTGGGATCAATATATATGCCAAGAACTATAATTCCCACTAGTACATTAAAACAAAATGTGCTGGCAACTCTAAACCGTACTGTCTTGGCTGGCGTTGATTTAACTCAAGAACATTTTTTCCATTGGAATGAGTAACTATAAACCATTATTATTAGTATTCCCTTAAATCCCTCCAGCTTAGTTAAATTGCTTGTGTTAGGAGTGAGTTCACATCGTTAGTATCGAACCCGGGTCCTCTCTATTAATATAGACAAATTGAATCGGTTCTGGCAAGATTCGAACCCGCGATCTTTACCTTACAGGGGGAACGATCGTAACTAACGCATTGAGCACTAAGAAAGAAAGAAATAAAGAAAATAATGAAAAATGCGTTTATTTTGCATGGCTAATGCACACGACGACGGCTATCGACGCATAAAAAAACATTTAATCAATGATCATAATCATAATTTTCTTTTTTTTTAATTGTCCTGTCAAATTCATCTAAAATGGTTCTTCACAAAAGTAATACAGTTGAGCGCTAAATCTAATATGTATAAAAAATTCACTAGGTGGAAGATTTTGACCTTATTTGGAGAGGAAGTACTCTAAAAACTGGAGATAGCAAATTTCACTCGAAGAAAACATTCCTTTATTGTTAAACAGAAACAAAACTGCATTCAAAGATTTTTAGAAAACTCGCTTGCCACACTTGGTAATCTCTAAAAAAGTGACAAATAATTTAAATATGGAATGTTAATGTTAATGGGATATCTTATGCAATTTTGCGGCGCGCTATGATGACCGTTTTGACACGACTGCTCGTTATCTCTTTTTTATAATTAATAATGGATAACGAACTGTTAGACGAATATCTAAATAAAAATATGGCGAGACTGGCACAGAAGAAAAACTTGACAACAAAAAAGAGAAAACGAGCAAAACCAGTCGTGTCAAAACGGCCATCATAGCGTGCCGCAACTTATGTCAAATTGACTTATAAATTAGATTTCAGGGACTCCCTTTCATTTACTTTACCATGTTTAACTGAGAGATATGATACTTATAATTGACACTATGGATTGATACCATAAAAATACAGGTGTTACCTTTTCGAATTTTAATCAGTTCGATTACCGGGTGTGCTAATCGAGTTTTCAAAAATCTATACAGTTTAGTTTACTTTTATAAATAAAGGAATGTTTCCTTTGAATGAAATGCGCTATCTCCAGTGTTTAGAGATCTTCCCCTCCAGGTAATGTCAAAATCTTCCACCCTGTATAAAAATTCGTCCGGGAGTCCCACACCAAAGCAGCAAGCACACAGCAGATTGCCCTACGCAGCTTAAAATACTGCTACTTAACATCTTTTATCAAGAAGCATTTATCTTGGCAATATTTGTTGTGTGCGCCTGCGTAGCAAACGTTGGTGTTTGGCCACCTTTGATTTATAGCACACCCGCCATCCTAACTTTCGTTCACTACCGCGTGGTTTCCGGTAGAGTAGAATTAGGGCCACCCCATCTCTTCCCATGCGGTGTCGTACAAGGTGACTTAGGGATAGGGCTGTTTAACATCAGACGGATATTTACAGCCCAGACTCAGCCTCAAATACATGCCTCGAGTCAACAATAGTGCCAGACAGTCCATTTTAACACATATGTACATATAATAACAGGAGACATTAACAAATTATATTATCCTTATAGAAACCTTACTATAATGATCACTAGCCGCGTGTTGACTGAGCGAGCACCCAGGCAAATCAGGTCAGGATGCCTTGTCCGAGTCTGTCGCATCATCTACACTAACAATAAAACATGAAATTTTCACTGCAAATGTTACGATTTTTGAACTAAAAATGTGTATTAGCTCGCTTAATTAACAAACGACAGAACAAATTCTAGCATGAATACAAAATTTAATGCCGATTTTGATTTTATTTGTAGTTTTTACTATTTTTCTAAGTGCGTTCCCTCTCATATAACCGAGGTTTGTCTGTATTCTATTCATCGCTCGCGAATGAAAAAACCGAACGAACGAATTACAAACGAACATGTTTTCGTCAAAGCAAGTTTAAAATTTATGCTCTTCTAATCAGAACCCTTCTTAACGGTCGTTGTTCCGAAGTTTGCCGTGTTAGAGGGACTTTTCATAAGGTGCCCGACACGCTGCGTTACTCTTTCCTGTTTGCGAGTTCTCGCTGTATTATGTGAAAAGTTAAGTCAAGTTCTTTATTTGAATTAAGTGCAATTTTGATCTTTATTTGAGTTTATTTCAACAAATTCCAACTTTAATTTTCACAGTTAGGTTTTTTGGGTTATTACATTCTTTTTTAAATTCAAAATTGATATTCGAAAAGGTTTTTAAGAATCCATAATATTTTTTATGCCGAGTGGTTCCGAGTAATATAGAATTTGGACCACCCCATCTCTTCCCATGCGGTGTCGTACAAGGCGACTAAGGGATACGGCTGTTTAACATCAGACATATATACGAATATACAGCCCAGACTCCTAACCGTAGGATATATAAAAAGCTATATAGCCAGTGTGCTCATTACGTAAAGAAACTTCTTAGGTCATATCTAATAACTATACACATATCTAAAAAAAAATGTAAAGATGGTAGATAGTTAAATATGCTATAGGCGAAACTCGTAACACATCGCTAAGTTACGACTGTTCATCAGTGTGCAACAGTAAAGTGTAAAATTTAATGGCATTGCTTGTAATGACTGTGGTATGACAATGGTTTTATTATGATGACATAAAATTAGCAGATTCGGGGCTCAGCCATCACGAGAGGTTCTCTTGGGCCTCAAAGACCCTATACATGTACCTGAATGTACGAGTAACATAAAGGTCAACGTTCCCTACCTACGAGTCGATAAATTCAGTAATTACAATAGTAGGTAAGATATAATTGATGTACTTATAAACACTATTACATAAAATTTATGCAACTTATTCACGCCTCGGTTAAAGGACCCGGGGCCCAGCGAAGTATATTACAAGGGTAACTTTAACGGTAACTCTTTCTCGTGGGTGTTGCTCGGTCATTCGTAGACTTCAAGTAAACACAAGCTGCGTACGCGTTGTTACTACTATCACGAAAACAATGCATTTCTATATAGCTAGGGACATCGCATAACACGTGCCGAGGTATTCGCAGCGACCTCAATTGAGTCAACCTGTTGGCGCGATTGGCCAGGCTCAGCGAAATCCTCTTAAAGAGATCTGTGTATGATGTTTTTGTATTTATCTATAAACAATCCTAAAACATAATTATGTAGTTCAGAATATCGGCTATCTAAGATAGATCCGATTAGCTCAATTTGACAGAGTAAGAGACAGTCGCGGGTTCTCTACCGAATGGCATAGAAAAATCTGGAATCGTCAACAAAAAGTCACAACCTACCTACGAGTACCTACACACTCTTTTTGAATAAAAACAAACAATAGGTAAATATCGAGAATGTACTCGAAGGTCAGCGACGGCGGCAAGATCAAAAGAATAGGTATTTATTGGTATAAAAACATGCTCCCATAGCGACACGATTGATTCAGTCTTTGAGATCGATAACGAACACAGCGAACTTAAGCGACCGAAGAAGATTCTACCTGCGACCTGAGCAACGACGCCACTCTATTAGCGAAGAATGTGTCCCAATGATGGGGCGAAGAGTGGGCCCAACACAAAGCGACTGTTGAGTCCGAAAAAGCTAAAATTCTACTAATATTAATGCGAAAATTTACAATTATGTCAAATAAATTACCTTAAAGATTTTGACCACAATACAAAATGTCATTAAGCTAACAGGTAGGACGCACTGTTCAAAGACCTTTGTTTTGAGGCATTGGATCCTTCTGGCTAGTTCTTTCTCGAAGTTGTTTTTACCGAGCTGGATAACCTGCCCCAGGTAGATATATTTTTGAACAACTTCGAGTGTCGCCCCTTCGATGGCAATCAAAGTCTTTTACAAGGTTTGTATCAAACAAGATGACAACTTGTTTCTTAGTGAAAACGAGGGGTTAGAAGACAAGAGTCATGGAAGTTTCCATATAATCACTCTTCTCTTATTTAAATTCTCTTGGGAAAACAACTTTAATGATGTCG
The DNA here is from genome assembly GCA_963662185.1 of Eilema griseolum. Lineage (NCBI taxonomy): Eukaryota > Metazoa > Arthropoda > Insecta > Lepidoptera > Erebidae > Eilema > Eilema griseolum. The sequence goes on from OY759251.1 coordinate 5,654,032, forward strand.
CCGACATTCGACTTAAAACCTATATTCATGTTTAACTGGAAGCAGTTATATGCTATGTTTCTCCAATACCAAGTATGAATCCGCGGCCATCACAATGTCTACTATAGTACCTTACCTAGTTTGTGATCAGACATCTGTATTTAAGTAGTTCCCAATTACATTGAAACAAGCTACGAGTAAACATTTCTCATGCAAAGGTAATAAAAATAAAACCCTATATATATATATAATATATAATACATAATATATTGGATCATATATGCAGATAGCAGTAATGCATAGTAAGTTGGAGAAAGCCGCATTAATTTAGGAAGAGTACGGTTGCGCTGAAGAATCGAGGACTATGACAATTTCTTCCAGGAACCGACAGAATAGTTCGGAAATCCGTTTTGAGTGAAAGCATTTTTTTGTTGAAATGTATTTCGACCTAACTCGTACGACTGACCTATAATTCAAGAGTTGGTTGAGCGGTTTTGTTTTGGCGATGTGTTCTATATCTTATACGGTTTTTTAGTTTGAGTGGCATTTAAATTGACCATAATCATGATACAGTCAACATTGTTGTGTAAATTGTCAGTGATCTTTGTTTTGTTGATATAAACAATATGAACATAAAAATGATACGGTGTTCTTCTTCATGATATCCCGAAATAACCCATGATCGTGATATAGTGTTAGCTCTAAGAGGTTCTTGATCTAAATGTTCTTTCCTATACTGAGGGTTTATCCGAACTGGACGGATCGGGCTGAAATTTGGCATACAGGTTACGTACGTTATGACGTAGGTATCCGCTAAGAAAGGATTTAGATTAAAATAGGCGATGAAACTCAGTCAATTGTAAACCGATCGGGCTGAGACTTTGCATGCTCAATAGCGTTGAGAATACGGATAAACATACTTAAATACTTTTTTTTTGTAAATACATACATATTATACATAGAAACACCCAGACCAATGTAAATACCCATATTCATGCATACAAATATTTGCACTGAGCGGGGATCGAACACGCGCCTCCTGCGTAGCAGTCGCGTTCACTACCGCCACGCCACAGAGACTGTTGATGCATCAGAAATAGTAAGTTTTTTTTAATCGCGAAAAGTCCTGAATCGTTGTATAATTATGAAGTAGACAGAGATAATGAAAATGCTGTTATGGCTTGAGAAGAACAGCGTGCTTTTTTAAGATGGTGAAAATAGGAAGACCATCCTCACACATTACAACCGAAAAATCCGTTATTGATAACCTTGTAACAGCTAAGTAACTTTGACAAAACAAAAGGTAATCACAGAATAGAAAAAAAAACAACTCATTGCATACATCCTGCTTATCGCTTATTCATTATTTCGTAGGAATTAAACACAATGTGAAATATTCAATTTGAACACATCGCATAGCTTAATATTCTTGCAGATTTATCGAATTTGGACAATGAGTACAATCAGATAAGTGTGCATTCACTTTTATTGTAGTAGCTAGTAAATGGGCGGCAATCATTTAGATTCCGGAACTGAGTTGAGTCATACTTTCAAATTTAGAAACTCATGTCAACCCAAGATTGTTATTGATGTTTGATTACGTTTGGGATAAGATATCTTCTGGGTGTTTCTATGTATAAAACTCGTATGTGTGTATTTAGAAATAAAACTATTTAAATACGTTTATACGCGTGTTATGGCATTCTAGATTCCATAACACAAGCCAGTTAAGCTATGCTTACCACGGGTCTAGATAGCGATGTATAGAATGATGTCCGACGCAAACTCATTCCCAACAAGTAATTTAGCTTAGCTGGAGGGATTAAAGGGAATATTAGTAATTTCTTTAAAAAAAAATTAGTAGTTTTACATTATTTCAGTAACAAAGGTTTTGTTATACTGAGTACACACAACTAGAAAATTTCTCTGGTTAATATAATTCCTCCATTACATATATTATTCTTACACAGTAACTTTAGTTAAGGAACCTAGTTTATTTTTTGACCTGAGTTAAAAAGTTACCATAAAAATGTACTGTACGAAAGTCATCTCAGAGTGTTGTTTGCTGATGGATCGAGGTTACATCCGGATCCGGTTACTAAGCGGATTGAATCAATAGCTATCCTTCATTATTGGAATCGAATTTGGCTTGGCAATACTATCAACTCATGCTCAATTGCTACTGAGCTTCAATTTCCACTGCTGATATGTCAAAGAATCAATTTCATTTATTCACTTTAGGCACACAAAGAGCACATATGAACGTCAAAATTTTACAATTAGGTTCGGTAGGTTAGTTCTACTGAGAAGATAGCAGCAAGCAACTCAGCGCACTATATTAGAACGTTATATTATGTGCAATAAATCATGATACTTCGATATTATTAAAACTTACGGTAAATTTTTATGCACACCAATGTAAGCCCTCATATATTATGGTGAATTGGTTAATATGACAGATAATCTCTTTGTAAGCGGCCCTTTAGAGTAGTGGCGTGCAAACCTATCTCTTTTTTAGGGTTCCGTGGCTGACATCGTGGTAATTCACGCGTGTTATCAACATTTGACCAAGTTTTTACTTTTGTCTACACTCCCAGAATACCACTGTTATTTTGTAAAGAGTTGTAAAGACGAAATTACCAAGCACTTTTCCCGCTAACCCAAGCTAAGTTTTATTTATAAAACTTTATTAAATAAATGAGACCGACATAACCTCTTCCACCGGCTCCGGTGGGGAAGGGGAGGGGGTGGGGGGGGGGTTGTGGTACCCGAGGGCATTTTGCGCACTTAAAAAACAGGAGTTATATTATTCCTAGCCCGGATCCTTTATCCCCGGTTCGTCTCACGAAGCTCCCACTTTTTTTATGGAGACAGCACTGTACGTCGCAGAGGGAGAATGCGAAAGGAACCTCATTTAGTAGGTATGTATCTTTTAAAGACAAGTACCTACCGATTTCTTCAAAGACCAGTAGTATTGACTCTCTTGCCTAAGACTTTGCCTTTAGCTTACCATCAGGCGAGGTGAAGTCAAGTTGGCATGTCCTAGATAAAACAAAAAAAGCGTAATGTTAGTAATTTGTGTTATGACCGTCTAATTCCATAGAGCTGACAATAGATGGGAGTGTAGAAATATTTCATTTTTTCTATATCTTAATCGATAAACGGAATGCTCTAGATGTGGACTACGCAGGTAGATAATGAGTTGTTGGAGGAATATTATTGATGCTACAGCTACTTTATTAAGCATGCCAGCAGTATGCAGTATTTCCAACGATCTATCATCTTGGTAGTTTAGTTTGCAGAACATTCCAAACATTGCGACACTCAAACATATTTCCATGTGGGTAGTTGTAAAATTATGTACACCAGTATAATTTTGAATGTGTGTGTGTAAGGCGTAACCGGTCAGGTCTAACAAATATTAAAGGTAATGTCGAAAAGTACAAGTATAGCATTGGCTAAATATTCTCCAGTTGTCTGAGTAACAGCTACAAATCCCATAAAATGTTAGACTATTGTACCAGTTGACGTATCACAAAATCTTAAGATAACCGACATTTGTTCAACTCTATTACAATCTCTAGAGTCTTCCGGAGTACATGTATACGATTCTGTTAAACTGCCTGAATCCAAGTCAGTATTTATATTGTTTATGTTAGTCATTTTTGAGTATGTAAACACAGACTCCTTCCGCGAGCCGTTTTTCGGTTAAGAGACATACTGGTAATCGACTTACATCTCAGAATTGATGGTGGGATAGACGGTTGAATGTGTGTTGTTAAGATGATGTGAAGTAGATTTACTTCAAGGCAGCGTACAACAGAGCCACAAAGGTCTGTAGAAGGGCCTATGTCAGAGCGGATGCCCTGCGCATAGCGCGGCTTGGTCAAGAGCTAGTGATGCATCCCACGGGAAGCCGTGGCTACTGGCGACTGGCTAAAGAATAAAATTTCGTCATGCTTGTATCGTCACATGCGACACTGGAACACTATATTCAGCCAAAATATAATAACAACATTAAAACACTTCATGAGCCCAATGAGCCAATCATTTATATAATCAAGTAAATGAATCATAAAAATTATATAAGTATGTATTGTCTTGCGTGGTCGTGATGCAGCAGTGGCCTAGAGCGATTGACCAATCTCAGTTGTTTAGCAGCTGGTTCTCTCTTCATGGTTTCCAGTTGCTGACAATAGAAATCTGCCGTAATTATTTGATCAAATTTTAGAAAGCTGTAGCCGTGGTTTTATTAAAAAAAATGTCATTACACATTTTCTTTCACAACATGGTTATGAAAGAAAAAGTGTAATGAAATTTTTTTCGTATAATTTTGAATTTTAAGTCTATAGGCACAAAGTCTAAAATTGAATGCCATTTTTTGCGTCGACTGGAAATCATATTCATGTATTCTGTGGTCATTACTTGTTCAAGTTTCTGCAATCTTTTAGAGTCTAAAGTCGTGAATTGCTAAAAGTAGGTATTCTTTGTTAAAACCTTTTGTTTTAAAAGGAATACAATAAAATACAAAGTCTTGCCAGAATAGCGTTTATTGCTTATTATGAAAACGAAACAAAAAGGCACTATTCGAGTAGGACAACCAATACAATAGATTTTTTTCATACAACTTAGGTGGTAGACAAGCACACTGCCCACCTGATGGAAAGTGGTTACCGTGACCTATGAACGTATGTAACGAACAAGTTCAGTTTCAGTCGCAGATTCATATTATCTTCACAGTTTATATATACATTACAATATTATAAAAAGTCAGGATACTCTTTTTTAAAAAATAGATAAAGAACAATGATTAGTTTATTTTATAAACTTCTTTATGTCTATTTCTGTAGTTACATAATCTATGGCTACTACAAAGGCCAGTGCTGACAGGGAACTGGTCTATTATCTTGTAATTATTGCCTGCCCATTTTTAATTGATTATCAATTGGCGAAATTAATTTTATTGTGATTAAAATTAGAGTCATAGAGAGTATGTATGCGGCATTACTTTAGCAACGCGCTACGATGGATGGCTTCTGGTTTGGTAGGAAAAGGCATCTCCTTTGAACTCTGGCCATTTTAGTTATCAGCTGGAACTAAACACTATAGATCTATAGATAACCTGATATAATATATGTGATATCAAATTGTTCGTAAATTATTAGTCTGATATTGCACATTTAGATAAAATGCGAGAGATAGGTATTTTTTTTTTTTTTTTATTTTTATATAGGACACGTCAATTGGACTTCGCCTTGCCTGATGGTAAGCTGAAGGCAAAGTCCCAGAAAAGAGGGTCACCATTACTTACACATACCGTGTGACAATGGTGACACTCAGCTTGACCCAATTACACACACTAAGTAATATTACAATGGTGGCACTCAGCTTGGTGGTCTCATCAGATGATTTTTCACGACCCTCTTAAAGGACCCGGGACTGTAGAAAGAAGGAATCACCTTCCTGTTGACTGATTGTTCTTATATTTGATACCCCTTTGATTTTATGGGTCTTCAGGGTTCCGTTGTGTACAAAACACTGTAAGTTAAACCAACTTTATGTTTACTCAAAACCACCTTGAAGGTCTTCTGGCGGAGAATCGGAGAACATTTTCCTTTTGAACCTATGTATTTGCAAGCTAGAAATTTGTGCATTACCTATAGATTATATGCATTTTGTATATGCTTCATATTATTGTTTAGCTTTTCTGCACACTTTCCTATTTGTTCGGTGGTTCCTTTCGTGGTTACGCCTGCGGATATGTGGGTTACACTTAACGGATCATATCATAACCTCAATGTATCGTAATTCTATTTTTATGATATACTCATAAAATTTCAATTCAGTTTGAAATTTTCATTTTAAAATATCAAATCTTCGTTTTACCGATATTTATAACCATAATTTTCAGTTCATTGGCTATACCTGTGCGTTTAATTCCATCTGTTATCACCGCGGTTCCTCTCGTCACCTCGTATGCCTTGCGCTAATGGGGGAGTCACACATTATGACCAATCACGTTATCATGTTAAATACCGAACAAGATGTAATATTTTGTAATGTAAGTATAGTATTACATCAACTTTTGGGTTTCCATTATAAAACAATTTTTCTCGCTTGAAATTTTTCTAAACAAAACGGAACCAGACGTTTCGTTTAGGGTTGTCCATTAATAAATTTAGACTAGTGTTAAGTGCAGTCGAGAGCCCAGCATGAACAAAAGTTTATACTTTGAATCGATATGTGGAAAAGTACAAGTGAGTTATCAATATGTGTAATAAGATAGTTACTGTACAAAATATATTTGATAAATCATACAAATTCCTGAATTCACATGACATTTCCAATTTTGCAAAATCATGGACAATGGACTAGTAGGAAGACTTGCCGCGTAATACCCGGCATTCTTTATATTCTTTTTTTATTTAATTTATATTACTTAGTTGGGAGACAAGCACACGGCCGTAGCCGTAGACGTATGCAACACCAGAGGAGTTACACTCATGATGCTGACTTTGAAAAATCCTTCTAATGCCGTTCTTGAAGGACCCCATATTGTAGTCGATTGGGAAAACCGCAGCAGGGAGTTCATTCCACGGCATGCTCTGATTAGTGATTAGTGGGTTTGAGCTCCTCCACCGCCGTAGCACCTGTCAGGGTCTGAACCTGAATGCACAGTATGGCCGAGTATCGTCTCACTGGGGTGAAAGGCTGAGCTCGTGATTTTTGGAGATTAGCATTTTAAGTCGCAACACACACAACTAAGGCATAAGGTGATAGGCTTAGATGATCGCATACCATTAACAGGGCCCTGTGTCTGTTAAATAAAGGAAAATGAAAATGGAAAATTAGGGAAATGAAAGAAAGTTTAACGTATAAATGAAGTGAGAGAAGTAAGTATTAACCTTATCTAACCGGCGAATTTTATCAGGTGAAGTATGACTGTGCCACTTGTAATTTAATGTACACTACAAACTACCCTGCTATCATGTAGTATCCTTTGTTTTTCTTTTCACAACATGGCGTTTATGATCCTTTAAGTATATTTAAGATAATGTTAATTTTACAAACATGTCAAGCAATAATATATAAATATAACATAATATAACATAAACTCACGCCTATATCCCCGAAGGGGTTGGTAGAGGTGCTAGCACCTACATTTCGCCAGTTTATGTTTAGCTCCCAATGTAATAGGTGGCGAGCCTATTGCCATTAACCGGGCACTTATAAACCTGCGATAAATATAATACACACATAATTATTAGTATATAATACTAAATGTAATTACTATTATATAACTATATATTTTTAGTTATAATATATATATATATATATATAAATATACTTATTATATTATATATAATATTATATTATTATATATATATTATAAGTATATATTAAGTATATATTATATATATATATATATATATAATAATAATAATAATATATATAAATAATATAAATAATGTACATTATATATACATATTAGTAGTAACATGGAAAGGTATATGTAAGAAGAGTGAATAATAGTAGACATAAGTATTTTTAAAATCTGATAAATTATTTATTCCAGGTAAACTTAAGTTGTATAAAGAAATCATCTTCGTGGATAGGGTAGATTCTTTAACTCGACGGATTCACTAGGTTGCCTGGAAGAAATCGCTTCCAGCGATAAAGCCGCCTATTGTACATAAAGCTGTTTGGGTGCTACGTACAAGTTCTACTGTAATCTAATGGTGATGCGTGACATCGCACACACACACACACAAAAATACAATTTGTCTCCAAAATTCGGTGTTTTTATGAAAACCAATTTGAATGCTTTGTGTTTTTTGTTTACATGGGACGGTCACGTTCACGATCGAATAACTCATAAACAGTATTAGCTCGGCTCGATTCGTGCGAGCTCGGAGTGGGGGGGTGTTAGGTTTTTTTCGTTACGGAATTTCTGGATTCGGTCCCCACGCTCAAGACCCGCGATAAAAGCTATGCAATAGCTTAAAAACTCTATACTGACCCAATAATAAAAGGACTGAATCATATATTAAGGGAGATGATGGGGGCGGGGATTTTGCGCACGTAAAAAAAAAGCCATCAGGCGAGGTAAAGTCGGAGATAAAACAATCCTAGATAAAAATAAATTGTATCAAAGATACCTACAGTTCATTTCAGTCGTTTTTGTTAAAAAGTGTACTTAAAAAACGTTCATAATATATCCTATCTTCACAGTTCATTAGTTTTGGAGATCATCGTAAAAAAATAACATACCCACCCATGACTCCAGAAAACTACTCAGTTGTTATATGATCTTAATTCATTTTTGTACGGAACCCTCAGAGCGCAAGTCCGATTCGCACTTGACTGTTTTTTTATCTCGAGTATAAGCAACTTACGACCTACAGACGGTATGCGTTTTAGCTGGTTCGAGTCCGATAAAACCACTCCCGGCAGCTTCGGTGGCCCCGGTTTTGCACGGAAAATTTACTGTTAACAATAGTTAATCGCGAAAAGTTTAGTCAGTGTTAGCAACAAGTAGGTACATTCAATAGTCATATAACTGTAAATCTCAAAAGGTGTAAGCAGAGGTAGATTAAAACCCACCTTGCGCCACTTTACTATAATATAATGAACTGCTAAAGAGAAATTGTCTTACGACAAATACTTTTAAAGATATTTGATTTTTCAAAATTCAATTTCTCAACTCGGCTGAAATCGCTCCATACAAAATTGTAGTTGCGAGTGACGTCACGCGCCAGTTGCGCGTAGAACCTTCTAAATCTCCTTGGTGTTCTCCAGTGTTAGCCGTTGAAAAACGCGATGGTGGAACAAGATTATGTTTGGACTCTAGACGTTTAAATTCAGTTACTGTTAAAGATTCTTATCCTTTACCTTACCCTTCTAGAATTTTAGATAACCTTCTTCCGAAAAATGTACTTTTAATGACGTGGGCCATACATTTAAAGATGTTGAGAAGGTGTTTATTATCGTAGTATATCTTTTATCTATTATAAAATGGTAGATACAGAACTACTATGATTTGAAATTCGAATATAGGAATACGAGCATTAGATTCATTTTTCTGCGAGTAAAAATCCACGGTCGGGTCGCGCGCGATATGCCGCCAGTCAGTGCCCGCCTACTAAAGTGTAGCTACGTGATTTTATTCGAATACGCTTTTGATGAAGATGAATTGTTCTATTGAAACTTACTGCAAACTAAGTAGTTATTTTCTTGAAATAAAAATAAAATGATGAATCTGTATGTCACGCTTTCACGCCTAAACCACTGAACCGATTTTTATGAAATTTGCTACAGAGATAGATTAAACCTTGGGAAAGGACGTAAGCTATGTTAGGTCACGATAACTAGAAAAAGATGGCTGGGACAGACTGGATGCGGAAGGCGGAGAATCGGAGAAAATGGCGCACATTGGGAGAGGCCTATGTCCAGCAGTGGACTGATTGATTGACTACACTTTAAGGTCTATAGTCAGTGTAGGCAATATAGCGATCAAATTCAGCTAACGTTGCTCTAGATGTATTTTTTTTCAAAATCTCTACTTGCTATCTGGCCGACAGAATAAATTAAAGTTTTCAATACTTATATCAATTGTGTCAAAAATACTTTAATGAATAAAGGTTACTATAAAGTAGATAAGTATCTTGATGATGTAAATGCGTGGTCAACATAAGTATCTTGCTAGCTCGCACAAAATAAATTGTAATCTAAAGCATATTTAAAAAAGAAAGATAATCTAGTTCTCTGAGTTTCTTGCTGGTAACTTCTTGGTAGAACTAACTTACCAAACCATCGAAATAATCATTTTCTAATGGTTTATTTTTACATTATTTCATATTTTGATATTATTTCCTGACATTAATGTAAAATTTTGACGTTCATATGTCTCGCGCTGCCGACCATGAAGAAACCTTCTGATGCCCCTCTTGAAGAACCCCTATTGTAGGCGCTTGGGAAAACCGCATAACTCTCAAAAGATAAAGGAAAAGTTAAAATTACTTATAGATAAATTTTTACTTACAGCACATTCAGGTTCGGTTGTGTAAGATCCATTGCTGAAGTACATCTTCGGGCATTCGGACCACGGCGGTAGTGAACGTTACCACTACACAGGAGGTGCAGGTTCGATCCCCGCTCAGTGCAAATATTTGTATTCATGAATATAGGTATTTGTAATGGTCTGGCCGTGCCTCTGAGAGCTCTTTAAGCCGCCGGTCCCGGTTGCCATCAGAACATATATGGCAGATAAATGGTCTTTCCGCTGTGTCAAAATATTAAAACATTTATTACTTAATACTTCTGCTATTTCTTTCTTTCTTCTTCTTCTTTCTTTCTTACTCCTCTTATATTCATAAAAACACATTGTTACCTGAAAATAGGGTAAATTTCACTATGTATCTCCTCCTTTGTCTGTTTAGTGGTGCGCCGGATTAAACAGTCACCTGCATGTCATTTGCGTGTCTGTTGCTTTTACATTATATCGAATGCTTTTATATTAATGGGAATATAGGTACAAAAACCTAAATACCTAACCACTTCACTGGTGACCCCGACGTGATTTTACAAGGTGTAAAATATAAGCGGAAGCGATTGTTGTTGTAGCGTATTTGGTCGCTACAGGATGAATCGTACCGCAACGCGTAATATGAAGAAATAAACGTACATATTTGGCATATTAGATTAAATTTATTTTAGTACCCGCTCAATGGCAATAGGCTCGTCCCCAATTACGTAGGACCAAAAATCATATTTGGCAAAATGCGGGTGTTATAAACTTTGCTGACATAAATATATTTCCTTTATAATATTTGTTAAAATTCCAGAGGAAAAATAGTCTGTTATTATAATGTGTACCTTAATTTATTTCATGGCATAACTAGGTCACACTCATTATTTTCCTGATGAGCACTGAGTCTTCTGCAATAATAAATAGTAACTATTTATACTGTTGATTGACGGCACATGGTGGAGTTTATTGTTATATTGAGAGCACACAGTATTTTTTTTATTGAACCTTTAACTGTCATTGTAATGCTTTCACCCCATCTCATCCGAAGGGTGTCGTAAGAGGCGACTAATGGAAACTTACGCAAACCATATCAATAACGAAGTACCTACTTCTCTTCAAACAATAATGTAAATCGTTTATCGATATTTTTTGTATTTTGTCAAACACTATCGATAGCCAACGGCTCGCGGCTGTGACGTCAGCGGGTCGCGACTCGCGGATACGGACGGAATAGAGCAATATTGTATCGTTGTAAGTTATTTACGACGTAGTTAGATATTTTTAAAATTTAAACATAATAATGTACTGAATGTTTTACTGAAGATAGAATACATGTAACTTCATTTAAATTCCAGTGATATAATTTAGTAAATTAGTCTACTAAGTCAAATAACCGCGGTAGCCTAGTGGTATGAGAACTCGTGACCTTTCCCTTACAGGGAGAACCAGTAAAATTTTAACTTGCTGTGTTCGTGATTTCTTTTTCTCTGGATGTTGTTTTGTTGTTATGAAAGTGAAACCGTTGACAGTCGTTTTAGGAATTAAGTACCATGCTTAAGTATTATGTTAGGTACGTAATATTCATTTGCTTAACTAGTCTTTCTTATTTATTTTTATATTGACGTTTTGTAAGTGGAGTCAAAAATAATTTATTCTGCATAGACCATTAAATCGGGTCTATGCAGAATAAATGATTTTTGACTTCGACTTCGACTTCGACTTCGACTTCGACTTCGACTTCGACTTCGACTTCGACTTCGACTTCGACTTCGACTTTTGACTTTGTTTAAGCAACCGCCGATCACGCCGGCTCACAGATACCGTCATCCTGCTTCTCTATGTAAAACACATTACCTAGGGTTTATTTTGACCCTCCCTCATTATCATATGTTGTACACCGAAAATCCAACCAATTCTAGGTAATCCAATCTGTTCAGGTACTATGCGAATACCTAATAAGCCGTCATAAGTAAATCAGTCATATATGTTGGTATTTAGAGCTGAGATTAGAATTTAAATCCCACTCCCAACAACCACGTTTATAATTAAAATTGGTAGATACTTTCTTTTACTTCTACAAGAGTAATTTCAGCTTGGGGTTGGGGGTCAGGCAACAAGCGAACAGATTTATAATGCCACAGTTAAATAATAGATCAAAGGTTTGGCAAGCGCAGGCGCAATCTCATGCTACACGTACCAGCACCTAAGCCACGATGTCCAACCTCTAAACCAGTCCACGTTTCTGACCAATATTTGGCATATGAGGCCTCAAAATTATTAATGTTTTCATTCATTGGATGAACAATTAAATATTCAATATCAATAGTACCTAAGGGCCGATGTTTGACATTACATGTTACTAATTTCCAGAGCTCACCAACACCCCAGCAATTGTACCATAATCATCTATAAATTATTTCTCGGGATATTCTATACACAACTCGTTATAAAACTAAGTATACAAACACGGTACACCTCGAGACAAATATCTTCAGAGTATAGTTTTCTATTCATAATTAAAATTATCAATATCAGTAAGTAGTCTGGAAATAGCTACAGCTCGGCGGCAATAAACTCGTTACATACGCCAAAAGGTGCATGCGACACCAACACTTGATAGGAAAATCATTTAACTGTAAACTGTCTAACTTGTCATTTAGATGCCTACCGATAAAATTACTCAATATTCTCTATATAATATTACAACATCGTTGTATCTTATTGACGTCAATTATACTTAACCTAGGTTAACCAACGCTTTCTTCAAGAAGTTAAGTTTACAATAAATAATTCCTTAAGAAATATGGATTCTTTTTTTAGGTGAGACGAGGTCTTGGGTTCAATCCCAGGTTTACCATGGCACACACCAATGACTTTTCGAAGCTTTTCGAAGTTATGTGTGTATTTATCGCAGGTTTATAAGTGCCCGGTTAATGGCAATAGGGTCGCCACCTATTACATTGGGACGTTACACTCACGCTGCCGACCAAGAAGAAACCTTCTGATGCCCCTCTAAAAGAACCCCATATTGTAGGCTCTTGGGAAAACCGCGGCAGGGAGTTCACTCCACAGCTTATGCGTGCGAGGGATGAAGTATCTTTCATACCGCACAGTGCGCACTATTATAGCATTTTAGGATTCAACATTGACGGTAGGCGATCTCACCACACCGGACTATCATGCTGCAGTACCTACTTGTAGTAACGTAGGGATTTTTTTCCCTACTACATTACCGGCCCAGTTACACAGATTATCTAAATAGTTGCCAGATACGTCTAAGGAATTTTGTTAAAATCGTCAGTAAAATGTCATGCTAAACAGACGTATGCGCTTACGACCTTGATTTCGCGCCGCGCACTCCACCCGCGCAGTGTGCAATTGACTGCCGGCAGCCGTATGGAGTGGATGATAGTGGATGATAGATTCAGAAATAGACACGACAATGCAATCCGCGCAACATGTTCCTCGTTTCTATCGCTAGGGGTCTAGATATATGCCAGTATAGCAAATGTCATGTCGCAGACCCAAAAAGTTCTGGCTTGGCGTCGTAAGGAAAGACATGCGTGTCAATGTTCTCACTAGAGTACCGCTAAGAAATAAGTCCCTTGGGCGCGGTGTGGCATGTTTGAAGTGTTTGTCAAACTATCTACGTGTTTGTTAAAAATTTTGATTGAATACCTGTTTGACAAACAAGTTTGAACGTGTATGGCCCTTTATGCTGTTGCAGTCTAATTAGACACACAGTTTTACTTTTGAAATGGATTGAGTCTTTATCGAGTCATACATAGAAAGTATTGTTCTTTAACATCGAAAGTATGTATGAGTATGCTGTTTATATATGTTTATCGACACGGAAATACTATTCAATACAAGTATTCTATTTTTAGTTACTTTCCATTTCACATTTTTGTTAAATAACAGGCACTGACATCGCAAAATGCCTGCATTCGGATATCATTCTGCGGATATATCTTGATGATTTTTGGCTGAAACATTAAGGACATGATTCCTCACAGGTTGATGTGTAAAAGAAATGGCTCGTGAAGGAAAAAGGGTGGAAGTGTGCTGTATTTTTTTAAGAACGGATATTTGCTGTAATTTTTTTTAGTTTGGTTTAAAATAAGAAGATACGTAACGTATCTTTATTTTTGGTGAAACATCCTGGGCTGTTTAAAATAAGAAGATACGTAACGCATCTTTATTTTTGGTGAAACATCCTGGGCTGTTTAAAATAAGAAGATACGTAACGCATCTTTATTTTTACTCCTAAATAAAGCTATTTGGCTTAGCTGGTATGGGTAATGGACTTCTGAGACGAGGTCCCAGGTTAGATGCCAGGTTTTAACATGGCACACACCAATGACTTTTCGATGCTTTTCGAAGTTATGTGTGTGTTTATCGCAGGTTTATAAGTGCCCTGTTAATGGCCATAGGCTTGCCACCTATTATCAGTATCAGAATAAACGGGATATTTACCATGTTTCATTATTTTGAGTTTCCGATATTTCGGCGCTGTTGCAAGCACCATGATCACGGAGAAACTGGAGTATTGGCGGTGAACAAAGAAAAAGTTTTTTCTTCTAGGAGTAATTATATCGATCTACCCTCTTTCGAGTTCTTTTACTACGCGTATCTGCACTACTATTGGTTTCACTCTCACTACAAAATGATATGATACTGATGTCAGTGACCATGATAGTTTAAATACCTATATTGCCACCTATTAATTGAATTTAAATCTTTATTGCACAAAATCAGTACGACATACACAAAAAAATATAAAGATATGTGCCGAGCAATATGAGTCACCAATTCTTGTATCTGTGTCCATAATCATGATGTATAACATATTATATATTTATTTATAGGTTCATCATACTAGCTTGTTACTTTCGGAAACACTCAGTAATATTATATTTGGGGTATACCGACTATAATATGGGGTTCTTCAAGAAGGGCATTAGAGGGTTCTTACAGGGTTGGCAGCGTGAGTGTGATGCATCTGGTGTTGCATACGTCCGTAGGTCATGGTAACCACTTTCAATCAAGTGGACCGTATACTTGTCTGCCGCCTAAGTGGTATAAAAAAGAATTGATTCATTTATTTACTTTAGTTCACTTTATCAAGCAAGTATCTCTCTCTAAATAAAAATTAATGAAGACATCGAGTTAATTACTAATTCTGACCAGGAATGTTGATAAGAAGTAATAAACGTTGCTGAGGAAGGTCATTTACCTACCTACTACTTATAAATTATGTGTTCATTTGTTATTACTTGCCTACGGGACGTAAAGGAGGATAATGTGTTTATTAGTTCACACATTATTATATAGATACATACTTATGATCACTCGTAGCGTTCAAAAGACGAAACGCGTGGACCGAGTTTGATGATCTTTACGTCAATCGACTTGTTTATCTTGTGTCACTAAAGATATGATTGAACGTAATAAAAAAATGGCTACGTGGTAACCGAATAGGTTAAAAAATTGCAAAGTTAAGCAATACTTACCAGGTCAGTCATAGGATGGGTGACCTTTCTTATAACATTAAAGCCCCCCGTGCCTGTTAGGCCATCGGTACATGTTGCCATATAAATTACTCAGGCCGTTGGTCCGTCGGTTACGAATGGAAGGAATATGTTTACGAATTGTGGAGGTCAGAACTTCTGACCTCCACAATATCTGACTCAGAAGGCAGCCGCTTCACGAAAGTTCGGTCGTTTTGTGGTTCGACTGGAAGCCGACCCCAACTGAATTGGGAAATGGATCGGACAAGGAGGAAAGAGGAAATTTGAAGTACTCAGAGATATTAGTCATCTTAATATGAAACTGCAGCGCGCACGTCGCACGAATCATTCATGCGGTTATGTATTGCGCGAGTCGGCGAAGCTATCGCATTGCACGACCCTGACACACGTCATCAATGTTTGATAATTTAATAAAGAATAAATACGAGTACAATTGGGGCGATCTCCCCAGAATTTAACTTTTTACCGATTCACCCCGTAAATTATTTATTATCGATTCCCTTAGAAATTTAAAAACTAATACAGTCAAGTACAATTTACTTAATTATATTTTAAGTAGGTTCTTACATTTTGTTCTCCTCTATGCCTCTGTGGCGTGGCGGTAATGCTATGGTAGTTTTTTATAATTAGGTATATACTTTATGAAAGTTCCAATATAAGAACCACTAGAATTTGAGTATCATCTATAAGTGATTCTCAGCTGACAATCAAAAAGTGACACCTCCATGGACATTTTTAATGAACGGGACAAACATATTCACACAGGCACATTATGGCATGTAGCATAATTAATACCTACTGATTTAAAGTACTAAACCAAACTATCTATGTTTCAGATACCAGAACGTTGGTTCCCAGGTAAAGTGGACTACATTGGCCACTCTCACCAATGGTGGCACATCCTAGTACTAGGTGCTCTCTACTATTGGCACAACTCGGGGATGATGTACGTCCAGTACCGCATGAACCATGGCTGCGCTAACACCATGAGAATATTCTAAGTACCGTCGTTATAACTACATTTTAAGAGGTTATTTGTAATTTATGCCCTCGGGATTTTGAGTTTTTTTTCTCATGTGTCTTGCAGGATTAAGACTGTCTGGCTATATTTAGCGTTTAAAATCATGTATAATTTGCTCAAAACTTTTAATTGAGCACTTATTTTTTTATAATATGGTTTTAAAAAGAGAATAATGCAAAAATTACAAACATCTGTACTGATTTGGCAGCTGTAGCTATAGCATATCTGAAAAAAAAATCGTATACGTCACTCATTTTATTTGTCATGTAATTTAATAAATAAATTAATACGTGTGTGGCTGTGGAGCAAAGATGGAAGTAAACGAAGAAGAATCGAGTCTTGTGTTTTTAAAGAGAGGAAGGGGTACGGTGCTGCTTTATGCAGGACACCAATATTACAAAAACAAAACTTATGCAAATGGTCAGCAAATTTGGAAATGTGCTTCAAGCAAAAGTAATAAATGCGTTGGTTCAGTTACATTGCAGGTAAAAGCTTGCTAATATTTATAGACGGGGAAGGTTTGCAGATGATGTTTTGATGTTTGAATTCTTTGAAGCACGGGACTTCGAGTGGCGTGACAATTTTTAATTAATACATTAAAGCATTAATTTAATTTAATTAAGCAACTTTAATTTAATTTATCTGAGTAAATTGACTAGTTGTACCTATGTAGGTACAACTAGTCAATTTACTCAGATATAATGTTTTTTTACATCTATCTGTTTTATTTGTCATGTTCCTTCATGATCACATTTTTTTATTTATCTCACACACAATTATAGAAGAAAAGTCTCAGATCGTTAATTAATCGTGAAAACTAAATTATCGGTTCAGAAGTATTTAATTTCCTGATATACTTAGTTTACGAGAGTAAAATTATAAACGAGAAGAATCCCCGGTAGAGTAGAATTTGGACCACCCCATCTCTTCCCATGCGGTGTCGTACAAGGCGACTAATGGATTGCGCTTAACATCAGACAGATATATACAGCCCAGACTCAGCCTCAGATGAATGGTTTGAGTCAACAATAGTGCCCGAAAAACGGCAATAGGCTCACCCCCTATTACACGGGATGAATAATGAGATCTTTTAGCAAAATAATTGTCCAAAGGTGCATATTATTGCTAAGTAAGCATGTAATCTTTGGATTTAACGTGAAATACGACAGGGTTGACATTCAAATTATCGCTTAGAGCCGTGTGAAGTGACCATCTTATCTATGAGTAATGATTATTATCCATTTTCCATGGCATTAACGACATGCCATCTGGTCTATTGCCATCATCGTGCGCCAAACCGTTTTGTTCAAGTAAAGTTAGCATACCGACGGTGACATGAGCATGGCGGATTATGTCGTTGACGCTGGCAAGTTGCGATGCGTAAGGTTTTGTCATTTAATATACTGTATAATATGTCATTGAATATGACTTTGACCTTAAACCTGATTCCCACACTCCAACCATATACAACCATGCTCAGCAGTTCACCCTTTCTGTTTTTGTTTCTTTTTGTTTGTGTTCTTGCTCATTAGACATAAATTTGTATTGTACCTAAATAAAATTCATATTAGCGATTAATTAGATTTTGTATGTTGTGTAAAATTGTAATGAAATGTAGGTATGTGTTTTGTGTAAAATTCATATCCTCGTTCAGCGTGATCAGAAAGGAATATGATACTCGTTATTTATCATTTTCTTCCACGAGTTTTTGGGATAGGAGTGCTAATGATAATACTTTAATATCATTTTATTCTCATAAATGCTGCATAACTTATTTTCTTTTTTAGTTTTTCAATAAAAAATAGTAGGCGAAAACCTCGCAACATTGGGATAGGCCTATGTGGCTTATTGATTAGTACAATAAATTTAATCA
This sequence comes from Eilema griseolum, assembly GCA_963662185.1. Classification (NCBI taxonomy): domain Eukaryota; kingdom Metazoa; phylum Arthropoda; class Insecta; order Lepidoptera; family Erebidae; genus Eilema; species Eilema griseolum. The sequence continues at coordinate 5,672,466 of OY759251.1, forward strand.
AAGTTTTCGTGCAAAAGCCGGGGTGTGCGTGTTTGTTAGGGCGGATGTTTGCTGTCGCCGTTTGCGCTGCCTAGAGGACCCATCCTTCTCCGTCCTTTGGGTACACGTAGACCATGGCCCTACGAGCGTACGCGGACACCTCTAGTAAGTAGTAGAAAGAGTCTCGGTTCGATGCATCGACTAAATCGTATGCTGCTTTTGTTAGGGGACAGAATAGACCTGTGAAATAAAAAAAAAATAGTCATATATAAGTACCAGTATAACAAATTGCCAAAACAATTACTCGACACCGCATGAGAAGCGATGGGTAGCCCAAATTCTACTCTGCCGGGAACCATGCAAAATCTATTTATCCCTGTTTTGCCTTTCGTATAGACCACGGTACAGACCTTCAGCGTAATCTTCTTACTTGACCACTTATCATCATCATCTTAGCCTTAGCTCTCCGTTATATTTTTGGTCAAAAATTATATCTTTAATTTTTCTGTTCTTTTTTGCAAATCAAATGGGCTCATATTGTATCGCTTGTTCCAGTATGTAGCCTCTTTACGTAACTTATAGAGAAATAAATACAGATTTGGGTCTTTAGGTATACGGCTATAATTCAGTGTCCCACATTTTGCCAAATATGTGATTTTCGGTCACACGTAATAGGGGGCGAAACTATTGTCGTCAAGGGGGCACTTTGTCATGGGCTGCATGTTTATCTACTGTTGGGTGGTACTTACAGCCCTAAATCCCCACGGATACCCCCACCATTGACGCCGGTGGGGGAGGTTATAATATAAATACAAAGATTTAACTATATATAGCATTCCTTAACAACAAGTTCTTACTAAATAATTAAGACTTCCACACGTTTTTCCTACCTCTCTTTTCCATTTACCTCTTTTTTCATTGCTTGCTATCAAATGGACGTGGATTTTACGGCATACGAACACGGCTATCCTTGATATTTTCTTGTTTAACACTTTTTAGAAAGTGATTTTTCAGTAGGTACTCGGGTTATAGTTTTAATCTTATTAAAAATAAAGGTTTCCTTCAAGTGAAATTCACTAAGTTTATCTGGTATTTAGAATGGTTTCCATCCAGGTACAGTTAAAAATTTCCAGGGTTTTAAACATTACAATGAAATTTATTATCACACAGCTACTAAATGTAAGTATAGGCTGTTTTAAAATCCAACATCTTATGTACCGTAAATGGTATTCATGCGCGTATGACATTGTCAAAAAATAAATGATTAAGTAACAAAAACCCGACTTCTAAGAAGTCCAAGTGATGTCAACTCTTAAACCAGGCAATACATACATGTGTACTCAAGTTTAAAAGTCTATCTTCGCCATCATTATAGTCAGTTAATAAAGAGGTTTACTATCAGTACTTGATAGAATAAGAGGTAGGTAGTTGTGCGATGGGGAATTAGAGTGTTTTTCGAGTTCCCTACCACTCAATCATTTGGAGCAACTATAATGAGCAAATAGGTATAGTGTCTGGTACAAACCAAGAGGGGACACTTACCTCGTATTGAGGTGCAGTTTCTTCAGGCGTCCCAGTGAGACTGATGTGTGCATCACTGGGAGTTCTTACTTTGAACCGCACAGAGCCATTTGCTACAGAAAAGAAGCGGTATTCGGCTTTTGCCTCGGTAGCTAGAAATTATGTAAAGATAAGCACTAAGGATCAGATCTGGACATCTCCCATCGGCAAAATTCGCATACTTAATGAAAAAAACAAATTCATCCAATTGTATTGTTTGCAATACAATTGAAAATATACAACATTTGCTGATGGAATGTGTTTATTTTTTTTATTATAAGTATGTAACTACAGTCAGCATCAGATCGGTCTTGACGGCATAGTCTTAAAATGATCTTAATACCAAGGCAGGTTAGGTATAAAGAGCAAATCAAACTGTTTTATTGATTTCAATTGTATTATTTTCCGAACTAAAAACCGATCCTGTTAAAGAACCAGTGCTTTGAGACTCTGCATTGGTTTTAACCACCTGGTTTGTGAATGATCCACCAATTGATGCAACATTATGGCTTGAATCACCCTTGTCTTTGTATTTTTGAGCGTTGTATGTGCCTGCAAATTAGAATGAAAGTTGTGAACCATTTGTCAACTATTTGCTAGAATATTGTACAAGACATATGCTTTGTTTCCTCACGTTCTGCCACATACGGCGTGCAAATTTTCAGGTTATACGTACTAATATGCTAAAAAGAATTACATTCAAAAAAGGTATTATTAAATGTTATTGTTCTACCGCCTATACAATGGTTTGTGCTCATTTTTAGGAAAAATATTGTTAAAACCAAAGTAAATACTGCACGCTTATCATAAGATTTAAATTGTTTTTCATTGTCTTAGTGAAAACTTCCTGATTGTGGATAATAGACTTCACTTTTATTACGTGGAACCGTACAACATAGTTGATGGAATATGACTGTTGAACAAAGTTGACTAAATACCTATTACCTACGGATGAAATAAAATTAACTGGTAACGTAACGAGTCTTTCCTCAGTCTTGGATTCCTGATCAATCTTATTATAGTGCTGCGTACTAGCTTACTACTTTAATATCGGAACTAAGGTAAACAAGAGGTTCATTTTATAGAGCATAAGATACGAACAGACAGACAGATTTATGATTTTTACATATTTCCACGTTGTATAAAAAGCATTATTTGGATACTGTCTAGGCTTTATATGTAGCAGATGTAGCTATCTCTAATTGTCTCTTGTCATGCCATGTCTATAATCTGTAAGCTTAGAATAAAATAAAAGAAAGACTAATTATATATAATTTTATTATTCCAAAAGTTCCACAGATATTTTAAACATAGGTGTCCACAATTTACAGTATTGAATTTCTGATATCTTGTATAGTTATAGGAAATATTACAGTTTTTAAAATACTTTATTAATTAACCCGTGCCTCCTGCGTAACAGTCGAACTTTCTACCGCTACGCCACAGGGATCGTCAATTTTGGAGCCCCAAGTCCGTTCTACTACTCTTTTTTTTATTAGATTGACTTTTACGTGAGATTTAAGATCTCAAACTAGAATCCTCTTCTTCTTGTTTTTCATGGCTTCTGCAGCCTAAAGCATTAGCAATAGCTCGACAACGGCGTGGCATACTTAGTATGAGATTGTCAATCATCGTCTGTGGAATATGGCTCCATACACTGCGAAGGTGTAAAAAAAGTTGTTCTTCAGTGTTCAGATTTTCCAAAGAATCACTGAAATTACAGTGAACAGAAAGTAGAATCAAATCCGGTGATGGATAAGGAGGATTACAATAGATGAAAATGTGGAATTGGATCAGGACTGGATTGCTAAATCCCAAAGGTAAGATATAACTATAGGAAATAATGACATTATGTTAGAGAATAAATTATATTAAAATAGAGAATTCACCTCTGCCTAACCTTCCGGGAATAAAGGCGTGATTATAACTGTATGTATTATGGTATAGTTGCTGTAAATTAAACGTCAAATCTGAAATCATTCAGTCGCTAGCCAGAGCGGCCCACAATGGACGATGTCTCACCGCGTCGATGGAAAATTACCTTATCGGAAAAATAACGAGGTTAAATTTTGTGTACATTAAATAAATTTCCTTATTTGTTAAACTAATTACGCCTGCAAACAGCAGGCAACTAATGGATAAGCGAGAACCAGGGTTCGCTGGCTTCCTGGCATCCTGTCATTAGGCATTATTAGATTTAGGCAAGATTCGTGGCATTTCGAGCACATGTAATCCTCAGTTTCATAGTGTGAGGCTGGACATGAAGCTAGACATGCTCCATCTTGAAGAACCAAGTGATGCTCACAAGATGTACAGCCATCTGCTCGCTCGGAACACGTAGCACAATGCGCAGCACATGGCCGACAGACAGAAGAGTCACTATCCTCCCAGTAGAAAAAAAATACGGGTATACATTTAACTCCTCCAACTAAGCTAAATTACCTGAGTTAAGAGTGAGTTCTTATAGGTAGTGTACTAGCCAGGATACGAACCCGTGACCTTATCGATCGGAAGGAAGGTCGATCAGATGATTATGTGGGATGGGTGGGATTATGATGATTTAATTACCAGGTTTGGCGCCCGGCAGTGCAATAGGCACGGAGATGAGCTGTGGCGCGGCCTGCAGCGTGGCTCCTCCCTCGAGGGCTCGCACGTACTGCACGCCACCCTCGCCCATGGCACAATAATTTAACATATTATAGGGTCTACAAAAACTTTTGTTTTAACTGTAACATGACGTACGAGCTCCCTTTGCTCGCTCCCGCGCATAATAATTTCACTCATAATGAACATTGACCAAATTGGTCTGGTCTATGACAGAGTATCTTAACATACACTGCATTTCGAACATTCACGGTAACATAATATATACAAACACATTGTTAATAAAACAAAGAAATACTTTGTATGAATATATTTTATTGAAAGGATCAATATACAATAATGCAGACTAATTTCTAAAACATATTTAATTCTAATACGCGCTTAATTCTAATACACACTTAATTTTCCACAGACATTGGAAAAAATGGTATTAAATTTAAAACTTTATTTCTATTCGCTTAGAGTGCAATATAAATAAAATAAAGGGCAAAATGCCGCGTGGTTCCCGGCAGAGTAGAATTTGAACCACCCCATCTCTTCCCATACGGTGTCTAACAAAACATGACGTTTAGACAGACTGCGAGTGCTGTACGGCTCCCATTGTACCTGCGAGGTAGCAATAAAAGAAAAAGAGGCACAGCGCTCGTGATCGGTATACATAATATATTATAGTATGTTCTACACTGACACAGAAACTGATTCTAGGATGATGTTTCTGTGGATCTGTGGACAGGTAAAATGGATAGTCTTAAAAAAAAGTGCCCTGTTTAAAATTACCCTTTTATATAAATAAATAAAACAATTTCAGGCATTGCCTATAAAAAGGTTACATAAAAGCTTATATCCTATGTTAGATCAACTATCTGAGCGTGATTGATTTAACAAACATATAAACATCTTAAAGTTGCACATTCAAAATATTGAAACCCGATCTGAGTATTGACTCAAGTGTAGGATAGGATTCTATGTGTAGTTGCAGTGTACAAATACACAACATACAATAAAATTATTTGCACTAGGAGAGAATAGATCCTTTCAATACATGTATGAAACATAATATGTATTGTGTTTTAACTAGCATTTACAAGTCTTCAAAAAGTTCAGATTGAAGGAATTCTAAAACGATTATTTTATTTTACTGCTATAGCGAAACATTAATGAAAATATTTTTTTTAAATTCAGTTGCCTAGTTAGTCTCAGCCTATTCAAAATGAATAAAGGGTTTGCCTGTTGTGTACATCATTATACATTTTAATATTAGTTTAAGACGCACCGAAATCTTTAAAACTTAGGGTTGGTATGCGCAGGAGATTAAAATAGCCCAGAAAGCGAATTTATAATTATTATTAGTACCCACTTTAGGTTTTCAGTAACTCTAACATATATCCTAATCCTAATATCTCTATAAAAAAAAAATTAAAGCGATTAATCGTTTGTTACATGAAGTCCGGTAATCAGATAGCAACGTCTTCAACAGCAAGTTTTTGGAGAGGTGGACAAAATATTGCACCCTTAGCAACACCTGAAACCGATGGCAGCTTATGTGAATCTACAATTTCGAAATTATCGAGATTAAATGAAGAAAAGAAATCTAAAGATGATACTTTCCCGACATATTTGAAGCATTGTCGTAGCTTTGTCCTCTGCAATCTTTTATGGGAATATCATGTATCTCTAAAAAATTTAAGATGGTCTCCGCTAAATACTTAGATTTATGCTCTTTAATAGGTATAAATTTCAAAAACCTTTCAACAGGAACACAGTCTTTTACGTATCGAATGATGAAAGTTAGCTGGTCAATATGAGACAGATCGGGCGTACTGTCAACGCTTATGGAAAAATATTTTGCTGATTTAACTTCATTTATAATTTTTTTTAGAACTTGTTTTCCCATTACTTCAATAAACTCATTACAGATATTTGCTGATAAATAAGAAATGTTACCCTTTCCAGGATTCCCAATTTTTTTTAAGTGATCTGCAAGAAATGGATCAAATTCACTCAATAATTCCACACAACCCAAATAATTTCCATTGTTTGGACACATATTGATAACTCACTTGTACTTTACCAAGTACAGGATGCCGTAAGGCGAAACCGGTCAGGTCTAACAAGTATTAAAAGTATTGTGGAAAAGTACAAGTGAGTTATCAATATATATAGGTACATACTGTATACATATTGTTACGACAGACGTCAATATCTCAGTACGGATTTTTTGTATACCCAGGAATTTGGTTAGGCTTCTGAATAGCTCAGACTCGAATTGTCGTCCTTGATCCGTTGTTATATAATTGGGGCATCCAAAACGTGTGATCCAGCCATCGTATAGGGTTTTGGTCATAATAAAAAGGTTTTTATTCCGCTCGCGAACAATAGAATGAAGTAGCTTCTTGTTAATCAATATATCGAAATACAACCGGTTCTCTGTCTTCCCTAGTCATATATCTACCTAAAAGTATAAACATGATTGAAATACTCAATAGTTTTCTCTAGATGTCATTCCTGTGTATAATAGCTTAGTAACAGAATAACAAATAATAACACTACTTACGTACAGTATATAAACGAATTGCAACGATTGACTTTGTGCTATTTGTATTTTTTATTTAATTTTATGTGATAACTAAATTAATAATTTAATTAATAATCTAATAACTTCAAAACATTAATAATCTACTTAATATCATATACCCAAATAGATTAATTTCAATTTAAAAATCCGCGTAATAAATATAATTGCGCAAATTAAATAAATGTTTTATACGCCTACAAGTCTGATGAACTCTTTTTAATTGATTTAATGACTTTTTTTATTCTATATTTACTATGGTAATTTTGTGGTGGTCTATTAGCTATGGCAATTAACCTAGCCAATGTTATTTTCTGAATATACGCTGTTTGCGGGAACGTATATATATAGTTCATGTATTATATTTAGGCGAGATGTATGAGAGAACCATACAATTTTTCTACAAATATAAAATTACGCGACAATTATTGATGTCTTTGATTTTTTTATTAATAGTATTGACTATTGGGAATTTATCGGCTTAATTTTAATATAACACTGTATTTTATTGTGAAAAGATTATTTATTTGGCTTAGTCTAGTATTGTTTTTGTACTACCTGTCGATTACGAGAGATTCTCGTTGTTGAGAAAGGCTTCCCTGTATCAAATTTCATCAAAATAGGTCCAGTGGTTATCACATTCATAGTTAGCTGGCTATTAGGCACAGTTCATAAGATCCAGCTTGGTAATAAACAGACCCTTGATTCTACTAAAGCAAAACAGCTGTCGTGATGCTGTTGTTACTAAACATACGAGTACCTATACAATTTGTGCATTGTACACATACTTAATCCTAACCTAGAAATATATTTTGGGTGGATTTGGATTTATGACAACTAATTGGTTGTTATTTAAATTTCAATTGATTAGTTCAATTATTGAACTAACATTCCTCGAGCCACCGCCCGAATCCATACAGGATGGTTTATTTTATATCGAAAGTCTTGGTTAAGACCTAGGTTTTATACCCGCTGGACTCTTGTTGGTCCTCGCTATAAAGTTTCACAAAATATGGATGTACAATACGTTAAAAAAAAAGTAAACGGGAAGTTTATGTTATAAACCTCAGAGGACAAATTTAATTCAGTTCATATTTCATTTATTATTTTATGAAACTTTAAAGAACTCACCAGATCACCCAATCTAGGCTGTAAATTATGTGTCAAACCACTTTGGTCGTTCACTGTACTTTATAAAGGCGTCTCTATATGTATGTATGTAGGTATGTAACTTAGCTTATTAAATTAAGAATGGTAAAAGAGCGGTTAAAGTTGCGTCAGTTTTTATTTTATCGTTTTATTTATTTTTAATTATCCCTCCAATTTCTAATAGTAAATTATTAAATATTATGACCTCAATAATTTATTTCATACACTCTCGAGAGTAGGACAATTGCAGCTCAGGTTGTGAGAAGCATGGCAAGTATGGACTTTAAGTGACAGTGAGTTTGGAGGCAGGGTTGATAGCCTATGAATGTAGATTGTCAAATATTTTAAACTTAACTATGCACTACTGTAGAAATTAAGCTGATAAAATGTTCATTCGTCAGATCGTTTATACAAACTAACTTTTTGTAACTGTCACACAAATGACATTATTAAAAGGCAGGTGTTCCTTAGCTCACTCGTTTAATTCGTCTCAAATTCGAAATTAAAAATTCATAATTCCCGTCTGTCACTCATTTAGTTCTGTTCCAAATTTAAAATTTAAAATTAATGTTAAGATCTTTTGTAATACCTATCATACACGGAAACTCAAAGAAATTGATTGTTATATGTTCAAAATAGGTTCCACCATGTCATTTATTCGTTCCTTCAAATATATTATGAGCTCTTTAAGAGAGAATTTACTTATGTATATAAGTAATAAATTTATTTTTGGAAAAAGTTCTATATTTCGGATGGGATCTGAATCATTGACAGTTAGTGTTTAAGAAATTATATATATAAGTTCTTCCTGACTGCATACAATACTTTCACACTCGACTTCAACGGTTCGGCGTCCGTGTGTCACTGCCGTTTTAGTCGGTTCGAGTCCGACATAACTTCTCCGGCTCCGGTGGTCGGTGTATCCATGAGAAATATTTGCACGTAAAAAACATATAGTCACGCCTTTTCCAGTGGGGTAGGCTGAGATTACAGTTTTCCACTAGCTGCGATCCGATAGACATTAAATTCAGACAGAGCGTGTATTTGTCACACACTCGACCTTTTCGAAGGTTACATACCTACTGAGTAATTTAATTCGAATGCGTGCGAACTCCTTCAAGCAGCACGTATTTTGGCACAAAGGCGTTGTCTTTAAAATATTTCTCCGGATTTATTGACATTTATAAATTGGTAATGTCTTTTGAACAGAACGTCCGATTTCAATAATTCAAAAATTAATCAACAGGTATTTAAACAATCTTGAATATGAAATAATTTATTTGGATAAGAATTAGTTCAAAGGTATAGATAACGTGGTATTTAACAAGTTTTTATTCTTCCTTCTCTTGTCTATTTTTCTTCTCCTCTTCCCCACAGTGCGTTATGAAGTCCACGCGGGTAAGGAAAGGAACAAAGTGACAAGTGATGATGATAGAAAGGTATTACAGAGCCTCCTGAATTTCACCACAATATTCGGAGCATGATATTCTCCACATTACACATATGTACATGATACATTTATTTTATTTGATCATCCTAATGTAGGTTGATAGAATGATACTTTTAAAAAAGAATATTAGTAACCTGGTTTACACTTATATTCCTCCTAACAGCTCCAGCTAAGATAAATTATTTATTTTATGAGTGGGCTAAAAATGTTTTTGAAAGGGAAATCTTTTAAAGAAAAGAGAGACTGTTGTAGAGGAAATAAATAATAAAATTCTTGATATCGCCACGCATTACTGGGAAAAAGGTCAACAAAGTGTTCCTATAAAGGTTCTGTATTATTCCTTTTGAGGTACAGAACCCTAAAAAAAAGGGGGGTCGAGTCGATTTAATTTATTTTTTATTTATACTATATTTTTTTAGCATTATAAAGGGGAAGTGGGAAGACCAAAGGCTTGTCCTTATTTTGTGTTCTGCGCTGAAGGCACTTAAAATCTCTGTTCTTACAGGGTCGGCAAGAAATCGATAAATAACTTCACAGTTTGACAGGTTGCTACCACAGTCTTAATGTGGGTGACAAATTGTAAGATATTTCCAACTCAGTTCGAGTCAATCCGACTGGGGAAGTACCTCCACCCTACAGAATACCACGGCTATAATAACTTCGTGTTGTGTTCCCGGTGTGTGTAGGGGCTACCCTACACACGCCGGAGTAAGTTTTTCATTAATTATTTACCAAAATTAGATACATTAATATAAATTAGATTTAAAAATTAGACACTTTATCATTTGTATTATTGTTATGCTCATTCATATGCCTGAATTAAACAGCGTATTACATTATTGTCAATGTTTACAATTCTCAGGTTGGGGCCGCGTGGAACCCTGCGAGTACATTAGGTGTACTAGACTTAAGTGTGGCGTGAAACGTGTGTGAAATAACATTAATTCTAATATTTGTTCTGCGCCATTATAACATTTCTGTATTGCATTGGTAGAGCGTGAATTACGTTTTCCCGCAGCCAGAGGGCAGATTTCTCGTGCCTGCAATCAGCGCAGGAATACAACATGGCGCTCTGACGTATTCATTAGGAGTATTGCAAAATTGTATAAACACACTGATTAATGTTCAAATCACAATAAATACTGCAATAAAAGTGTAATAAATTTTTGTAATTACTTTTTTTAATTAATTTCAATATAGAAATTGTTTGTGTATAAGCGGAACTATCAAGTGTCGTAAATACAAAATAAAATCAGGGTCTCCGGTCAGGCCGTCGACCGTCAGCTGAAGGGTTATAGTTCCTTCCGGCTGACTACTTTGTACATATATGCGTATGTTCTGTCTGGTCGTGCCTCGGAGAGCACGTTAACCATACGACGGTCCCGGTAGCCATACGAATATCAGAGGCTGTCATTGGGGGTAGTTGGGAGTCCTAAAAAGTTCAATAACTGGTTTAACTGCAATACGAAGTAGATTTTTGTATGTTTGTAATTTAATCACGCTTAAACGGCTAAACGGATATGGCTGGAATTTGGTATGTGTATACCTAGATTATAGTCTGGAATAACACATAGCTACTTTTTTGAGTTCTGTGCCTCAAAAGGAAAAAACGGAACCACCACTTTTCTTGATGGACAATCATTCTTGTTACCAACTGAAATAGAAATTATTGTATCAGTATAAATCATGTATAAATAATTTCATAATAGGTGATGATAGTGGCTCTGCCCACATGAATGTCGGTTATCGCAATTTTTGATCAAATCTCCGGTTCTTTGAAACACCGGCTGTTTATTTATATTTAATACAAAAATTTGCTAATGCATAAATCGTTTGCCTAGTAATGCAATGTAATTTTACTTTCTCATAGTGAGTAGTTCCTATGAGACTTATTTAGAGGCTATAAGTCAAATGCTGTATAGAAGACAACACGCGTACATTCCTCGGCGCATTTACCGCAAGCCGCCTGAGCAAAGACATGATTGAAACACCGGGAATTTATTCGACGCTTCCGACACAACACGCGCCCGTCGTCCGTAACTGACAACTGACACTGACGAGTGACGTCCGCTCGATACCGAGTCGTCTGCGCGCGCAGCCGATCCAGTTCCCCGTGGCATAGACCTTGGTGGTCGGCTACTAGACAACCCTTCACGTTTGGCGTCGATATTATCTCTTCTACTACTCTATCTAAATCCTTCTCCATTATACCAAAGTTTTACAAAACGTTAGTCAAAACAAAATCGGACAATGAAATGAAATATATCCTCTTTGGCTCTGACTGTTTTGACTCCTTTGGTGTTACACACGTCTATAGGTCACAGTAACCACTTTCCATCAGGTGGGACGTATCTTATCTGCCAACCAAGTGGTATAAAAAATCAAATTAAAACCGGTATTCTATAAAAATCTTTGTTAAATTCCTACGTTCTAACTTTTTCATAACATTTCTTTTTTTGTCCTCTACACTGACGGCACAGAAACTCTGTGCTTACAAGGTCGGCAGCGCGAGTGTGGCTTCTCTGGTGTTTCACACGTCCATAGGCCACGGTAACCATTTCCATCAGGTGGGCCGTGCGTCTGTCTGCCACCTAAGTGGTATAAAAAGAATATGCACTCAGATGTATGTGGCCCTATCACTCCTTCATCAGTAGATAACAAGAATTATTTTGTATTGTTTGTGGATCAATTCACACATTATTGTGTTGTATATCCGTTGACGTATAAATCAGATGTGTTCTCTGCATTTAGAGATCTTATTGCGAAAGGTGAAGCAAAATTTAACACACAATTAGTGAATCAAATGGCCGTATCTTCTTAATTTAAATAGCCCATAATGACGTTATTAGTCACTCAATCGATCGAAGTACTTACTTGATAATAGAACTTCGTTCGATTTTGATACTTGGCCCGATTGAGCAGTCCGACTGGGGTAGTACCTCCGCCCTACAGAATACCGCGGCTATAATAACTTCGTGTATCTACTGTTTTCCAGCGCCAAAACCTTTACTGTTTCCTTAATTTCCTTTATAATTTTCGATTCTAGGTCACTCAATTTTTCCATTACCATTTTATCCACTCTTGCCATTATACCCACTACTTTGTCCGTTTCTTCATATGTTATCTCCTTAGTACTCGTCGTACGGGTTATACCACCGACTGCTGTCTCTGATGACTGGAAGAGGAGAAGAGCAATACCAGATAATAATAATAATAAATATGTCATGACATTCTACGTAGCTTAACTAGCTTGTGTTATGGGATCTAGAATGCAGATAAACATACTTAGATACTTTTTTTTTGCAAATACATACATATTATACATAGAAACACCCAGACCAATGCAAATATACATATTCATGCATACAAATATTTGCACTGAGCGGGAATCGAACCCGCGCCCTCTGCATAGCAGTCGAATGTTCTATCGCTACGCCACTGAGGTCGTCATAGATGAAAATGAATAGGTGCCCTCTGCTTAACCTGTGGAGATAAAGGCGTGATTATATGTATGTATCTGATCCAAAATCGAGTGGCAAGATTTGAGCCTTACAAAAATGGTTCCAAACATACATACAAGAAATACATTGCAAGTTAATATACTTAAAGCTTGTAAAAAAAGATTTAGACATAATATTAGTCTTGTACCGCACCAGCACATGTACAATCACCTGTTTGCTCTTTGTGTAGTACTCATCATTCGCAACTGTACAGGTGTCCTGGTTTTCTAAAATTGTCGCCTAGTGATCGTTATAAATTTGTTCGCGCTAATAATTTTTGTTTTAATTGTCTCATACCGCGGGCGGCCAGCGGCACCACCGTTTCTACAGGTCTCCCTGTTCGGCGCATCGCCCCGCGCCATCCCCACTAGACTACGCCAAGACCCACTGGTCCCACTAGTGCTGCGACAACCACCACCTCTGCCCGGCTATGCACATGCTGACCCCTGAACACAATCCAACCGAGATTGAATTGCTATGGAGGGTTTTTCGCAATGGTCTTTTTCCTTTCTTAGAGTTACCACTTAGACAGTCATGTGCCGTTCCAAAGTGGTATTTGAATTCATTAATAGCCGCAGTAGCCTAGTGGTATGGGTAATGGACTGCTGAGACGAGATCTCGAGTTCGATCCCAGGTCTTACCATGGCAAACACCAATGACTTTTTGATGCTTTTCGAAGTTATGTGTGTATTTATCGCACATACGTTCATAGGTCACGGTAACCACATTCTCACGATCAATGAACTCTGCGAGAAAGAAAACTACTCAACTCGAGGTATTACAAATATGAAAGAAAACTCAGCGAACGTAAATGCGTGTGATTAGCACGGGCGTTTTGTTGCGAGTGACAGACCTACTCTTTTTCATAATTTGCTTAGTTAAGCTTTTAGCATCCCCCAAAACCCAAGAGGAAAGCCTATATCTACTAGTGCCTTGACCGTTAAACAACAATGAGCGTTGCATAGACATTGTGTCTCATGCACGAGATCAATCAATTCAATAAATTAACCCACTTCGTTGGATTGTAGGTGTCAAAGGATTGGTCAAAAAATATTATAGAGGTTGCGTAACGTGTATTCGCTACTCATCCAAGGTAACAACCCAACTTATGGGTCAAATGCCGTCCTCTCGAGTGACACCCAATAAACCTTTTTTCATGAGTGGTCCGGCGTCATATTAAATGAAGTTGCAATAATTTACTCCGGTTACCGGATATGTGCCTGTCGCAGCCCGCTGCGGTGCTCGACTAGTCGCTCGATCAATCTCACGACTGCTTCAGTAATTCAACAGCAATTTCCGCGAACAAAGAAAGGACTTCTCTCAGAATTCGTAGTGTATTTAACTATTAGGTTAGGTTAGGTTTTTATTTGATCTATGTAAGTACTAACTCTAGGTTTTTAATTGATACCTATCTACTTAGCTAACAATTTAATTTTTTGCATATCATTGATATCCATTTTGATATTGTATGTAGACATTGTATGAGAGAGGAAAAAACCAAAGTACTCACATATACTAACTTCTTTTTATTCCCAGGGTAGGCAGATATAAATTGTTCGTTTTTCAAACTTTACTTACACTATAAAACTGAAGATTTTCATTGTTTATTGGATTTTTTTGGTTGAATGCGCTCTTAGTATGCTAACTATTATGTATATTTCTGTCTTTTCTAGTACTGAAAGCTAAAATGGTCCCATAGAGTTTTTTGATCCCCACATGAAATAGAATCGATTGGCATAAAAAAAAATTTGAACTTTTTGCATTTTTTTTGCTAACTGTAAGTTTTTTACAAAATCTGTGAATGCAATGCAAATATCTAGAAGTGTCAGATGATGGTTCAGATTTCGATTGCAATCAGAAATATGAGACAAGCAGGACTGAGAAGTTAAAAGACATGGAATCACAGAAGAGGACAGGCTCATAGAACAATACTAGTGTTGTGATAAAGACTATGATGAGTAAGTGATAAAATCTTTGCTATTTGGTGGCAAAATCTAGTGATGTATCAAATATTGTGAAGAAGTTGTTGATTGATAAATGGTGAAGAGCAAATCAGTAATATTTTGCTGCAAATTCAACATTTCTTTCACCCAATAAATCAGACATTCTTGTCCTATTTTATTTTACCTATTGGACAATTGGGCGAGGATGCTCAAGAATGTCGGCACAAAGATGTTAAATATTACCGAGAGCACAATACTTGTGATAGCTTTGGCAAATAACGTTTACAGCAATACTAAAAAATATTTAATGTACGTGGTACGCAAAAAAATCCAAATCTCCTTCAATATTCGAAGTAAATTTTAAATTAAATATTTATAATCATATATAAAGCCACTTTTGTGTTCTATTTCTTTGTAAAGCGACCGTGCGCTTGGACCCCACGAACCCAGCGTTTCAACCCCTAACGGCTCAAATATGTAATTGTCTGTTATGTTATCATATTTTCGCCGTTTGAGGGTCTCCGCAGATGCCGCAGCAGCACAAGCGCAATCCGTCGTACTTGGAAGATAGGAAGGGGCAAGGGTGTCGACGCATGTTGCGGCCCTCACCAAAGGCCTACCCATCTTCCAAGGCACCAAAGACATACCGTCCGGTCACCAAACCAACTAGTTCAAGTATGGCTGGAACACCGGCAGTGACAAGAGTTCGGCGGATAAGGTCATTTAAATGTGCATGACGGTGATAAATTAATGGTTCTATATACAAAAATATTTTTAATGAAATTCTTGTCTGTTTGTTTGTTTGTTGTGCACACTAGCAGAAGCAGGCCGCGGTGGCGGCGCGCCTTTTGCGCCTCTCCGTTTCTGGGGACGAGTGGGGGACTCTATGGTTCCCATACCAGAGGAGAGGGCCAGATCGAGAGAGATGGCCCTGGGTCGGCCGGGGTGCGAAGGATATACCTGTTAACCTCACTTTCGGCAAAAAAACGACCCACAGGCGTCGTGCGTTTTAGTCGGTTCGAGTCCGACATGAAATTTCAACTTCAACTTTCAAATATTTGCACTGACTAGGATTTGAAACCGCTACCTATGAGTTAGCAGTCGTAGTTTGGATATAAGTTTATTTTGTAACGTGCTCCACAGTCCCCAGGGCGCTGGTATCCTCCCTCCCTTTGAGAGATCTCGTAGGCAACCTTTGGATGGAAATGTATGTTGGTTGGAGTATTTGGGAGTTGTTGGCGTTTAATTAGATAGTTATATTCTATACATACTTATATAAGTATATATAATAAATATACAAATACATGTATATAACTATATAAATCCGTCTTGCGGCAGCCACATCAGCAGAGCGTGAAGCCAAGAAACAAGCAAAGAAGGTATGTAATCTTATATTTCCAAATACATAAAGTTAGGCCCACAAGTTTCTACTGTAACAGATTCTGTGGTAATTGAGATAGCAATTAATTTAATCATTTCAATTAATTTAAATCATGAAAAATTTTATAAATTACATAACGCAATAAAAATATGGCTGGATGTATAACCCAATAAAATGTGCCTGGATACAAAAACAGTTTTATTAGTGGGTTATGATAATTACGTTTTCGTGTAACCCGGTTCTAAAAAAATACCAAAAGTACTTCAAAAAAAAATATTTACCACAATATCATACACATATTTTTCTCAATATCAAAACTAGTTATGTACACATTTTTGTTATTGCAAACACGAATATGAATTAATCAGATTTTATCTCATACAATTTACAACCACAACATATTATTTTGACGCAAATCAGCATTGGAGCATAATCGGCATATCTGTAGTAACGACGTAGCTGAAGAACTGGGAATTAACCACACAACAGTTTTGGCGCATTTCATAAAAACTGGATACACAAAAAAGCTCGATATTTGGGTTCCTCACGACCTCACTGAAAGAAACTTAATGAACCGTGTACTCATTTTTTTATTTTTTGACCGTTGGTTTTTTTGTTTATGTAGTTAAATAACATTATTATTAATAATATTTCAACTGTTTTTATATTATCGATTTTACTAATAATTTAATTGTAAGATAGGTCACAACTGCATAGACATACATCACTTACGACATCACTAAAGGTTGTAGCGCGAGTGTTACTCCCCTGGTGTTGCACACGTCCATAGGTCACGGTAACCACTTTCCATCAGGCAGACCGTGTGCTTATCTGCCACCTAAGTGGTATAGAATCAAAGAATCAATTTCATTTATTCAGTTTAGGCACACAAAGAGCATCTAGAATGTTAATAAACATACTTTTTTTTTTGTAAATCATATCTACATTAATATGATACATAGAAACACCCAGACCATTGCAAATACTCATGTTCATGCATACAAATATTTGTACTGAGCGGGGATAATGGACTGCTGAGACGAGGACTCGGGTCCCCAGGTTTTACCATAGCACACACCAATGATTTTTTGATGCTTTTCGAAGTTATGTGTGTGTTTATCGCTGGTTTATAAGTGCCCGGTTAATGGCAATGGGCTCGCCACCTATTACATTGGGACCTCATAGTAAATGCATCTGTGTCTGCGTACACGTCCGTGAAACCTCGCATCGTGAAAACCCGTGCTCCAACTCATCTGCTTGAGCTGGAAAGAGCCCAACGCGCAGTCATCAAAGTCATGTTCCATAAGACCAGGAAATATCCCACTCAAAAACTTTATGAAGAATCGCGTTTCCTCACAGTTCGCCAATTATACATCTACTGTACAGTCCTACGTCACCATAAATCTATCAATGTAATAGGTGGCGAGCCTATTGCCATTAACCGGGCAATTATAAACCTGCGATAAATACACACATAACTTCGAAAAGTCATTGGTGAGTGCCATGGTAAAAACTGGGATCGAACCCGAGACCTCGTCTCAGCAGTCCATTACCCATCGAACCGACTAAAACGCACGCCGCCTGTGGGTCGTTTTGGTTGCCGAAGGTGAGGTTGACAGGCATATCCCTCGCACCCCAGCCGACCCAGGGCCATCTCTCACGATCTGGCTCTCTTCTCGGGTGTGGGGACTACAGAGTCCCCATCTCGTCCCCGGAAACGGGGAGGCGCGCCAGGCGCCTGTCATATCACGTACACAGCTAAAAAATACATTTAATACTAGACTTTAAAGCAATGATTTTAAAGTTCAAGATTAAAAGGCTTTTTGCAGAGTAAATGAAAAGTGTAATGAAACTCTTTTCTTTTCATTTTGGACTTTACCAGTACCGCAATAAAGTCTAAAATTTAATGCCATTTTTTGCTGAGAGGTAATTTAATTAACTATATTACATCAATGTCTATCACTTGCATCTGAACCTTGTTCGCTCTACGTCTCCTCCATTACTGGTTTCCCACTTCACATGTCTGCTGATTAACCAAGCTAGTGCCGCAGGTGAACCTTGAATCCAGAAGATCTTGCAGGTCCCCTGGATACGATACATGAGCTCATTAGTTGAAGATGATCGATGATCACTACCGAATAGACAACTAATGGGTGTTCATTATACTGACTTCATGATATAGGACACGACAGTATTCCCGTCCCAATTGAGCAGTCCGACTGGGGAAGTAACCTAACCTAACCTACACCCTACAGAATACCACAGCTATGATAATCTTCACCCTGATAACGTAGGAACGCGGTGATTAGGTAATTTAAAGTCTATGTCAGTTCCTGCCGTCTATCTAGGGATTACCTAGTTCAGGCACTTACTTGCTAACCTAAATAAGATATTGTGAATATCGTTTCTCCAAGGGAATAGACAGAAGTGTGTGCGGATGACATCTAAGACCTGCACGCGTTGTCCTGTGTAGGAAAGGGGAGGGTGGGACTAATTGGAAGAGCTCATCAGAACACTCCCCATGGTACAAACGGTAAAATACAGCCATGGACGCAACATCTCTACGCAGCTGTAAAGGTTCTAGGGTGTTCGTGATCTCGGGATTATATGCTGTCAGTACTGCGGTCTGGTTAAGTTTTTTTGTGAGCATAAACAATGCGTATGACTGAGTACTCAGTTTTGAGCAAAGGATCTGTGCATGTGTATTCCAATTTAAGTTGTCATCTATGTTAAGTCCCAAAAACTTTGTTTCAAAGGTTTGCTGGGAGAGAACTCATTTTTTTATTTTTTTTTTTTATACCACTAAGTTGGCAGACAAGCACACGGCCCACCTGATGGGAAGCGGTTACCGTGGCCTATGGACGTATGCAACACCAGGGGTGTCACACTCGTGCTGCCGACCATGAAGAAACCTTCTGATAACTCGAATGATGATTTTGCGAACCACTGACCAGCTTTACAAATGAATTGTGTTCTGTTTACAAATTTATTGATGAATTAATATTTGCCAAACAATAGCCGGACAAGCGAACGGGTTTTGCATAAATAATATGATTACGTACACAATTAGGAGCCAAAATAATCAGGATATTTACCATGTTGCATTGTTTTGAGTTTCCGATATTTCGGCGCTCCGTGATCATGGTGCTTGCAACAGCGCCGAAATATCGGAAACTCAAAACAATGCAACATCGTAAATATCCCGATTATTTTGAAACTGTTCTAGTAATACATGGTTATTATAAGAGGTAATAAACACGTCACGAGTAACTCAATTTAAACACAGTTTACGACATAATAATGAACAAAACTGATTCTTCAACTGCTAATGATGATATATTTACTAGGAACACGCGTAATGAAATACGGGGGTCCCGGGCAGTTTGATCAAGTACCTTTGACTTTAGATCGAAGTTAAACTCCTTCCTCCTCCATCCTTTCGCTCTGAAAGTTCATGCAAATGAGATATCGGATGTTGTAGGCGACAGATCACCTAACCGCACGTCAAACAACGAGAGCTTCAATAAGAGAGCTAAAATGCCATCTGTACGAACATCATGTAAAGTATTTAGTTTAAGCAAATGTAACTAGATGGCAGAAATCAATGTAGATTGAACAGTTATCGAATAATTTAAAAAAGACGCATTAGCCCCGTAGACGCAATTACCCAAGTTGACCTATACAACTGCTTTAAAAAAAAATGTTACACTTACATATAACGAAAGCGTACTCAGACAGCCCAGACCAAGTACAGAAAAATCATAACATAACATAAACTCACGCCTATATCCCCGAAGGGGTAGACAGAGGTGCTAGCACCCACATTTCGCCAGTTTATGTTTAGGTCCCAATGTAATAGGTGGCGAGGTGTAATATATTGCCATTAACCGGGCACTCTATTACTGTCTCGAAGGCTAGTTGGTTCCCAATAGTTAGACTAACTGGACAGTGGGCATGTTCCTGATAATTGGAAGCATTGACACGTGTATGAGAGCCCGGATCAAAGGTTTTAGCGCGCTTGCTAGTGGTGTGACATTTTGAGTTTCGGATTACACAGCTGTAATATTGTGTATGGAGGCAGATGAAGAACTGGCCCTCAAGAGGCTCGAGGAGAAGAAGAACAGAGTGATTATGAACGAAAAGTGGGACGAACTGAGAAAAAAAGAATTGCTACTTAAAGAATCATTCATCAGCTTTAATAAGGTGTGGACTTTATCATTATTACTAGATATTTATTGTGTATGAAAATCGTCTAAACATATTCTTTTACATTATATTTTTGATACTTGAAAGAAAGTAGTGATTATTATAATATAATTATCACGTAAATTGATGTAAGTAAGTAGGTAATTGTCACTACATTACATTTGACGTTACTAGTCTAAACTCCACTGACCCTCTAAACTCTAAAGAAGCTACTTGAATAAATAATTTGTATAATTATACGCTTCGTCAAATTAATTCGATATCTTTTTCGATGAAAGCAATTTATTGTTTGTCCACAAAAAATATCAATAAGCTTATCATATATCAAGCCCGCAAAAAATCAATGACATACTGACTCGTAAAACAAGTCAACGATAATAGTCACGTGGTACTTTATACACTTTTCATTAAATAACAAACGAAATGTTGAAAAATAAAATGATAAAATATTAAAAAACCCGTCTACTATTTAAAAGATCAAACCAAGTTTTATACCAGGCGATACCCATTTGCCAATCATAAACCAAAAGAAAATTAATTTTTTAAATACGCCTGCATTAAAAATCAAAAGTGAAACATATCTACCTACCTACCAATGTTCGATTAGACATTAAAACATGTTATTTGGTTAGTAATCGTTACTTGGATGATAAGTGTAGGTACGTTTCATCTTTAGCATTTCTTATGCATCTTTTCGTTTTTTAATCACCTCTTCACTTGCAAAGTGGAAAAGGCACAAAAATGCATTAAGAAAAGGAAATGATTGACGGTCTTGTTACTGAAAGGATGGTACCTAAAACGTACATAAAGTGAAAAAGCAGGTTGGTGAGTCCTTGCTCAAGCAATGTCTTCTATCTCAGAATCGCGACTTAACTTTACATTGTAATATTACTTAGTGTCTGTAATGGTGACTCAATTTCCTGAGACTTTACCTTTAGCTTACCATCAGGCGAGGTGAAGTCAAGTTGGTGTGTTCTAAAAAAAAAATAAGCATCAAACGCGATTAGTTCCTACACCGGATCAAGACATTGGATCAGAACTGGGTGGTCGGCTGTGTCTTATACGGCGTCCTACGAAGGCGATTCAAAGCGAACAGAATTGCGAAGCGATTCGATGTGATTTCACGCGAATCCAATGCGACGCGGGCGCGATTCGGCGGCCTTGTCCTGCGTGCGCACGAATTGCCCCTGCCACATAACACTTGATCCGTTAGTTCTATTTGACAACTGAAACGCGGGAGATTCTCACCTTGCCAGCTTGGTAACTAGAAATGTGTTTATTTAGGATGTATTTCTCCAATTATATAATAGAACGAATATTATAATAGAATAGAATATTATAACAGTAATCAAACTAAACAGGATTGATTTATTTAGAATCTCTTTCAAGCCACAACTACTTGCTAGACCACATTTAGATCGGCTTTACATCGCTTCTGCCTGTCAGAATACTCATCTAAAGACAGCCGCTATAATGGTCTAAGAATTGTTTGCAAAGGGACAATTCTTGTTTGCCAGTGAATTGAGCTAATTTATAAGGGTATTTACCTGACTAAAACGAAAAAAATGCTAGCATCTTGTATACTAACATCTTATTGAGTTAGAAATTTAAACTTTCCAGTGAAGCCTGATTCAACTTTTAGTTATACATAAACTCACGCCTATATACCCGAAGGGGTAGGCAGAGGTGCTAGCACCCACATTTCGCCAGTTTATTTTTAGGTCCCAATGTAATAGGTGGCGAGCCTATTGCCATTAACCGGGCACTTATAAGCCTACGATAAATACACACATAACTTCGAAAAACATAGAAAAGTCATTGGTGTGTGCCATGGTAAAACTTGGGATCAAATCAGATTTATTGCTATGGAAGGTTGTTTATCCAATTAGTTTCTCTAATGTCTTCATCACCATTGCACCATTGCAAGGCCTCCTTGATGAGGATACACACGACAGACTGCCCGCTGCCCGGACTGTAACCGTAAGGTTATCAAAGGTTTTCAATCATCATTAATTTAGCGTTGCCAGGAACTTTTTGTAAAGCTGTACAGTCAGATGCTGATTTCTTAACACCTTTACATTCTATCAATTCTTTTCTTAATCTACTCACAGTTAATACTGCAGAATTTTTGTATATTTGTACAGTCGAACACTTCTTGCTTGTATTTAGTTCTTCATGTTGCAGACTGAGGAGCCCCTACGTCACTGGTCAGAGCCAGTGACTGATAGATGCAAGTCAGCAAGAAATACAGTAAGACAGCATTATCGCTATCATAGTATGGATATAACAGTACGAAGGCAACTCAGGCCTCGGAGGTCGATGAACGACCTCTGCCCTCCATGAGCGCCGGCCTGCTCTTTCTATTTTCTTGAAGTCGGTTGAACTGAGGAGAAGTTCAGACACAGGAGAGAGCCCAATCGAGAGACATCTCTCTCGATCTGGCCCTCGGTCCATCAGTCTTACCATCAGTCCTGGGTCGGCCAGGGGTACGAGGGATATGCCTGTTAACCTCACGTTAAAATACGTCCTTCAGAGATGTAGGGTGATGGACCCGCATATGTTGCTTTAAGCTACAATTCTGTATAAAAGACTGCCCACACACGGGGCAGATAAATCTCCTATCGTTGTTATGTATTCTCATATGTTCTCTCAATGTTTTTAGCCTAGCATATGACTTTTTGCATACATCCATACAGCATCGGATCAATCTTGACTAGTAAAGAACTCAAAATGGTCTTAATACCTTGCTATGTCACCTTTCCTGTAGACTGATGGTTCTGATATTTGGTACACACCCTTAGTTCGGACGATAATTCAATAAAACCAATAAAATAATCAAAAAAAACTTGTGTGTACGAGACGACGACCCACTATGGATGTCATATTAGATACGTGTACTTTTCATTCGTGAAAATAACGAAGAGATTTTTCATAGCCAAACCATTCCTAATGAATGCGCATATTGCGGAGTAAGAAAAGATGTTTACTAAAGCTAGAAATATGGTTTTGTTTTTATTTATTTATTAGGATGACCATGCATTTATATCATTAAGATATTGGTCTACTTTATAATAACCTCTTTCATTAAACACTTTTTCAACATATACATAAACTCATGCCTATATCCCCGAAGGGGTAGACAGAGGTGTACAAGCTGTACGTCTTTGGAACGCACTACCTCACACCATTCGCAGTAGTAATACTCTGGACATTTTCAGAAGAAGAACAAGGGAACATTTTCTCTCACAATAATGAAGTCTGTATATTGGATATGCTTTTGAGCCCACTGACAGCACAAAAACTCTCCAGTGAGCTCTGGCTACCCTACTCACCGCTGAGAACACATTAAGGTTATTATGAACCCGGTATTCTATAGGGCGGAGGTACTTCCCCAGTCGGACTGTTCAATTGGACGGAAATACCGTCGTGTCCTACCTCCTCTCATTTTGTCTCAGACACTTTTTCGTTCACATAGTATGTATAGCCATCAAGTTGTAAACAAGTTTACAACATCGATTA
Organism: Eilema griseolum; assembly: GCA_963662185.1. Classification (NCBI taxonomy): domain Eukaryota; kingdom Metazoa; phylum Arthropoda; class Insecta; order Lepidoptera; family Erebidae; genus Eilema; species Eilema griseolum. Next base: position 5,696,329 of record OY759251.1, read on the forward strand.
AGATATATAAAAATTGGATCGGTTCAGGCGGGATTTGAACCCGGGACAACAACTCGCAACGGCCTAATTAATAAAAGTATTTAAGTAGGTACCTACGTATGTTATTTTTACCCGTCGATACAAGCCATCTGCACCTGCAAGCCAGTAGATATACATGCCGATTATCGCTGGTTACGGGCACTCCTGATCTGTAATTTTCTTACAGTATCTAAGTATTTAACCAATACTGAAAGTAACCCTTCGCTTTAATATTCATGAAATTATTATGTATATTAGCCAGTAACAAAACTTTAGGAAATAGTATCAAATCTAGAACTGTGTGCCTAAAGCTGAAATGTAAACATTACATTTTGAATTTAAATGAAAGATTTCTTGATTAATGATCAAGAAATCTTTCATTTGTTATTGTGTTGATTGACACTTGCACAGAGTTTCTGTGCCGTCAGTGTAGAAGACAAAGCAGGGCAAGGATTTAGTCTTTCCACTGACAGCACAAACTCTCCAGTGAGCTCTGGCTACCCTACTCACCGCCGGAAACACAACACGAGGTTATTATGGCCTCGGTATTCTATAGTATTCCTCTGCTTCAGCGGGTCAACGAGCAATAACCATTGAAATATGACACTTAGGTTACTTACCATGTTTAGCTGCCCAGTCAATCAAGGCAGTCGACAGGTTGGTTCTATAGTTGCCGAGTTCTGCCGCTTTGTAGTCCCAGGGAAATACGTGATGATAGTTGTGCCAACCTTCACCAAAGGCGCAGATGGCAAATACAGTATGACGATAAAAAGATAAATAACATTAAAGTGATAAAGTTTTTAGGCCTACAAATTGAAAATACACTAAAGTGGAATGCACAGATTGAAATGGTGAGCAATAGAATACACCAACATGCATATGCATTATACATGCTTGGTAAAATTGTAAACAGGAACACCACGCGTCTGCCTTTGTTAACTGTACAACGTAATGTTATCTGTTTCGTTAATGTTTCTTGTACGTAAAACAAAAGTATCATGTTTGAGTGAGTTGCTCCTGAGAGTACAACGCTTGATGTTTTGTTAGTGTAGGTGACGGCGGCGCCGTCCGCGAGCTTACCAACACAGAATCATAATATTCTATATTCTCGATAAGTTGTTTTGTGTTATCAATCTTATCAGTCATGATCGGTAAAAACTGCAGTGCTGTCTTTAAATCAAATGTACTAGCCATGATATTTGATGGGAGATTACTCTCTTCTTTACTCTCTATTTTCTTCGTTTCCTAGATCAAATCAACCTTATAAAATCCATTTATGATAAGATTGAGTCCGTGGCAATATGTCGCAGTGGATAGGTGCTAGACCAGGTACTGAAAATCATTTCTCTTCATTGTATATCAGTTTATAAAATTACAGTGGCGAAGAGGGTATATTTCAAAAAGTTCTATCTAAACCGAAAGTAAGCATAACTTAGGTAACTAGCTTGAGTTATGGGTTCTACAGTGCGGATAAACTTGAGTCATTATCGTCAATGACGACACGATTAAAGAATCAAAACTTCAATATAGAAGAGGAAACGTTTAGGTAAGTCTTGTACTAAGAACCAAGACCAATCGCGTCATGACTAATGATGATTTTAACTGCTTATCTATGCTTGCTATCTGAAGCGAAATAGTAATAAATAAAAAAAAATATAAAAAGAATGTGTTTTACTATTACCGGAGGTAGGACACGGCGGTATTGCCGCCCGATTGAGCAGTCCGACTGGGGAAGTACCTTATAGGTATTTAAACTATCATGGTCACTGACATCAGTATCAGAATAAACGGGATATTTACCATGTTTCACTATTTTGAGCTTCCGATATTTCGGCGCTGTTGCAAGCACCATGATCACGGAGGAACTGGAGTAGTGGCGGTGAACTAAGAAAAAGTTTTTTCTTCTAGGAAGCAAACTACCTTAATTAGCAATAATGTACGTCTGATTTAGAAGATATAGTGTGGTATTAGTCAGTTCGACATAACCACTTCGTCTTGACTCCAGGTGATTTCTGGGCGTTACAAACAAAAAGCAAAAAACGTTCAAGGATTGAAGACAACAAATAAAAAGATAGAAAAAACCGTCCAATCTGCGCCAGATGCAATTACATCAAAATAAAGGTGAAGGGAGACACTTTTTATCTCTTCTATTCGAAAAGTGTCCTATTGTGCCTATATAAGGCGGTTCTCACACTGCCCTGCGCAACGCAATGGGGCGCAGAAAACCGCGGCCACGCGTGTGGTCGCGGGAGAGCAGGAGCTTATTACCGTCTAGCAGGCACTTTAACATGAGCTATATGTTAACTGGCGGATGGAGAACAGCCTTATCCCTTAGTTGGCTTCTATGATACCCATGGGAAGAGATGGGGTGGCCCTATCCTACTCCACTGGGAACCCAAACCGACTAAAACTGCGCGCGATCTCAATAAAGTGGATCACCCCGCTGTCATATCCAAGTTGTAGCTAGACCCCTCGAATGTGGGAGCCATGGTATCCCCGTCTTGTCTCTGCTTCTTTTAGGGTGGCGTCAACAGAGGACGGAGGTCACTGAGCTATCTCCCACGCATGAATGGCATCCGCTGTAGCTTCAGAATACACCACCTGCCAGCACATACTACACTATGTCTCAACTTAGCAACATTGAGGCCACTCAGAAATCCTTGGAGGAGTGCTTAACCAAGAGGATGGGGGAGTTGGAAACACAGCTTCAATGTGGAAGTGCAGCTAAAGACACTGTGGCGAAGGTGGCTGAGGAGTTCAGGACCTTCCGGGAGCTGATGTATAACATGCTGGGGCTACTCCGCAAACAGATCTCTGAATGCTCTAGGGCCATAGACTCAATGGAGACAAGGCACCGGCGTAAAGCTATGCTATTTCTGGGAATTGCGGCGTCTGCGAGCGAGGACTGCGTGAACGCAATTGTCTCAGATACGAAAAAGTATCTTTTCACATAGTAAGTATAAGCCAACAAGTTGTAAACAAGTTTAAAATAGCCTGTGACATATTGCAACTTGTCAAATTTTATCTTTAGGTAAAAACTAGAATAAGGAGCTAAGCTGCGCGAGGTTTGTTTGTCGAATTAGCGTAGTGGATGTTGTGATTCGTTGATATGATTTTACATGATTTGTGAAGCGCTTGTGTACTCGTGCCGGTAGACATATAACTGTGTATCTCGAGCCATACAAACGTGGGCAGTTACATTCATGTGTAGCACACAAGATTGTTGAATTTTTTAGGGCTTAAAGTGCTCACCAAGGTGCTGAGGGGTCTCAACGTGTTAAAAATAGTTACTAATAACTAATAATCTACTTGATTACCTCTTAGTCATGAGCCAGAAGACTGATTCTGCATAACATAACTTTTTCCAGTTCTCCAGTTTTCGATGTTTCAAGCTTAATCCGTAAATAAATGAATGAATAATGACCTTTCATTATAAAATCGTTCTATGAACTAGGCATTTACTCGTATACAGGAAAGACTAAAAGAAATAATTATTTTCAAGGAAAATGAAATTTTATATTCAATGTAACTTACATAGGGCAAACGGCGACAGCAAACATCCGCCCTAACAAACACGCACACCCCGGCTTTTGCACGAAAATTTGCTCAATAGTAGTAATTCAAGTCATTGACGCGGAAACACACGCTTCCTGTACCCATCTCCCTCCCGCGCTACCTTTTAAAGTGAGATAGCAATAGTTTCCGCACCGCTCAATTGATTTTTTTTTAATGGAGACACTTTACGATTTATTAGATGTTACAACTAATCTCCACTTGGTGTACCTGAAACAATAAAATAGATTTATTATTTTATTATACATAGCCTGTTACAGAAAAAATATGTTTTAGGAAGTACACGGTTCCTTCTTGTAATGGAAGCATTTATGCCAGTTCTAGATCCTGAAATTATAATATCTGTTAGCGACTGGCTGTGTCCTCTGCGCGTGCGCATAGTTCAAAATTATCTTAATACCTCGGTTTTCCCCCCTTTCCGGTTGAATGATTGTTCTGATATTTGGTACACACCTGTAGTTCGGATAATAATACAATTTAAGTCAATAAAACAATTTAACTTGCTTTTAATACTGTTGTATTAAGCTCATTTTGAGACTTTGTACTCTTTTGGCAACAATATCCTGCCGTGATAGATGCCAATCATTAACACATATTGATAACTCACTTGTACTTTTCCACATTACTTTATTGCTTATTACACCTGACCGGTTTCGCCTTACGGCATCCTCAAAGGTTTACAATGACATATAAGAATATTCCTATTAGAAACATTGCGACACAAAAAAACTACTTACATTAGCCTTCTGGGACCGCGATTTGAAGATCATGACTGGTTTGGTGGAGCGCCTCGTAAATGGGTCGTTCGCCTTTTTGCCTTTCATGGCTTTGACCTGCAACATACAGTGAATTATTATCTTTGTCAGCCTTTGGATCGATAGGTCTCCAGTTCGAATGCAGTAGCCATTCCTGTTTCGTGAATTTATTTGTATGTCATAAGATTTGAGATGCCCTAGTTTGGTAATGTACGTCGATGGTAATGCTAATAAAATTTTATAGAAACATATACCTACATAAATAGAAATATATAACAAAAAAAAATACAAGGCAAAGTGAAACTAATAAGTAGGTACCTTGGTACCTACCCACTAAGATGATATGTAGCACATCTAAATGCGGAACACACTGAAGATATTTCTGTACGCTGTCGTTTGTAGGACGGAGGCAAAAATATTTACTGGGTTTGACAAAAACCGCCGTCTTGGGCTATCAGTTGCCGCAGGTGAGGTAGCCTCTGGCATATCTGATCCTGGGTTATAGAAGACCCCATCGGGTGTGGAATAACGGTATCGCCATCTTTGAAAAGGGAGAGGGGATTGACGTCTCGGCCTGCCTCTCGCTGAAATACCATCCGGACCACTGGCTTTCCGGACATCGAGTGATTGCAGCACTGCACGGACATCGCGTTGCCTGATATGTATATCAGGCATCGCGTGGTCACTGTCGGGTAGTGTTGGTGGCTGCGTACCACAATCATCGATTCGGGAGTTGGCCGCAAAGAGATTAGCCAGCAGATTTACATTGAGACCTAAACATAAACTGGCGAAATGTGTGTGCTAGCACCTCTACCCCTTCGGGCATATAGGTGTGAGTTTATGTTTATGTTATGTTACATACGCCCGTAACACATTTACCTCCTTACTCAACGAAGAAGACTGAAAACGTTATGAGATTATTTATTTTTATTAATCAAATATCAAATCAATCTTGAATTCATATCAACAGACATAATTAATATGTACATAATTATATATATATATACAAAAAAAAAAATATACTTACACATTATCTAAACTGTATTTGCATGTTGCTTGTCTCAGTTGTAAATGTATTGGTGTACAATAAAGTATTATCTATCTATCTATCTAAATGTTAGTGGCCGAGACCAGATTGAATGTTCTCTAGGGAACATCAGACTCCCCGGGGTGCTTGGGAGGCTGCCTCACCAGGCCGCGCATAATCCCGATATGGTTCGTCGTGCCGGTTGGTGACCGGATTTGGGAGCCCGGTGACCATACTCGGGGGGGTACGGGGGCCCTTCCGTTCGGCGCGTCGGCTCTCGCCATGCCTCACATTCATAGATGGAAGATATCGACTAGTGCGGAAAAGTATCGATAAACAAATATCGAAAATGGAAACGAGTGTACAAAATACATCAATAGAGCACCTACGCTCTTAGTGTCAGATTTATAATCATTTAAGTTGTTTGCGATAATAAAATAAAGGAGATTTAACAAATTTATTGTATATACCTACTCAAATAAAACCACGCGGCTACGTTGCTTAAATTCACATGTATGTCAAAGTCAGTCCGTCCGGCCTCTTACTATCCGACCTGCTCAGACCCGGAGGCTCAAGCACACAGGGGACGTTTGCGGATACAAGGGCCCTGCGGACGATATCGTTAAGAGCGTGGTGTCGCGGAAACCTCCCAGTGCACCGTCGGCAACTCATAGCGTGATGGCCATTTCTAATCTCTGGAACTACTGGTCCGATTTGAATGATTCTTTCAGTGTTGGGTAGTCCATTTATCGAGGAAGGTTTTAGGCTATATATCATCACGCTACTTAGGGGACCCACCCCAGCTTCGCCCAGGGTATATTTTGAAGCTTCAGAATAATGACATTTTTCACTGTAATTTTCTCAAAGTTGATCTCACAGCCTAAACCTAAAAGGACAACCTGTGCCATAAACTTTTCCCATTTTTTTAAGCAGTGCACTCTAACAAGTGAGGATGAATTCGACCCAATAAGTGTTAGTAGAACTCTGTACATCCCCACGCTAGACATCTTGCACGAAAAAACGCACGCCGCCTGTGGGTCGTTTTGGTTGCCGAAGGTGAGGTTGACAGGCATATCCCTCGCACCCCGGCCGACCCAGGGCCATCTCTCACGATCTGGCCCTCTCCTCGGGTGTGTGGGGACTACAGAGTCCCCAACTCGTTCCCGGAAAACAGCATCCACATTTCGCCAGTTTACGTTTAGGTCCGAATGTAATAGGTGGCGAGCCTATTGCCATTAACCAGGACTTAAAAACCTGCGATAAATACACACATAACTTCGAAAAGCAAGACTGGGTTGGGTCTTGTCGGGCAAAGTATGTGATGACAGCGAAACCAATGGTATTTCAACAAACACCTCTATCATCACAATGCATGCTCAAGTTAACAGTGAGGAATTTGACCTTAAGAAATTTTGGGAACTTGAATCGGACAGTTTCACACTGGATAAACAACATTTTACGTTGGTATGACATTGACAGTACATTATATCCTTGCAAGTACAAATATTCGCACTGAACGGGAATCAGAACACGCAATAATTAATTAATTCAATTCTTAATTACGAAAATATAAAACAAACACGAGGAAAAATGCAATGTCAAGTGCTTCAGTAAGAAGTATTTTCTTCTAGATGCAAGATAAGTATTACAATTTATAAAAATATTTAAGTAGTTACATACAATACAATAGTGCTGGTGCTGCTGCAGCTTCTGTAGAGGCAGAGTGTAGAGGTCATTGGAGATTATGAATTTGTGTCATTTGGAGGTAAAACGTTTGGGTCATTGGGTCCGAGGGCCCGTAATCTCTTCCGAGAGATTGCGAAGGGTTTGGCGACGCTTCTCGTGAGATTAAGCATTGCCAAGTCCACTGCTGGACATAGGCCTCTTCCAATGTGCGCCATTTTCTCTAATCCTCTGACTATAGCAACATACAAATCGTGCTAACTGAAGCACGAATCTCAATGTCCTAAGAACAGCCACCCATTCCAAAACAAACGTGGACAGTATTGCTTAACCTTGTTATGTACCTTGTACTTTTCCACATTATTTTTAATAGTTCTAATAACTATTAAAAGGCGGTCAGGTCTAATAACTATTAAAAAATAATGTGGAAAAGTACAAATAAATTCTCAGTATGTGTACTACCATCATAGATGTTTGTAAGACGATATGAATTTTAACGTCACGAGTTGGTATTGACTCCTAAACCAACAGATGTGGTCGAAGCACAGTACCTAACCAACAAAAGAAGGCGGGGAACGGAGAGGAAGAGTCAAGAATTGCTCGCTTAACGTTGTCAGGGATGCCGAAGACCGTGCGAAGTGGAGGAGTAATGGCCGGAAAGCGGACCCCGGACTTAAGAGATGAAAACCTAGTTTGTTACCAGGTGTGAACGCCGAAAAGATGATAAATCCAGAAATAGAATGTAAACATTACATTGATGGAAAAAGCATACCATTATATTAATGAGTACATGAATGAGAAATTTTAATATTCTCCTGTTAATGTTGAGCTTCATTTATTTTTAGATTGACATTATTTTTACATTGACATTAGGATCTCCTATTATATTTTTATTATTATTGACGCGGGGCAGCAACTCGTTCTTTATAAAGTACAGAAGGTTTCTTCGTGGTCGGCAGCGCGAGCGGCAGCGGGAGCGACGAAGGATCGCAAACCAAGCTGTCCGCGTACGAAGGCAACGCGGGCGTCAGAGGTCCATGAACGACCTCCGTCCCCCATGAGCGCAGGCCGTGGGGTGACAGGTGGAGCCGCATATCACTCTGGCAGAAGCAGGCCGTAGAGAATGTTCGACTGCTATGGGGACGCGCGGGTTCGATTCCCGCTCAGTGCAAATATTTGTATGTTATTAATATGTACAATATTTGCATTGGTGTTTCTGTGTGAATAATATATGTATTTACAAAAATAAAGTATAAACTTATGTTTATTTGCATTCTAGACTCCATAACACAAGTTATTTTAACTTTACCGTGTGTCGAGATATCTTTATGTTGTGAAGAATGATGTAAAATATTTATAATTTTATTGTTATTATTCATCCACCTGCGCACTATAATTTCACTCGAACCCCCCACACATTACCTGCATTATATTATAGCTTCGTGCTCTAAGTGTGTTATTTTGCAATAGACGTATTATCTGAAAAATTATGAAGGTATCTATAAAACGTTGTTTATACCATACTTACTGTGGTATTATGAAGTTGTTATTTTTTTTTTGTAATAATCATAATATATTTTTGAATGGCCTGCCAGCTCTACACTTACTTGGTCCACTCAGTATATTATACCCGAAGGTCAATGATAATAATATAATCCATCACAGTTCGTTTATGTAGGTAATATACTTACCTAGCTTGTAATTCATTCAATACAGAGGTAACAAATGAAGATCCGTGATCTCTCGCAACACATTACGTAAATTTTAACACTCATATATGATACAAGACTATAATAATATATTTACACTAATTTAATAAAATATAAACGACATGCGTTTGTTTGGTGGACGACGCTTGGCGGATTCTTTAGGCGCCAGTTATAGTCGAAAGAACTTGAAATACCTCGACCTTAGGTATTTAAACTACTAATCACAAATTACATTTTAAGGAAGTATTTAAAATACAAAATAATACAAATACGTAAAGACGTATTTTAAATACAAGTAATTGAAATACTGCCCAACCCTACTTATAGGTGGTAAGGAATACCTCCATTTAGAAGATTTATACTATATAATGTGTATGTGAGAGAAAACAATAATATATCATGGAAATGGTATATTTGTTTATGGTATAAACTTCTTTATAATTTTATACATGTTTCATTTTATTCTTAAATTATACAGTTATATGTTAATATAAATTTGTTTTTTTTAAATACGCAGTAAACATATACTGGCGAAATGTGGGTGCTAGCACCTCTGCCTACCCCTTCGAGGATATAGGCGTGAGTTTATGTTATATTATATAGTCTAAAATTTACTGTAATTTTTTTGCAGTGTTAATGGTATAACATTGGTTTGCATAAATAAAATAAAATTAGCCTCTTGTCTTTAACACTACTTTTGATAAATTAAGTACTTTTAATTATAGGAAAATAAGTAAAACGAATTAGATCTAATAGAAAAGTGAAAAGATGAGATGTATCGAGAGCATGACGAGCTGTTGTTATTTACTGTACTTTAATGTAACATTCGCGTGTCGAACGAGATATAACAATTGTGCACGACGAGGCCATCTTTGGGATAAATAATAAATGTACTAACAGAGAGGAAAGAGAAGTGTTTACCGGCTCGAAGGTGAGGTCAGCTCGGTCATACATTGTCTTAATATCCGTACGTTTTATATAAGTTTCTTACCCATAGTATTGATGAATGATTCCAATGAAACTTTGAACTATGTTCTCTATTAGCCAGTTGCTCGGAAGTGACACACGGGCGCCTCGAATGTAGCACATATTCACAAGCATATGACTTTTGCTAATGTTTTAAGAGCTGAAAAAAAGACACTGGCTAATAAAAATGAGGGATGGATTCTAGTAGAAAAAAAGAAGAGATTTCGCGGAATTAAAGGAAAGGCTGTGGACATAACCAACATAATTTGTCCATCCAGCAGAAAGAAGAGAGGCACTCTGAAGCCATCATGTACTATCAAAAGAAACAAGACGAGGAGAGACGCGTTAACTATAACATCGAACTGTTGAATGAAACTAATCGTAAGGTAAGACTGTGCCAATTGCTCGCTGTAATATCTTAAATGAATGTAGTGAACTTTTGAAAGGTAGTATGTATCAATTCAATATTCTACGGCATTATGTCTTGGTAATGTATTCGTATCAGCTGTTGTTGTTTTAAGAATCGGTATAAAATTTTTACGTACCGTTTATCTTATGAATATTTTTTCTTGGGATTAATCTCCCCCTCTCTCACGACTCCTGTGCACCAGGACTCTCGAAAAGTAATAACACAAAAGTTAAACGAATAGCCTGTCTCCAATTCTAGATTAGAGCTGTCTAGCCCAGTTATGGGCAAAGTACGGCCTGTGGGCAAAGTACGGCCTGCGGGCCACATCAGAGACTCCGATTCCTTTTTCCATTCCACAGGCCAAAAAAATGTAAAAGCATGCGGGAAATGATATACCTACATTTATAATAGGTAAGTACTATAACGTAATATTTTGTAAAAATGTAATCATACCTTATCATGTATTTTGTGGGAGTGACTGCCATGTGACTCCGCTAATATTATAAAACTGAAGAGTTTGTTTATTTGTTTGGTTGAACGCGCTAATCTCAGTAAGTACTGGTTCGAATTTGAAAAAATTCTTTATGTAAACAAAATCGAGATCAAAATGTACAATTTTCGGAAAGCTTGATATTGGCGCTATCAGCGGCTTAAATCTGTCTCTATGCCAAATTTCATATAAAGCCGTTCAAATGTTTTGGAGAGATTGGACGAACATCCCTCCGCACTTTCATTGCACTTTTATACGTACGTAAAATAAATATAAAATAAATGTAGTGTAAATGTAAAATAAATGTAGAAGAGATAATAAATAAATAAAAAATAAAATAAATAAATACGTAATACTTCACAAGTATCGAATAACTTAGTTACGATTGATCTTACTAGTTTGTTGCGAGTGTATACGTACCTATTACAGCTGCGTAAGTATTCGTACGTCGTAGCTGGCCGTAGCAGCCAGAAAAAATACTCCATTCATAATTCAGTAACAGGGTTATTTTTGTCCGTAGGTGGCCTATAATATTTTTCTGCTCTGCTGTAGTCTACTTGCAAAGTTCTTTATCAGCATAGTATCTAGCTAGGGCATCAACTTTGAAACCTTTTTCAATTGTCTCTACGTTTCACAATTATTCATACAGTTATTATTTTATTTCAGTATCACAAATAGATAAATTCATAAGTACGAAGAACATCAAGTCGAGAAACATGTCAATGTAGTTCACTGAGTTTCTTGCTGGTATCTTCTCAGTAGAACTAATCTACCGAACCAGCGAAAGAATCATTTTCCAATGGTTTATTTTTACATTATTTAATATTTTTATATTATTTCTTGACATACATAATTGTAAAATTTTGACGTTCATATCTTATATTTGAGTGTATACCTACACAAAAACATGCAATCCCGGCTCGAATTTCTTCGGGCTCGGGATCGTGACCCCGCTCCCGCGTCGCCTTTCGGAACCGGTATAGCGCCGAAAGGCATCTCGCTTCCAGGATCCATGGTGGCGATCCGGCGAGGAGACTCGCCGCGTTGAAAGAAATCGTGCGGTACCACTTCAAGAAATTTTACCAGTAATCCTGAACCCTAACCAATTTCCGATAGGGGTAAACCTACTTGGAACCCAACCTATTCTGCTTAGTTCACGTAATCAACATAATCGTTGTTAATGAGTATGTTAATGTGTTCCTCACGTTTACATACACCATAAAGCATACAATAACAGTAATTAAAACTAACTTATTACAATGCAAACATCACTTAAAGGTAAACACTGCATACAAAAAATTATAAAGAGAAACTTATAGAAATCATATAATAGAGACTTAAAACTAAACAACTTTACATAAATATGAAAAAATAGAAACGTGTCTAGGGATCACCCAAGTATACCAAAAAGAATGGATTTTAAATTCAATTGTCTGCCAAAGCGAAGGCAACAAAGGATTTCGTGCATGTAATTACCGACAATGAACAGCTAACAGAATGGAATGAAGTCTGAAAAGTTCGACATTTCACTATTATTAGACTGCAAGTACCTCGGCCCTACAGAATACCGCAGCCATAATAACCTCGTGTTGTGTTCCCAACGGTGAGTAGGGTAGCCAGAGCTCACTGGAGAGTTTGTGCTGTTGGTGGGAAGACTAAAGGTTTGCCCTGCTTTGTTTTCTACACTAACGGCACAGAAACTCTTTGCTTATTGGGTCGGCAGCGCATGTGTGACTCCTATGGTGGAATATTCAAAAGATTTTCTTCTATATCTCTGTTCACCTCTGACCTACCATAAAGTGAAGGAGTCACGGTTGCCACTTTTGCAGACGTCACTGCTCTATTCAGTTCAAGCTTAAGTCCATCTCAAGCTTCCAAGTCCATACAAAGTTGTCTACATAAAATAGGAAGATGTATGCCAGGATCGTGGCAGGTGGAAACATATATTCTCTGCCTACCCCAATGCGAAAGAAGTGTGACTATAAGTATGTATGAAATTGTTCGAGTCAATTTGATCAATACTACTGTACTGTACAGAAAATAAAATGATACAAGTTCCCGATATAGTGCACTAGAGAGGTTATTGAAGGCACAAACTCAAGAAAATCCTGATGCAATACCGAAACGCCTAATTCAAGATGTTCCAACAAGATGGAATTCGACATTTCACATGTTGGAGAGATTTGTGGAACTCGAGAGCTACATCCGTGCCATAGTTTAAATGCATACAATAATATTAGTTTGAAAGTTATTATATATACATATAATCACGCCTTTATCCCCGGAGGGTTAGGCAGAGGTGAATTAACACCCACATATCACCAATCATTGAATTCGGTCCCACGTTATAGGGGGTGAGCCTATTGACGTCTTCCGGGGACTATTTTTGACTTAAATCAAATTATAAAACCACGGTCTAGTCAAGTTCTTAGTCAAAACAATAATTGGTCAACAATTTATAAATTTTACACGCGTTAATTGAATTATAAAATTATAGTCATTAAACAAATAATACGAACAAGTTCGTATGTCACTAAAAAGGTCAATGGCCTCTCTCCGAACCAAACATGAAGGTAAGGTACCCATCTTATCTCATCTTAGACGCTGTCGACAGTTTGCAGGAATGTAGTTCATCCTCAATAATATCGATAGTCGTGAGGTCACCAACACCGTTAAACGATTATGAGATTATGTCGGACTCGAACCGACTAAAACGCACGGCGCCTGTGGGTCGTTGTTGGTTGCCGAAGGTGAGGTTGACAGGCATATCCCGTTAATATACCGTTGAAGGTGTGTAGAGTCATTGCCTCTTTGGCAATATATTACCGCTTCTGTCATGGGGACTGTCGGGTGTGCTCTTCCCTGACAATAATGGTTGATAAACTTGCTGATTTCAATAATTTTTAGACAAACACACGGCCCATCTGATGGGAAACGGTTACCGTGGCCTATGGATGTAAATAACACCAGGAGTCGCACTCGTCACCCTCGTGCTTTCCTTTGTCATTAGGTATCAGTTCTCAGGCTGACCCAGGGCCATCTGGATGGCCCTGGGTCAGCCGGGGCGCGCGGTATTTGCCAGAGGCAATCCCATGGCTCACCATCAACAATTAATGACCCAAGACGGCGTGCGGTTTTAGTCTGTTCGAGTCCGACATAACCACGACATGACCGTGAATTGTCAACGAAGTATCGAACTGGCGCTGTGGGATGAACCAAACGTAGTGTTAAGGCGCCTAAAAAACGCTCATGGGACACCATGAAAGGCGTTGGTCGCTCATGACAGCAGGACGGTGGCCATGGAAGTCGGAATCCGCTAAGGAGTGTGCAACGACTCACCTGCCGAAGCAACCAGCCCTGAAAATGGATGGCGCTGAAGCAAAGCTGTCTTACCACCAGAGATGTGTGAGGCACTTTAGAGGGGGATATACGGGAGCGTCATCCGTTTGTCACCCCACCCCCTTCCCCTCTCAATCCTGTAAAAACGCGAATTCGTCTGTAAATGAGGAGTACCCTGCGTTGCGTACTTTGATTTGATTGGTTGACTTCCTAGTAAAGAAAGTAAACAAATAAAGCGGGGATTCCCCGCACTCTGGTCGGCGGCAAATGTTGCCAGACTAAGAAAACATGTTTCACAACAAAATTGATTTATATTTTTTTTGCAGATGGTCCCAGAAAAGATGACATACCAATAAAAAGTAAGTACGCACTTTGGAGGTATATGATGGTGACCAGTGGGATTATAAGGGCACATTGAGGGATTCCGATAAAAAACGAGAAACTTTATGAATTCTCAATAGATGTCTAAAAAATAGAGTAGAATCACAATAATTGATTTAATAAGCAGATTCTTTTTTTTTACAGGGTTTTATTTCAAGTTTTCCTTCTCTTGTAGTGACATTGTCTGCGTATTTTTTCGTTAGTCGCCTCTTACGACACCCTTCGGATGGGGTGATGATACACACAATTCACCAATCAATAGTTTTAAAAAAGTAACGGTGATTGAGTCCAGTGCTCAGAAGTATTTAAATAGCGCGTCGAAGGCCGCGGGCCGCGGTTCAGCATAAAATTTTGCGTTTCTGTGACATGATTCTTCTATAAAACAGCAATAATTTATAAAACCGGCAAGCGCCTTCAATGACAGAAAAGACAACGTAAATGTGTTTCTTTCTTGGCACTTTAGGATTGCATGTTAACTGGCATTTTATTGCTGAATACTTATTATAATAATCTGTATTTACTTGTAAATAGCTAGAAATATATATGTAGATGTATTTGATAGTGAAGTTAAGACTAATAAATATCATTTTATGTTAATATTGTCAGAACAGTAAATGTTATGTATCATGAACGATGGGGATGTAACGATTCAGAATCGTGTGGTATACTAAGGTTTTGTTTTAAGGTGCGAAAATCATTGAGATAATTAATATCACGGCCAAATATATATTTATGTGTTTGCTTTACTAAACTTAATAAGAATTTAACACTGAAGTATAATATCTCTTTCTCTTTTAACTTATCTATCATTTGATCGTCTAGAAAAGTCTTCAGACAAGTTGCGCTTTTTAATAAATAAAAGTCTAGAACACTTATACATTTACTTACCCATGATTATTTTTCACAGACATCGAGGAATCATTTCTTGCATATAACTAGATAAAAACAAGAAATTTTTTTTCTTACCTCAAGTAGTACATCAGTATAGTTATTTTTAAGTGTATTATATATATATATATATATATATATATATATATATATATATATATATATATATATAACCAACGTAATTACATCTTTGTGACGTCAAATTCTGTTTAAAACTGTATTTAGTAGGAACTAATTTATAACTATTAAATACAATAAAAATAAAATAACTATTATACAACTTATAGCTAAGAACAATTAAAATGCGTCGTAGAATTCCTCCGCATCGCATGCCTCTTGTGGTAGCGTTCCAATTGCATATCTATAATATCTTCCCATGCGGTGTCGTACAAGGCGACTAAGGGGGTTTGACATCAGACAGATATATACAGCCCAGACTCAGCCTCAGATGAATGGCTTGAGTCAACAATAGTGCCTGAAAGACGACAATAGACTCACCCCCTATTCCGTGAAACACTATCATCAATTTGGTCATTATTATGAATCATGTTTTACGCAAAGGAGAAATAATAAGTACTAACACCAAGAGGAGTGATCGTTGCTGTCATCGTAAAGTGTTCCCTCATTGATATGTTATTGATGTGTTTATTGCTAGTTTGCTAGTCGCGAGCCGGGCGTTGACGAGACGGTCGTCCACCTCCTCGTGGACTGTCCCATTCACTCGAGGGAGAGATTCAGCCTTGAGCAAAGAACAAAATTAACTGTAAGCATTACCAACTTGCCCAAATTTATGACCAAGGAGTACAGGGAATACTTCCTCGAGTACTAGAAGAACGACCAACGAGGATCCATAGTGTAACTAAGGTAAAATTCCACCAAAATAATTTATTATTATTTGCTTGAATTAGTCGACCGGTATTGGAGCTCAAATAAAATAGAAGTTAGAATTGTTTTACTATGGTTAATATTATTATTATTATTATGTTAAAGAGATTTGATCCTTATGACTGTCTCTCGATCAAAGACTATACAACCAATAGACACCTATTGTCTCATATTTTACTAACAATCAATTCTGGCATCTAGACCTACCTACCTACTTAAACGTTGTTGTAACTTGCCAGGTAACCACCGTATTCTGTAAATGTGGCGACGAGCTACATACAACAAGCAATAAAACTTTTTATATGTACACTTTCTTGTCCTTTCACGGTATTAACGTAGAAATCAACAGAAGGTATGAAGTGATATTTCGTATATCGATATTCGTATTTTCCGAACATATGTTGAGACTCGCGTGATTAATGTACAGCCCTAAAGATTCCCTGACGAACTGGGACTCGTGATTATCGCTTGCTAAACTCGCAAATAGTAATTTCACTATCTCTTACTCGTTGTTTCTATCTCTTATAAGTCTGCACATTTAAGGTAGCTGACATCTGTGCTGGATTCCTCTGATATTATGTACCTACTTAAAAGTATAAAGGAATACGACTGACAGTAGGCTTATCATGAAACGTACATCTGAAGTTGCGGACTGAAGTTACTTGCAATCGAGACCAAGAAACACGACGCTTTTAAAACTGTTGTGCGAATAAGACTTTACTTTATAATATTTTGACAAAAACCAAAGAAATCCTAGCAGTTTAGCATAATATACGAGTTCTTACAATTGTTTTGGTGGCTTTACACAATAAAAACTACTACCCTTCTCACAGAAAAACGCAGTATCTAAATAACAAGTGTTTGTAGTAAATGGACTAATATATTATTGTACGAGTGTGTAAAGTTGGTGATTACCGCTAATGCGTTATTGAGACCCAAGCCGACAGGCGAGGGTCTTAAGAAAGCCGAAGACGGTAATCATCAATACACACAACAAGGCTCAAAATGATGTGGCGTGCGGCTGCCGCGCGCCGGGCGTTTACATATGTGTGTGTGTGTGTAATGTCTCGCTTCCTTTGAGAAATATACTCGAGATGAAAAGATAATTATGATAGAATAGATTGAGTAACAGAAAACAGATTACATTACATGCAGTTCTGATTTGCTGTGGTATCTGTTATGTTATGATGAAATTATTGTGATAGGTACTAAACTATAGGTTAGGAAACACTTAGGAAAATAGTTGGGAACCACTTGCGAAAAATAATTCTTCATATTTACCCGAGCGCTAACAACATTCACATATGAACAATAAAAAATCTGCAAATTGTGAATGACACTCAAATAAAGAGTCAATTAGTCACAGAACTAGCCACACCCGAGAACCAGCGCCCTACGCATTGGGGTTGGCAGATGGTAGATATTGAATTTTTTTTTCTATCGAACAATGTCTATTATACGTGATAACTGAAGAATAAAGTTAGTGATAAATAACGGGTGCTTTATGCAAATGTGTGTTGTTTTATCGATTTTAATACTCCGTGTTCGAGTAAATTTACTGGATTTAAAGTCTGCCGGCTCCTTGGGACGCGCTATGCAAATTTAACTTACATCCGCACTGGATCTTTTAGCCGCAGCTTTACGGATAGGGGATTATTTATTTGCTCATATATTATTTTATACATACCTACCTAATCGCACCATTATATTCCAATTTAAGGCTATCGAACAATATTTTATCGAAATATGGGTGCTAGCACCTCTGCCTACCTCTTCGGGGATATAGGCGTGAGGTTATGTTATGTTATATTTTACATATTTAGATACTCTCTACAGAATCTGTTACAAAAAAATATTTTATTTGAAAAAAATATACCTTGCAGTCAGCAGTCTCATAACTTATGACTTTGATTTCTTTATGTAAATATTTTATTTACGTGATTGGCATAATTGTTTTGAATCAGAGAATAGTTTCTATCTTTTTTTCTGTAGAACCAGTGCGGTTCTGAGGTTTCACTCGGTTCACTAACACAACAATAAAAAACATTATTTATTCTATTATTTAAATAGAACAGGGTATTTTTGACATGTTTACCGCAACGTACCTCCCATCAATAAGCGCCAATAATTTGCCTCTTATTTTATTTGCAGGCAACCAAGCCACTGTCGTGGGCGAAGGGTTTCTCGCATATACAGCTCTTTTTAAATTGTCCCAAACATGCTCGATGGGATTAAGATCCGGGCTGCGTGCTGGCCAATTCATTGTACGTATCCCAACCTCTTCGCAATAATGTTGAACTTGTGCAGCTGCATGCGGCCGGGCATTATCCTGCATTAAAGTAAAATTTTCGCCTATGAATCCCATGTAAGGCACCGTTTCAACCAAAAATTAGAAAGGAAGTACGTAATCCAACTTTTATTATTTCTTAATTTGGTGCTCTCGCGTTGGAAGTGTTGGCCTGATTTTTGGCATTTATAACAACAGACAACAGAAGGTATTTATTGTGAAATTTTGTATCGTTTCAGGAGGCTTTAAAGAAAAAACAGCAACCATTAATGGTCTATGCAGAATAAATAATTTTTGACTTTGACTTTGTCATTAATTTTTTGTCGGACTTTAGACGTCAAAATAGTGTACTAATTGCCTTTGAACTGAATTTATAAACGCTTCAAGATCTGGAATTCATAGTCCTGTTTTTTTTTTAATAAACAAATCAAGAAATAATTTATAAATATTAAATACAATAATAATAAAATAACTATTATACAACTTATAGCTAAGAACAATTAAAATGCGTCGTAGAATTCCTCCGCATCGCATGCCTCTTGTGGTAGCGTTCCCAGAAGACTGGCAGCATGTCTCAAGGGCTTCAACAGCATAAACAGTTTATGTGCATTGATATACCACCGTTCGTATATCCAAATGTAAATGATCTCTTCGCTCCTACCGACACGATGCCGATATAATTTCATTTAAAGATAAAAAATTAACTTCGGCTCCGGTATCGTGGAAGGTTGCACTAAGATATATTATATGTATTTTTAGTTTTAAGGTATATTTTTATGGGCCGTAGAATAAGTTTTTAACATCTTGTAACTTTTTATTATTGCCTGAAATAAACGATTTATTATTATTATTATACAGAAAGAATGAGTGTTTTATGTAAGTCCAAACCATAATAGCAGCTTTCTTCTGTTGTTCAGCTTTTTCTACAAGAAATCTAGCCTTCTCAGCATCTTGCTGTGCGACCTGTTTTAATTCGACAGCCTGTGTGAATTCTTTGCCAAATGTCAAGTGTGTAATTGAAATATCATCTAGTATGAGACCAAACTGAGCTACTTCTTTGTTGCTTGTTACTTACTTGTCTGTGATATTTTAAGGAGATAGGACACGGTGGTATTTCCGTCCAATTAAGCAGTCCGACTGGAGAAGTAGGTACCTCCGCCCTACAGAATACCGCGGCCATAATAACCTGGTGTTGTTCGTTCCAACCAAGACTAAACCATTTAAGAACAGCATAGCTGAGGCAGGATTATTTAATCTACGTCAATATGACATCTCTCCCTCTTAGGAGGGCAGATGATAGTCGCATTCATTAAAACTGCATAAATCAAAATGACCCCGAAAGTCTTGGAACACCTACCGTCAGCAACTACTACGCCAAAAGAAAAATCCTTTACTTGGTTAATAGTCTATTTAGTCCATGGCTAACGTGAGCCACAGCACCTGGTCATCCGCCTTCGCATCCAGTCTATACCAGCTGCCTTTTTCAGGTCGTCAGACACTATTAACATGTCTAATTATAATATTTAATGACGTCATAAAAAAAACTTTAACGTCGAAAGCCTAGCACGTAGCCTCCATGCGTCATGAGCTTACCAAATGTTGTGGTCATGATTTCACCATTACTACACAATGGATAATCTTCGCACAGTGGCTCGTAAATACACCTCTGTTATTTATTACTACTCGTAAATATATTTAGTTTCAAAAGTAATTATTTTGAACTTGAATGTTTTGGAAAGTGGTTTTGGTTTACAATAAAATGGTTGATAGATTTAACAAGACTCGAGTCATCTTGTTCCCTAGACTTTGTTGAGGTGTTTATTATATAAAAAAATACATGCTGTGATTTTTTGAACATGCTGTCATTTCATGAAAATTGCTGTTGTTTTATTTTCTTAACCCTACTTCCAAATCTTGAAACGGTGAAACACTGCGAAACTAAACCCTTGTTACGCCATACGACCATTAGGTGGGGTGGTGATGTGCAATAAAAAAAGGAAACAATTACCACAGCGATATATGCGTGGGCCACGCTACAATAACCCCAGTCGTTAACAACTGCAAAAACCCAAATGTGTAGTCGCTCTTACATATTTGCCCGAGTCTGTATTTGCTGATAATATAATGAAAATAGTCATGGGACTATTTTCCCCATGACTAGAGGACTATATTAGCAGTTTCAAGTCACTAAGTTGTGCCATCATTTGATATCTGGTGATATAAACGACTTCAATTTATTAAATCGCGTCATCACTTAATATGTTTTTGAATAATACACTTAGGAGTTAGTTTAGGCTGGAAGCTTATTTTAAGAAGGTTGGATTACCTCGAAGCTGGAAACTTACATAATCCTTGCCTCAGTTTAGCTATACAGCTTTAGCTACACATATGATAGATTCGATATTCGGTGCTGAAACTTTAAATAGGTTCGCTCACACGGCCAGACAGACAAACGATATTTTGAAGGCGAAAAATGTAGAACTCATGAGTCATCCTGCATACAGTCCCGACCTGGCACCTTGTGACTTTTATCTGTTCCCAAAAATTAAGAACCAATTACGCGGCCAACGATTTTCATCACCACAACGTCGACGTACCTACCTATAGTTCACATATACCTATACATAGGTAGGTAATAAATGAACAACTAGAGATATACATATTATTGTTTGAAAATAACTGCATTACCACTTGGTTTACTTAGATAGGTAGTAGTTTTGATACATACTTGGGTTACTACATAATTTAGGTTTTGTGCACCTATGCAAACTGCTATTTAAAACTATATCCATTTGTAATTTAATATCAAAATTATTCAACAAATATTAAGAATATACGATTTTTTTGTCGCACGTCTGCCCATCTGTCGGAATAAATCGAATAATGTAAATAGTATCATGTTCCTGTATGCTTTTGGTTGGCCTTTACGGGCTTTCTGTGGAGTTTTATGTAAGTTTCATTGTATAACTTGTACATTGTTTAACCTATAGTTGGGTTGATTAAAAATTATTATTTATCTAGAAGTACTTCATCTCATTTAATATATTGTAATTGTATAATTTATGTGTTTTTTATAATTTTAGGTGCTCGGCGAGCGAGCGAGCGCGCCGCTCGTCGGCCAGACGCCGCTCCAGGGTCGCCCGCTCGCCCGTGCGCCACGCCGTCGCCCTGCAGCACATACACACAATTGACATACATAAAATTGGGGCACAAGATACAATTTCCTCAATTCAAATGTACTAAGCCACAGAATCTTCGCCCTAATCATCATACACACACACACACATACATCCAAATTCTTCTATACATATATTCGTCTTACGGCGACGGTTTATAAGTATGTACCATGTACCGCTTCCTATTTTACTATAGTCACTACCTCGATCCCAGGTTTTACAATAACACACCAATGAATTTTCGATGCTTTTCGAAGTTATGTGTGTATTTATCGCAGGTTTATAAGTGCCCGGTTGATGGCAATAGGCTTGCCACCTATTACATTGGGACCTAAACATAAACTGGCGAAATGTGGGCTATAAAAGTCATAGAGAGATTAAGTATTATTGAAATCAATTGAAAAGATTGAAAATCTTGTATCGTTCAGCGATCTTTATGAGCTCATTTTGGATAATAATAAAATTCAAATCAACCTGAACTGCAGAAAATAATAACAGTAGGTACTTACACTTTCATTTTCACTTTGAAGGGTTGCGGACATAATTGTAATACCGTATTGGCCATATTGAGAAATATTACATACTACTTTTTGCTTCGTAACAAAGTACAAGTAACTAATAAGTGCTAATAAGTAAAAAAAATTGTTAGCAATCAATAGAAACTGGTTTCTAGCAACATTTCAAAGTACAAGTTTGATGACTATTAGTTAAACTTTGTATTTGCTACAGACTGGCTACGCCTTGGATGTAGGTTATCGCGACCAAACATAAGGCAGGGAATTCATCCGCATTGCGACCTGAGACGGTGCTTTGGGAAAATCACAGCTTAAGCGTGCAGGGGATGAAATTCCTATCATACCTAACTGTACGTACTGTTTCTAAGCTATGCTTACCATGGGTATACATAGCGTTGTGTAGAATGTTGTAGTTGTATAGTGTATTATGCCATGTACAATATGCTTGAAATAAATGATAAATAAATAAATATATATTTATTTTATTACAAATGTGTTTACCTGTAACATGTATACCCATAACATAACATAACTCTAACCCCTTTAATTAAGCTAATTTGCTTGTGTTAGTAGTGGGTTCACATCGGATTCGAACCCGAGACTTCTTAACGCCTGTATCCCCGAAGGGGAAGGCAGAGGTGCTAGCACCCACATTTCGTCAGTTTATGTTTAGTTCCCAATGTAATAGGTGGCGAGCCTATTGCCATTAACTGGGCAGTTCAGACTGACTACTTTTTTTTTATATATAGAACACATCAATTCGACTTCGCCTTGCCTGATGGTAAGCTGTAGGCCAAGTCTCAGAAAAGAGGGTCACCATTACTTACATATACCATGTGACAATGGTGACACTCAGCTTGACGGCCTCATTATATGGTTTTTCACGCCCCGTTTAAAGGACCCGGGACGGCCGGGACTGTAGGAAGAAGGAAACACGTGAGCAGGTAATGAATTCCAGGCCTTAATGGTGCGACAGAGGAAAGAGTCACCGAATACGACGATACAATAGATGGCGCTGGATATATGGGATATGTTGAACTCACTCATAACAGAAACAATTTAGCTTAAAACGGGTTAGAGAGAACATTAGTAATTTCGGTTCTAAATTAAAAAAAAAGTAGTCTACCTAGTTGTTACGTAGAAGAATTAAAAACTATTTATATACATGGTCTCTAACACGGAAAAATAGTAATTATGTCATTGGAAATAACGAATCATGACAATTATTATAACTAATTAAAAAATGTAATTTATGTAATGTAATATATTATATCAACTAATTAAAGAAACAAAAGATCTCCCAGAAAAGACATTGAATCAACAAACTTAGAATATGCTATAAATATTTTGCGTCTGTCCGTCATATACCTAGCGCTGTATAGAAGAACGCTAAATGTACATTCAACATTGGTGTTAGGTTAGTGGTTTATGATATATACAGCCCAGACTCAGTCTCAGATGCATGGCTTGTGTCAACAATAGTGCCTGGAAGACGGCAATAGGCTCACTAGGGAGTACTCGTGCTACCCGCCCTATAAGATTATGCCCTTTGAAGAATCCGATATTGGTTGATGAACATCTACATACATACATACATATAATCACGCTTTTATCCCCGGAGGGTTAGGCAGAGGTGAATTAACACCCACATTTCACCAATAACTGTATTCGTCTCAGGTCGCAATGTGTGGGGATTTAATAATAATAATAATTGTATTTAATAATTGTATTTAATATTGAAATTTTGATTATGTTATGTTGACTTTCATAGAAGCCATTACGTGGGAAATGCTTTGACGTTTAAATGATTAAGTAAAGTTAAGTTATAAAATTGACCATTGAATCATTTTCTATACATATCTGCCTATATATACAAGAAGTCATTTGAGAAATTCAGAGAATTTTTTTATGTATACTTAATGCAAGGAGTGAATATCAATCCTTTACATGCAACTGAATGTCCACCACTTGTGTATGCACAATATGTTTATCACACAGAGCCTCTACTACATACAGGGTTTAAAGAGGTAATTTACTAGATTCTTTTTTTAAATTTATAACTTGACTTGTTTTTTTCCTTTCGTTCTTTCTGGCATTTGGTTTGATACATCAGCAATTACAGTGACAAGTTCAACTAAGATCTGCTATTGTCAGTTTTACAGAACATTCATCAGACTGATAGTTTTATACCTGCTTATCAAGATGTCAATGGTTTATATTGCAAAGTGAAAATCTCGCTAATTATACTTTTCAGTGCAGTAGAATTTCCAGGGCCCTTTTTATCATCATAATCAGCACTATCCTACAACAGACTGTATAAACAAAAAAAATAATTATAGAATATTCTCACGGATCAAATAGAAATGTTATAAATGAAGCAACGGCTAGTAATCTCTTGCACAGTCTGGCACCTGACTTTGTGATATCACAGAATCCAGTCTTTGCATCCATTAATCAGGCTTTAGAGAGACCGATATCCATACAAGAGCTAAACCGGGCCATTAAATCAAAAGATACTAACATTTTACTGATTCAAGACGCATTTATATTTGTCTGACAAGTCGTGTCGTGATGCATCAGATAGTTATCGGCATGTCTTGGCGCATCAGTGTGTCGAGAGTTGAAACTGGTAGCACAGATAATACAATATAATTCTTACTGCTAGACTTGTCTCCTGGCCGGGCATGAATGGTATTTTAATAATCTATGCTTGGTGAATTTGATCTCTTCCACCGCCTTAGTAGGTATCTCATGCTATCCTCTAAAGTCATCCAAGAAACGTGTACACGCGTATAGAGCACATTTTAGGTCCAAGATATTTCTGCGACAGCATCGTTTATTTTATACAATAAGTATATACATACCTGCACACATATAATCACATTTATCCCTGGAGGGTTAGGCAGACGTGAATTAATACCCACATTTGAAATGCGATAAGTAGTGTATAATTATAGGAATTTCAAAAAATATCTAAGGTCCCAATGTAATAGGTGGCGAACCTATTGCCATTAACCGGGCACTTATAAATCTGCGATAAATACACACATAACTTCTAAAAGCATCGAAAAGTCATTGGTGTGTGCCATGGTAAAACCTGGGATCGAACCCGAGACCTCGTCTCAACAGTCCATTACCCATACCACTAGGCTAATAGTGCGGTTCATCCGTATCGAAGTCTAACAAGTAATGTATGTGAAGAGATGACACGTCATCCAAACGCACAAAAATATTCCTTAGAAATATAAGAAAATCAGTCTCGTAATCCACTCAATTGTCTATAACTATACATTTATATATTTTCATATACATTACTTCTTAAACTTCGATACGGATAAATGAGCACAGAGTTCCTTGCGAGCTCGCACATGTCGCATGAGCTGAGTTTCCACACCTGGGCCGCGATGCTGTATTCCTCCATCAGAGGCTCCTGGAAACACATGCATATTGCGATCAACGAATATCCTCATGATCAGTTGTTAAAAAACACTTGGATGTTTGACCCTATATTCTGCTGGATGATTTGAAGCTTGGGTACTTCCCCAGCCGGACTGCTCAATTGGGCGATCCGTGGGGATTTTGCGCACGTAAAAAAAAAAAAAAAAAAACTAACACGACTTTCTTTTATAAATATAATAAGATATATGCCATGCCTATAATTTGTTTTTAATCCATTCTTATTTTATCCCAGCTTTTACCACTCAGTGATCTTCAAGATAGCCTTATACGTACGGTCACATGTGTGCGTCATCGTTAAAGGCGTATTAGTGTAATACGTTTATGTGTGCCATTGTGCATGATCGTGAATCGTGAACGATTGAATATGTGTGAGTGATTTGCCTGCCATCGAATGAGAAGGTCAATTTCACCATTTTAGCACAGGCTCACGTAGTTGAGTGGGTCCACAACTGACAAGCTCATCTCTGATTATTTCAACAGAAAACCAACGAAAGTTTGGGAAAATTCATAATATAACCATAACATCAACTCACGCCTATATTCCCGAAGGGGTAGGCAGAGGTGCTAGCACCCACATTGCGCCAGATTATGTTTAGGTCCCCATGTAATAGTACAATGTAGCTACGGGCATCATGTCTAACAATTCATCTGAGCACAAACCATTGTATAGGCGGCAGAACACACACAATGAGGCAAAATCCCTCCTAAGGCTAAGAGGTTCCACTCTACCTGTGAGTATGGGATTGTCAACCAGCCTCAATGCCCGTCTTTGCAACGATTGATATACGTTTGTCAACGTCGACCCCTTCGGGTTGTCCATTCGCCCTCGTTTATAAATTTGTTTAGTCAATCTTCTTTCGTCCATCCTCTCCACATTATATATCGTTACTCACAAAAAAAAAAACAATATATTCTAGAATTCAAGGTAGGACGGTATTTTTGTCTCAATGGAGCAGTCCGATTGGGGAAGTATCTCCGCCCTACAGAATACCGCGGCCATTATAACCTCATGTTGTGTCTCCGGCGGTAAGTAGGGTAGCCTAAGCTCACTGGAGAGTTTTCGTACTGTCAGTGGGAAGAAAAATGCTGTCCTGCTTTTCTGCACACGAATACCGACGGCTTTACGTGACAGTGAATCATGTTCCAGTTTTGCTATCCTCTGATTGTATTCGTGACCAGCACAAGTGCCGAAAGCTGTTCAAAGTTTATGATCAAATAGTAAAATGTTATAATATTTATAAAAATATGTTTGAGATGATGGTACGTTAGCATCTCATTATTGCATTTGAGTTGTTAACTGAGTTGTTAAAGCTGATGCCCCGTCATGACGTAACCGTGTGTTGTGGCGCAGTACGGCGCGGCGGGCGGCGGCGGCGCGGCGCGCGGCGCCAAGGCGTACGGCGGCGTGTACACGGCCACCACGGCCGCCGCGTCCTGACCCATGTTCTTACTCGACTGCATCAGCTAGGGTAATGTGTTATGCGCGTATGTACGAGTATACATAGGTTACACTAAAAGTTTCCGGAACTGGCCACTTACATAAACAATATTTAAAAATTTATTACAACATTTGAAAATTTATTTTAAATGATAAGGTTCAAATTGTATGTACTTTTGTTTTATAGAATACATATGGTGCTGTTTTGTTTGTGTAACTGATATTCAGATGTTATCTTTGAACTAAACTAATTTATTCTGAGTTTTGTAAAACTTTCGTTCTATTCATGAGAAAATTATCTTTTTCGATCTTGGTTGTCAAGTTGTTGATATTTAAAAGATTGAGTTTACATCACGATTGAATGTTGAACCTCTTTTTATTACGAGAATTGCGGCCTTCTGTTCTATTTCTGTTTATAACACATTTCAAAATCAGAACATGTATTTGTACTGCCATCCTTGCTAAGCACGTTGTTTTCAAGGTTGTTAAAAAACGTTCGGCATAGCAACTACCAGCTGCAAAAGAGAAACATACACGGAGTGGGAGAAGAGTGCATTTTACTGATTTTTATCGACCTTAGTAACGGTCTCGAGGGGGAGTACTGTAGCGGATCAGCTGCGACGGCACTCGGCGATCTTCGGATGCGCTCGGGCCGCGCGCGCGTCGCTCGTACCACCACCAGCTTCCCGTGCGCAATGCGTAAGGTGTGACTATGTGTATGAAACACAATAGCACAAAAAATTGTAAAGTCCAGTAAGACACAAGTTTCCCAAAAAAATGGTATAACAAGGTGTGTAAAAAATACATAAAATGCGTCCAATCTGAGAATCTTAATACTAAGAAAATAAACCACCGGTGTTATTTTTAGATTGCTTGTACTGCAGATGGCTTCTTCAAACTCACTTTCTAACTGCAATCAAAACAAATAATTTAGTAAAAAGTAGTGACCTTTCTTGTTGGCTTCCCAATAGGGAGCATGGTTCATAACAAATTTTACAGTTGGCTGAATCACATTTATTAACTCTGTTAATCCACACACCTGAAAATCCTTTAATTTTATATTATGCATGGCAGTTTAATGGTTACTGGCTTAATGGATACTGAGAAAAGCGATTGATGAAACCATTGTGTGGCATTGTCGAAACTCAGTGACAAGAAGCTGTCTTTTTTCCACGATATCAGACTGTTTGGCCGCAGGTTGTGTGATTGGAGTATTTGCGCCGCTTGAGAGCCTCTGCAGAAGCAGCAGCAGCATCAGCACAGCCAGCCGTGCTAGTTATATGGGTAGGAGCCATGGTATCGCTCCAGAAAATCATCCCTGTTCTGAACACGTAATCCAACGCGGTAGCTGACTTTGTATCATTGACGATTGCAACCATTTCGTGGTGGTCGAGGCTAATTTTGCGAATATCAAAACGTCTTGCAAACAGTAGTGATGGATGACCTTCTGTTAACCGGGCACTTATAAACCTGCGATAAATACACACATAACTTCGAAAAGTATCGAAAAGTCATTGGTGTGTGCCATGGTAAAACCTGGGATCGAACCCGAGACCACGTCTCAGCAGTCCATTATCCATACCACTAGACTACCGCGGTATCATTAAATAAGTTCTACAGTTCGGGTACAGTGCCTTTGCCTTGGAAAGAGGCGAATGTTCAGCCGATTCCCAAGAAGGGGGATCGCTCGGAGCCAGCTAACTATCGACCCATAGCCGTCACCTCAGTGCTGTGCAAAGTGTTCGAGCACATAATTAACAAACAGCTCATGTGCGATTTTTATATATTCCACAATATAAGGCCAGGACTATTATGTATCCATATTGATGGTGTTTATAGCGATTATCCATGTCTAGATCTTAGACTATTTCGTTGATAAGTTTTGTGATTAACACTACGGACTTTTTGGGCTACTTTCAGAATTATAATAGAGTTCATCGACCTCTGACGCCGAGTTGCCTTCGTACGCGGGCAGCTTGGCTTGCGATCCTTCGTCGCTCCCGCTGCCGCTCCCGCCCCGCTATAAAAAAAAGGTCTTGTAACAAAATGTAATTAGTTGGTTACCGCCCTTAGTCTAGAAATGATTTTAAGCGAAATCGTAAACTTTTGAAGAACGAAACGTATATTTTACATGATTATAACAGTTAATTGTCGCCCTTACTTCAAACAGCGAGCCCTCATCAATTGTCAGTATGGAGACGTCGAATGTGCCTCCTCCCAGGTCAAAGATCAACACATTCCGTTCACCTTTGAGGTTCTTGTCGAGGCCGTAGGCTAGCGCAGCCGCAGTAGGCTCGTTGATGATTCTTAACACATTGAGGCCGGCGATTATCCACAACTTTTACTGAAGCCACCGTCTCTTCTACTATTGCAACAACCATTGATCTTACTCAAACACCTACACACTCACCTGCCACTAAATCCACCACCTCATCCAGCACTGTCTCACCTTATTATACTAACTTGGCAAATATATCCTTCGGCAACCAAAACGACCCACAGGCGGCGTGCGTTTTAGTCGGTTCGAGTCCGACATAACCTCCTCCACCGGCTCCGGTGAGGAGGTATCCGTGGGGATTTTGAGCACGTAAAAAAAAAAAAAAAGGATTCATCGATTTGTCCAGATTTTATACTAAAAGGCTCGAGTAACGAAACATCATGTGCCATAATTTAGTTCAAACTTCGACATGACCTCTTCGCCGCTAGCTCCAGTAAATTTCCACACGTACCAATAAAGTACCATGTTATTGTACAATGACTTTGTGCAGTTTTAATAGTGACATGTCGGCATCCACTCCTTTTCTTTGCAGCCATGCCACCAAATCTGCTTTCTTATTGGCTGACGTAGGTGCTTTATCAATTTGCACAGAGTGGTATGGGGCATTATCCATTATAATTGTGCTGTTAGGAGGGATATTCTGTAATAAATTTAAGAAAACGCTTATGGAAAAATATTTTGCTGATTTAACTTCATTTATAATTTTTTTTAGAACCTGTTTTCCCATTACTTCAATAAACTCATTACAGATATTTGCTGATAAATAAGAAATGTTACCCTTTCCAGGATTCCCAAATTTTTTTAAGTGATCTGCAAGAAATCACAAATGCACACAGCGCGGTCACAGCTAATGGCAATAGCCGACAACGGTAATTGTTCTTTGCCATACGAAACGAAGCCGGGTATAATCGGACATGTCCAGATGTAGCTGGGCATAACGCAAGGATAATTGCCACGAGTAGATCGATAGACGGATATCCATGCGGATGGCGTGCATTCAGCAACCATTTTATTACAGGTATTATAATGACAGAAAATTATGCGACCATTGTAGCGAGCCCACATGTCCACGTGCGTACAGTCCTTCACTTTCAAATTAACGCTATAAAATTAAATCCTAACTTACGACATTGTAAATTGTGTACGTACTCTATTGTCGCACAATAAAGATGTATATTATTTGGTATTATTATAAACTGTACATTCTGTGTCCATGTTTTGTGTACAGAGATAAGCATACAATTAATTAAAAAACTGATAAATTATATTTTTAAATAAATATTACAGAAACCATGTTTAACATACATCCATTATTTATAATAATAATCACCACACCTTTCACCAATCATTAAACTTGGTCCCACGTAATAGGGGGTGAGCCTATTACCGTCTTCCGGGCACTATTGTTGACTCAAGCCTCGCATCTGAGGCTGAGTCTGGGCTATATACATATATCTGATGGAAAGTAAGTTCATAAATTATGCACTTAAAAGGGAGAGGAGAAAGAAGCCCATTTAATTACCTTTTATATCCACCGATGAATCAATAATTCTCCATTTCAATATACTTCAGAAGTTACTCAGTATTTCTAAACAATTCGAATAAACCGGCATATTTTAAAACCTCATATCACCAAATTAAGACCTTATTTCTTTAGTTTTCAAATAATATATGAGAATTTGCCGGATTTGTTGACATTTATGATCACTGCTCCGCTCCCTTAAGTAGTACCGTGATTATAATTAGCTTAAAACCTTTGTCGATAAACGGACTATTCAACACAAAAATATTTTTTCAATTCTCCAGCTCCCGTCTCAGCGTCTCCCACACTGGGCACTCGGTGAGCTTGTGCATCCCCGAAACCTCGCTCGCGTTTCAGTGACTTGGATGTTTGCTCTTTCCCGATCCGACACAGATATCGGCCGGTACACCCATGCCCGGTGATAATCTGCGTCAGCTCTCACCCCCTATTATGTGGGACCAAATACAATTATTGGTGAAATTAGGGTGTTAATTCACCTCTGTCTAATCCTCCGGAGATAAAGGTGTGATTATATGTATGTATGTATGTATTTTAATGAAGTTTATAGCCTATAGTCCATCAATGTATCCAATTGAGAAATTCTAGCAGCCCAACGTGCAAGACGACCACTAGGATTATCAAGTTTAAGAAGCCAAGTTAAACTAGCATGGTCAGTGATAACTGTAAATTTCATTCCTTCAATATAAGGTCTGAAATGTTCAATAGAATCCAATATTGACAACAACTCTCTCTCAGTTGTATAGCCAACCTTTGCCCCAGGAACGAGCCGGATCGGAAGTCACCGCCTTGGTTGTGGATGCGGCGGCCAATTTCCACAATAAAACCTCTTCGTGTCCAACCCCCAACTGCCCATAGTCTCCACCGCAATTGGCATAAATAATATTGTGGCTCCATTGCGGCGTATTTCGCCCTTTTTTGCTCGCTGCGTCCTCAGAACATGTGTAACACCAATGGATTCACATCCATGCTGCCGACCCTGTAAGAACAGAGATTTTGTGCCGTCAGTGTAGAGGACAAAGCAGGACAAGCCTTTGGTCATCCCACTGACAGCTCAAAAACTCTCCAGTGAGCTCTGGCTACTCTGCGTGCGTTTTAGTCGGTTCGAGTCCGACATAACCTCTCCCACCGGCTCCGGTGGAGAGGTATCCGTGGGGATTTTGCGCACGTAAAAAAAAAACAATACAACATGGTAAATATATTGATAACTGTAATACTATCATATTTGAAAATTTAAATTTATTTATTACTGCAGCGAAATTATTCTTTGCTATTATATGAATAACGTCTAACATACTAAATCATTTCACGCGAGTAATAACACCTGCTTAATTCCTAACAAACAATGATTTTCCCCGCATACTACACTCGACATGCTCGACAGAACGACCAAATATCCAGAATGTCAAAATGTACAAGATGTCTCACAGAGTGACCGTTTTAATTCCCCGTGATACCCCTAGAGATGTCATGACGTAAAACTATTCCTCTTAATACCACCAGGTGTATCACTTGGTGGTGCCATAGCTCAATAACTGTATGCAGTCATGCGAAACAAGTACCGGTTCAGTCACAATAAACGTAAGTGCCAGTGTACATAAAATACATATACTTGTTATATAAATATAGGAACATACCTCATCTCTGTCTAAGGTCTATCTTCACGTTATGTCTCTAACGGGGCAGGCAGAGAGAAGGGAATGCAATGTTTCACGATCGTCGCACAATAATAATATACAATTAAATTTAAAAGGTAACATCAGCCATAACGTTTTTTAAACGTCAATTAAGTTTCAGGTCATTAGAAGTTTAGATTATATTAGGATCATAAAATCATAAGGAGTTGATAACTCATATAAGCAAGGGTCTACGTCAAAAATTCATAAATCGAAACCATCGAAGCTTCACATTCACAATGCGAATGGTCTGCTACTAAGGTTGAATTTTGCTGACGCATCCTCATGTCATCCTATGAGTCTTTTCCTAACTAAATATAGAGATAAGAGTCAATAGAAGCGGTCGAACTTCTATATTCTCCGTGAAGCAACTACTATTCGACCTTGAGGTCCTGACTCTGGGTCGGCCGGGGTGCGAGGGATATGCCTGTCATCCTCACCTTCGGCAACTAACAACGACCCACAGGCGTCGTGCGTTTTAGTCGGTTCGAGTCCGACATAACCTCTCCCACCGGCTCCCGTGGGGATTTTTCGCTTGAATAACTGTTCATAGAACTCAAACAGAGAAAAATACTCGAACGCACAGTATCCTACATACTGAAATATTCTACCAATTCAGTTATTCGAGGGTCGTCTGTCTATGTGGAAATTTGTCTAAATAATGTGATGATTACATAACAAGTCATATACCAGCACTTTCAAGGTTATTGAATAATGTTTTATAGGTTGGTATAGACCAAACGAACATGGAGCTAGCTAGGAAGTGGGTAGGTAATAAGTAATTACGTGTAAGTTTATTTATTTATTTATTTATTTATTTATTTATTTATTTATTTATTTATTTATTTATTTATTTATTATAATCATTGCAAATATGGGTTACATATAGTTGTTATAGGTAGCAGGTAGGTTCACTCAAGCGAGTTCAGGAAATCCGGGACTTGGGGGTAACTCTTGATTCAAAACTCACGTATGAAAAGCATGTAGACAATATCGCGACGAGAGCTTACAAAATGCTAGGTTTTGTCCTCAGATCATGCTCACAATTTAAGACACTTTTCAATTTCTTTTTCTGCCATGGTTTTCAAATAAAGAACACTGAACGAAGATAAACTAAGCTATTGGCATGGCAAGCAGAATCTACTCGTATATGTTAAAATTCACGTCAAGTTTAGAGAAGTTATCGTTAGGTGTGTTTTAAGTGTCTGGGCTGACTATAGAACAATTTGTACTTTTTGGTCTCAAATTGTTCCATAGAACAAACTATGTATGTAAAATTCTTGATGTAAACTGGCCACTCGAGAGTGATTTGCTAGCACTTGTCTTAGTGACATTGATGATTAGATTGTTACTCAACGACAGAAATTCACACCGATTTTTATGATCTTTTGGGAGCGATAACGAATTCGACTCAAAGTATTAATTTGGCGAAAAATATTTTTGATAATGTATAGGACTAATGTCTGTCGGTGTAAAAAAAAGTCGGTTATAAAACAATATTTTTCACCAAATAATAAAAAGTATACAATGCCTGTTTTAAGCAAGTAATTTACTTAACCAACTTTAAGTAAATAATGAGGCGGCTTAACTAAAGCCTCCTTACGTATACTTATTAGGTAACTTTTAAGTGATTACTCTGTTAAGTTTCTTTGTCTTTTAAATATATTAAAAGACAAAGAAACTTAAACCCATGTAATCTATCAAGACGACCGCCTTGGTGTGTGATTTTTTATGCTATGTACTCTTAAGGTAGATAGTATTTTAGAAAAACTCCAATAATTGTACTAGGAAGTCCCTAGTTTCATGAGATTTGCTTGAAAGTTGCAAATTAGATTGATAATTTTAATTTGCATGTTATTTATGTATAGTAGTGAAATTTTCTCGTGAAGAATCTTCCCAATACTGCAGGCATAGAAACCGGTATTCACTCAGCGTGTTACGTGTAGAGGAGCCTTAGAGATGTTATTGTGTACATGATGGGATGGTACGATCGTCATTGTCAACTCTAATAAATTATATTTGAAGGCTCTGTGTGACGTGCGCTAGCAGCGTCGACTCACTGCTGCTATTGTAAAATTGGTAAGTACTTCTCTTCGCTTATAACAATAGTTCGGCGCTATACCGGTTCCGAAAGGCGGCGCGGGAGCGGGGTCACGATCCCGAGCCCGAAGAAATTCGGGCCGTGAGATCCCGGCTCCATAGGGAAATGGTGGCGGAATGGGAGCTACGACTTGGGCGACCAGGCGCAGGGCGCGCCAGGACACTTGAAGGGCGTCATCGACACCGGACGATCTAATTTAATCTACAAGCAACGGGCCGTGTTGAGAATCCAAGATCACCGTGCCTGAAGTCCTACTACCTGGGTCGAGGAACGTTGCCTTCGTCAATACATTCTAAGAACTGCTGGGACCGCGGCAGTCCGATCGAGCACACACATTTACAAAAAAAAGTATCTAATTATGTTTATCCCGTTTCTAGATTCCATAACACAAGCTAGTTAATCTACACCACTAGATGTAGTCCCTAGATCGCTATCTAGATAGCGTTGTGTAGAATGTTGTAGAATATTTATTTATTTATTGATCGACAAAACATGTGACTACTAGGTATTTTCCTATTATTTTCGCACATCAAAAGTGCACATTTATTTTCGGGTGACTATTCCAGGCTTTGTTTAAACACTTATTTAAACACAAACAGTTTTTGTCTATTACATAAGGCTTGTTATCCAGAACAAAACAATTCAAATATTTTCGTTTTGGCCGTTTGACAGGCAAATATTTGCTTCCTTGGCTGTATTTTACCGTCTCTACCATGGTGAGTGTTCTGAAGAGCTATCATCTAAAAAATTTTTTTTAAAAACACCTTATGCCCCCTGCAATATACTGATAGTCTGAACATCTGGTATTTGGATAAGTTTAAATGCCACATATACTTGTAAATACTTTCTCTAATATTTATAGAACCACAATAATATATTTGTTAATTATTATTGGTTAAATACAGATTAAATTATTGTGTTGACCAAGATTTAGGCCCTGTATCATACGCTATGGCTTAAGGGAGCGTAGCAGTGATCATAAATATCAACAAATCCGACCATTTCACATACATTATTTGAAGTCTATAAAATTACGGGCTCTAAGGCGTGATATTGTGATACATTACTTGACTTAAAGTCCTGTGGCCCCTAGATGGGGCCTCCAATTTTGACAAGATTTTATTTGCACCCAGTTGCAAAGATGCTTTTCTATGTCTTTTTCGCGACGGTATATGGCTCTGTCAAACGGGTCATAAGATGTTTTTACAAATTTATACCCGGGTTTAACCGGTACCCGGGCCGGTTATTATACAATAATTTTATTATATTATGTAACATTATTGATATACGGGGAAAAAGGCATGATTATATGTATGTATATTAAAAAAAAATCACAATAAACGTACCTGTCTCCATAAGTAAAGATCGCCCATACTTTTAAGATCTGTTTGTTGCACTGTATACTAGTTCGTTCGTTCGAAAAATTTATATATTATTTCTGAGATTTCGTGATTAATCAGTGATTGGTATATAATATATATATTTATATAAATTCCATAGTTTTTTCTAAAATAAATTAAAATTAATGAAAGTTTAAAAGTGCCAACAAAGCACCTACTACTGCCATTGACCTCAGTAAAGTATCGTTCGTGTCAGCTGCGACCATGATATCCAGACTCTCCCTCTCGCCTATAAGGGTTCCGGTTTTTTTTCTCTTCAGCCACGGAAGCCTGTCAAAGTCGACCCAGCTACTTCGGAGATTATGTATTAGTTTTGATGTTATTTTTTGTCTATCTTTCTGTCTGTTCGTACTGGTAAACTGATGTCAAAGGCGTGACTTAACATACAATAGCATAAAGACGTATTCAGACGTCACAACTTCCTGTGATGTTTTAAGATTTCATTCAATGCTTCGTTCAAATCAGTATCAAAATAAACGGGATATTTACCATTATTCATTGTTTTGAGTTTCCATTTCGGCGCTGTTGCAAGCACCATGATCACTTTTTTATCAAACTTTTTCTGTGTTCACCGCCACTAAACAATAGAAACTGTCTGTGGTTAAAATGTGGTGTGGTTTCCTACCTAATAATGAAACTCGTACATTAATAGAACTACATTGATCTAAATGATTTATCCACTGTGTTACAGATCAGGTCATTGCTTGAGTAGCTTCGACCAAGCACCAATGGACCGGCACTTGGCAGCAAGCTATGCAAGGCGTAGGTAATATTTAACTATTTAGCATCATTTTCAGAGGGTCCTACACTACAGGGTCCAGGAGCTAGCTCTACAATTTGAATGTGTACCTTTTGCTTCTTTATAAGTACTTGAAAACAAAATGCATAAACCATTTTGTGACTTGGCTATTACTTTTCTGGACTGATCATTCTTTATCCGTTTACCTTGGCAATATTTATACTGGACTCCGAACTAAGCAAGTGTTTATTAATAATGTCGAAAAGAGGACGTACTTTGAACAGCCAGGCTCGTGAATTGGTGGTGAAATTACACGAGTATTTTGAGCGTGAATCTCAAAATGGTGGACTTCTACTGCCAGTTACACAAGTTCGGGATCGCGTCGGTGATGCTCTCGGTATTGCTACAAGTAATGAAATGTATAACATAAATAGTTATAGTCCTATTCAAAATAGTTTTATAACATTTATATAAACCTTTGACGAGATCAAATCTATGTTACAGCAATTACTTATTCATTTTTTTTTTATATAGGACACGTCAATTAGACTTCGCCTTGTCTGATGGTAGAACAAACAGCATTTTTCAAAGAAACATGATACTACCAACCTTTCAAAAAACATTTAAGAATACACTATCATAAAAATCCAGTCACAACACAACACACGAAATAAATACGACTAAGAGCGGCACGAACTCGCGAGACGTGCGTTGACGTCGGACTTCCCCAGTCGGACTGCTCAATTGCGCGGAAATACCGCCGTGTCCTACCTCCTCCGAGTGCAACATGTTTCTATTCATCCCACCTCAGCGAGGAAATGCATTATATATCATAAATTTATTTACTTTATATATATGTAGCTTATGACTACACTAATAACTATTATACCCATGGGTTATTATTGTTAAGACAATTAAAACATTTCCATCCAAAGGTTGCCTGGAGGAGATCAATTGTAGCGATAAGGCCGCCATTTCTACATTTTTCATAATGTCCGTACATGTACTCTAATTACTATCAAAAATTTTAGAAAAAATACTGCATAGTCGTCTTTTAAAATATCTGGACTCTTTTAATCTTATTACGGAACGTCAATATGGATTTAGAGCTAAAAACAACACCACTGCGGCTACTATTGATTTAACGACAAAAATAAAAGAAAATATCGACAAAAAACGTTACGTTCTAATAACCTCGTATTGTGTCCCCGCTTGTGATTAGCGTAACCAGAGCTCACTGAAGATATTTGTAGATGCTGATTACATATGCACGGTGTTAACCTGTTCTGCCGCACGAGCCTCCCCTAAGCATCAGAAAAAATGAAACCAAGAAGACCAACCGCAGGATCCTCTTCTGTGCATATCGGCACATACATACTAGTCTAATAATTATATAAACAAAGAAAGTGTGTATACACAAAACACAGGTTCATTATTCTGAGTGTGACAAATTATAGATCTCAGATTTAATTGAATTCACATGTACAGCCTTGAAATGGTACATAGTATGCGAGATTTCAATTAACGCCCCTGCCAAGTATCAACCTTGTTTAATCCTAACTGATATTATAAAAGTGAAAGTGAATTTATTTATTATTTGTTATTTTTGTTACGCTTTTACGCCTTTGCTAGACAAATATATCTCGTTATACTGACATTAAATTAATTAATTATATTATTTATTGACAATTAATGATAAATTTTACCTTGTTAAGAATTGAGTAACCTATGATTGACAAATAACTAAAAATTATGTACTTAATTAATAAAGGAACATTATAGAATATTATATTTCTCGTGCTCATACATTAAGATTACAAATACTCATATTTGTACGTCTACATTGACAGAACGTGTGAATGCTTTCTCACATTCATCGCATTTGTATGGTCTGTAAAAGAAAATACATGATTTTGTTACTTTGTTTTCATAAATGGTTTATGGAAAAAAAAGAACAACCATAGCCAAGGTTGTTCTTTTTTTTTTGTTTTTGTTTTAATACACATCATATTAAGCAATGTGCATGGTTGCGCCGATGTGGAAACTGTATTTTTTGACATGGAAACACACCCTTTCTATACCCATCTCCCCGCCCGCACTAACCATAGTGTAGTTCGTCCGTCCGCCATTTGTGAAATATAGACACTCAGTCTCGCTTTGAACTAGCCAGCGTAAGGACGGCCGCGCTCGCGTCTCTCAGAAATGAATAATATTTGTTGTATTTTAACCGCCTAATAGACCTTTACCGATCGGATGGTGCCTCTCGTGTGTTCCTCAAGGGATCTAGTGACGCTGACGGCAGCTCCTGAGCAAGGAAGAGAAGATCCGTGTACCGG
This sequence comes from Eilema griseolum, assembly GCA_963662185.1. NCBI lineage: Eukaryota > Metazoa > Arthropoda > Insecta > Lepidoptera > Erebidae > Eilema > Eilema griseolum. The sequence goes on from OY759251.1 coordinate 5,735,397, forward strand.
CTGCGATGAAAAACACGTGGGTCGTGAAGGTTAGTGCATCCTCTCCTAATTTCTCGGGCTGCATTCACTGCCTGAATCGAATCCGCGGCAGCCCGGCCACCTGTCTTGTTTTGTGTGTAAAGTGTCAATAGAACAGTTATCTGCTTCCCCGCAATACAGTCCACTCGCACACGTTGGCCCACGCGCCACCATTTTTGGTCCGGATCGAGCCGGATTCTTAGCCGTAGTTCGTATTTTGTTATTATTCTAATGGGAATGAGCGCACCGCACCTAAGTGCCTGGTTATTTTAGTAGAAAACCCCGCATCCAGACACTTAGGCTTAGAATTTGTTGTCCGTTCGCCGCTGGCTCGCATTGTACCTACCTAATACATAAATAGGTTAGGTATCATATCAACACTTAATCGTAGTTCACAATTTTCGCATCGCACCTAAGTGCCTGGTTATTTTAGTAGAAAACCCCGCATCCAGACATTTAGGCTTAGATCTTAGGTATACTCAGACACCCTAGTGCATAGGCACAGTGTAGTACCTAACGCATTTGGCTTTGTTTTGTTTTTTTCAATTACGTTGTTCTCGGCTCACGTCGTATTTGCCTAGTACCTGCGTGGGTAGACACGTGGCTGTGCCTACCTCGCTCGCATCTCATCCCAATTCATACGAAAGTATTTTAATTTGAATAGATATTACGCAATGCTTAATCTCGGAAATAATAGTTGAACCTAGACAGCGACCATCGCGTAGGTACGTACGACCTTGTTGCTATGCGCGTTTGTTCAAGCGTGCATTCACAGTTGTAGGTACCTACCCATCTGCCGAGTGTCGCTCGCGCCGCCTCGCTGCTCTGTGCCGCTAAGATTAAGTCATTTCATATTTGTTGTTTACCTCACTTTAGTTCGAGATTTAATTGTAAACATGTCCCCAAAGGTTGATAGGACCGGTAAGGTTCAATTGAAACTTTTAAACGCTAAAAAAGAAATGATTTACTCTCGCGTACAATCGATTTATGATAATGCACTTAAAACCTCTGATTTGGTCATCAGAGATTCGTTCTTGTGTTCTATAGAAAACTTAGATAGTCTACGCGCGGATTTCGAAACCTTAGTACATGACATCAACGTTTTAGAGTTGAATTTGAATCCCGATTACTCAGTGAGTTATCAGGCCTTGTCGTCGTTTGACGATTTGTATTGTCGTATCAAACGCGTCGCTAGGAGTTTGGAGAAACCGGCTGACCTACCCAACCCCACTCGCGACCGACCTAAGTTGCCACCAATTCAAATACCCGAATTTGATGGTAACATTCGCAATTGGTGTCTATTTATAGATAGTTTTGAGAATACAATAGATAAGAACGATTCGTTGACAGATCACGAAAAATTGCATTATCTCGTTGAAAAATTGACTGGTAAAGCTATAACCGTTTGCGCTGGAATTACGTTTAGTGCCGAGAATTATAATTTAATTTTAAATACTTTGAAAGCTAGGTATGAGGATAAAAGATCGGTAGCTAACGCCTATTTAGATCAGATGTTTGATTTGAAATCTATTACGGCATGTAACGATCAAAACTTAGAGAAATTTCTAGATACTTTCGCGTCAGCTGTTCGCGCCGTAAAGAACCTAAAGGTCGACGACCTCTGCGACTTCGTATTTTTGTATATGGGTTTAAGGAAATTAGATTCCGAAACCATTCGTTTGTTTGAGTCGGATCATCGCGGCAATAGGATTCCTAAGTTCGAAGACTTAGAAAGTTTTGTTCGCGAGCATATAAAGGTATTGCAACGCTCTTCATCGAAACATGAAGGCGCGAAGACAGTTGTTGATTCTGCACGCAAAGTAGATGCGTCATCGAAGTCACTGAGGTCAACTCATACTTATGTTAGTACCGCACCAGCACGTGTACAGTCACCTGTTTGCTCTTTGTGTAGCACTCATCATTCGCAACTGTACAGGTGTCCTGGTTTTCTAAAATTGTCGCCTAGTGATCGTTATAAATTTGTTCGCGCTAATAATTTTTGTTTTAATTGTCTCGGTACTAAACACCGCGTTGTTTTATGTAATAGTAGAAATAGTTGTCGCAAATGTCAAGCGAGACACCACACTTTGCTTCATTTTGAAAATAGTAATGCCGCATCCAAGGTGAGCACAGTTGGTTCGTCGAGCGGTGACGCGCGGCAGCCTGCGCCGCAGCCGCCGCCCGAGCTCGCACGCGCTCCGGCCTGCCCGGGGACCGCTACGAATGACGTCACCTTGTGTTCGTTCTCCGCTAGTGCTGCCCTCACTACGGTGTGTCTTGCGACCGCTCGCGTTGTTATTGTTGATGCATTAGGTAAGCCGCGCATTGTTCGAGCGCTGTTAGATGGCGCTTCGCAAAGTAATTTCATTACTCAAGATTGTTGTCGGCGTCTTGGTTTCAATGTTGATAAGCGTTCAACCCGCTCAGTGGTGAAGGGTTTTGGAAGCTTACAGTCAGCTGTTCGTGGCACCGTTAAAACAAGGTTTAGATCTCGTTTTAATAATAATATTTGGTTTGACATGGATTCGCTCGTTATAGATAGAATAGCTGAACAGTTGCCTACCGTCCCGGTTGACACGTCTTTATTAACGAAATTTAAAGACTTGCCTTTAGCAGATGAGACTTACGCTGTTCCTGGAGTCGTCGATATATTGATCGGCGCTTCGATTCTCCCGCACCTCCAGTTATCACGTAAGGTTCAAGGGGGACCGACGTACCCCGCTCCGCACGCACTGGAAACAGTTCTTGGTTTTGTTATAATTGGTTCCGCACCCGCTTCTATGGATAGTTTTAGTCACTCGACTGCTTCGTTCTGTTGCACCGTCGAGCCGCCACTGGAGTCTACCATCCGCAAGTTTTCGCTCGGTGGCTCCCGTGTATCCGCTGAAAAACGCTTTCTTTGTTTGGAACGAAAGATGCAGGCGTCCCCAAAGTCGAAGCGGGCCTATGATGAGGTTGTTAACGAATATTTAGATAAAGGTTACATCTCACCTGCGCCTGCGGACACTGGCGGGACCCAGCCTTCGTACATTATCCCGCACCGCGGAGTTATTAGAGAAGATAAGCTTACTACTAAAACTCCGTGTAGTTTTGGATGGCAGTGCTAAGACTAGCACTTCCGTGTCGCTTAATGACATAATTGTAAATTTTCGCATTAATATTAGTAATTTTTAGCTTTTAGGACTCAACAGTCGCTTTGTGTTGGGCCCACTCTTCGCCCCATCGTTGGGACACATTCGTCGCTAATAGAGTGGCAAAAATTCAATCTGAATTGGCGCCACATAATCTCTTTCACGTTGCTGGCACCGACAACCCAGCCGATTGTCTCTCTCGTGGATTGCTTCCTTCGCAAATTTTAGATCACCCGTTATGGTTTAGTGGACCGTCCTGGATTCATGCCGCGTTAGATAAGTGGCCAGTTAGTCAATTCAATCCCACTACGGTTTCCGAACCACCCGAGGAGAAGAAGCACTCGCTTGTTGTATCGGTCCCACGTGAAGAGACCCTTATTTTGTTGTTGGCTAATCGCGTCTCGTCTTGGTCGAGACTGTTGCGTTGTGTTGTTTGTTCGCCTCTGCCCTCTGCCTAGCCAGCAGTAGGCACGAGCTCCAATCTAGGTTTATATTTTAGTTGTTATTTCCCAAACCTAGATTTAGATTAGACTTTAGATTTGTTTCGCATTTGTCGTTTCGAAGGTAACCCTTCAAGCCGGGGGGAATGGTTGCGCCGATGTGGAAACTGTATTTTTTGACATGGAAACACACCCTTTCTATACCCATCTCCCCGCCCGCACTAACCATAGTGTAGTTCGTCCGTCCGCCATTTGTGAAATATAGACACTCAGTCTCGCTTTGAACTAGTAAATTAATTAATTATATTATTTATTGACAATTAATGATAAATTTTACCTTGTTAAGAATTGAGTAACCTATGATTGACAAATAACTAAAAATTATGTACTTAATTAATAAAGGAACATTATAGAATATTATATTTCTCGTGCTCATACATTAAGATTACAAATACTCATATTTGTACGTCTACATTGACAGAACGTGTGAATGCTTTCTCACATTCATCGCATTTGTATGGTCTGTAAAAGAAAATACATGATTTTGTTACTTTGTTTTCATAAATGGTTTATGGAAAAAAAAGAACAACCATAGCCAAGGTTGTTCTTTTTTTTTTGTTTTTGTTTTAATACACATCATATTAAGCAATGTGCATTTAAACAATAACAAAGGAGCTGCTAAATACCGATGGTGTTCAGGACTACGGAGAGATGAATCTCCTTCCAATACTTGCTGTATCTACGAGTACTGCCTTCTGTATCAAGCTCTTGATCAAGTAGTCCAACGCGACTGTTTAGTTATGGTCAAAGCTCTTCCGTTAACGGTGACGATTGTCAGAATAATGACAAAAACTTCAAACTTTTATTAAGGATTTGAACAGCCGTAGCAATTATTTAGGGTCATTGACATGTTATGACCCTAAAACATTGACATACAATAGAATCGGATAGTTGTAAATACAATGATCTGTGTATTCAGATCTAATTAAATTGTATAGTCTATTGTCCTCGGGCCGGCTCGACAAAGTTTTCCCGCTCAATGCAAAGATAATGTATATTTACATTGGTTTGAGGGTTTTTTATGATAGTGTATGTATTTACAAAAAAAGTATCTAAGTATGTTTATCAGCATTCTAGATCCATAACACAAGCTAGTTAAACTATGGGTCTAGACAGCGTTACGTGGAATGTTGTGAAATATGTGATAGCTTAGTTAATTCACGTTGATGTTAATTTGCAATCAATTTAGTTAAAACGCTTCGAAACATGTGCAATTTTTCAGATTCAACCCGTTTTGGTTAATGAAGCTGAAATTAAAATATTGCAACACAAGGGGAGTCACACTCGTTTTTTTTTTCAAGAAATAGCATACATTTTCGGAGGGAATAGAGAACAGGGGGAATCGGGAATAACCCAAAAGATGTGTCTGTTCTTATTTTTTCGTTGTTATTTATTTTTAAGCATCTACTCAGCAAATTATTTGCTTCCTTTGTCTGTTACGTAATGTATTTATTTCATTTTTTGGCGTGACATTATTACTTTTTAAAGATATTCACACATATAATTCTCTCATCATTCTCATCATCATCCTCCTGCCCTTATCCCAAGTTCATTTGGGGTTGGCCACAATTTTGTATGGAGCATTTTCGGACGGCTCAAGAAATTTATTTTTTTAAATCAAATATCTCTAAAACTATTTGTCATAAGGCAGTTTCACTTTTACAGTTCATTAGGTATTGTTGTAAAATGTACAGTTTACGATAATACATTAAATTAGTTGGACACAACCCTATTTTATGTGCTCACTGTCTTCCGTCATCTTCCCGTTGTAAATACATGGAACTCGCACCCGAATCCCAGAATCTGATCTTTTACTCCTATGAATATTTAGGATATTTGGGGCTTTTTGTGCCACACTCACTATTTCAGTTTTTAATGGCACTGCGTTTTATTGGTTTTGGTATCTTTATCACTGGATTACAACTTCCGGATACCACCGGATAACAAATAATTGTATTCGATCCCACGTAATAGGGAGTGAGCCTATTGAAAACATACAAATCTAGGAAACGTTACGTAATTAATAAATCATCTAGTGTAATCGCGTGTACATTGAATTTTTAAACAGAAGCAAGTATTCATTTCCATACGTTCTCGACTTATATAGAAAATACCACTAACATTGTACATACACTTGAGAGCAAAAAAAACTACTCAGTACCTTGCACATTATTTGTACGGTAATAAAAAATTGGGTATAATACATGGCACTTCTACGGGCTTTAAATTGTGCCCCAGGCGTAGCAAGGGTGAAACAGTTTTTTTTTTAATTAGTTTATTTAACCAGAAAAACATACATTGGGTCTAATGCCTTAGTAGTGAGTAGGGTAGCCAGAGCTCATTAGAAAGTTTTTGTGCTGACAGTGGGAAGACCAAAAGCTTATCCTGCTTCGTTTTTTACACTAACGGCACAGAAACTCTCTGTGCTTACAAGATTGGCAGCGCGAGTGTGACTTCCTTCGTTTTGCACACGTCAACACAGAGGTTTAAGTTACAGTTACTGAATCACAGAGTGACCGTCCTTTTAAATAATACACACTTTTATTAGTTCGGGTAGCGTCACATGCAAAAATTCTTTTATATAAAAATATTAGTTTACTTACACTAATTAATTACGTAAAATATCTAAATTAATTTTTGCATAAGTAATCATATAAATCAGTCCAAGGAAGCTCAAGGAAGTCAGATTTCATCAGATCATCTGCAAGCTGGTACTCCAAAGGAACATGTTAACTGTAAGGAATACCTGCAGCTGTAAGGAGTAGCTGGTTGTAAAATTAGGGGCACAGCGAGATGCTGTTGCCCCTTGTTCCCGGAGGCAAAAGAAAGCTTGGTACGTTTAATTGTTATATTATCATCCATATATATATAATATATGCGTATAACAATAGTAATAGTATATTTTATAAATAACGGTTAGGCAGATGTGAATTAACACACATTAAAACAAATAAACCGAACCAATATTAAATTGTTCTAGTTCACTTCTTTTAAATTCACCTGCATAAAAAGTAAGAGATAAAGTAATGTATAAAGGTTTGATTCATACGCATGCGACAATTGTCTACATATGCAGCACATACATTACTTGTTAAACTTCTAAACGGATTAAGGGGACCCAAAGATCCTCACCTGCCAGGTGGTGCCTTTGTGGCGGCCATATTTTATTGCCTTTTTTCGGGACGAACAAAATATCCATTCATAGAAGTCAGGTATAAAAATGTTTTTGTTTGAATTCTGTAACGCAACTGCCCGCCCGTTTGGACTTCGGATACATAGGATTAAAAAGGTTTGTAAAGGTCTAGTTTTTGGAAGCCACACCGGTGCTGCCGACCCTGTATTAATAGTGTCTGTGCCGTCATTGCAGAAGACAAAGGATGCCCTCCTTTGCCTTTTGCACTGGTCTTGCTCGGACTTGGTCTTCCTACTGGCGGAAATATTTCCTTAAACGGATTGTTCAATTGGGACCCAGACAGCGCCAGTCATTACAATGACGTCGTATTAATAAATAGGTTAAAGCTGAATATAATGGTGATAGATTTCGGAATATATTCTCATAAACTTGGTATACAATAGTAAAAATTCGCAACTTTCGACATTCATAATGTAGAACCATGAAAAGCGTGATTTACTCGCCTTCTGGGAAATATCTTCGAGCGCCCGTCGTTGCCGATACCTTAATTCGACTAATCTCGTTTTCGACTAGAGCCCTGCGGTTATCTAGCGAGCGCAACGATACTCGAGCTGTCAAACAAGTCTCGATTACGACATAGATTTTATTGTGTATTATTGATTCAAATTAAACTAATGTGACTTTAATATGAATAACACCTAATTCTCTTTTCAATTTTAAATGCGGTTTAAGCCTCAAACACACGGACACGTTATCACCGGTGGGTAGTAGACCACCTGTTACTGCTACATCAATCTAAAATCTTATAAACAGTAAAGTTAAATATTATATAATAGAGAAAATAAAAAAGCAATTCTAATTGCGAGGGATTATTAAACTTTGCACCTGGCTTGCTAAACTATACCTACATAATATCACTTTAATGGACCTGTACCTTAATTTGTGCAAACACTATTTTATTAATTCTGAACTGTCAGTTTTCTTTGAGCGTTTGTTGCTTTTGCATTTTTTGAAAAAATTGTTTAATTTCCCTTTGACATTTTCGAGTTTACCATTATTTGCACTGTTGGGAGTTTTAGACGATTTAACTTTATTCATTTCATTATTTTCAGAATCGTTTGATAATATTTTGTAAACTGTTATGTATTCTGACAAATCATTTATTATTTTTCTTGGTACAAATTCATTGTTTTTTTCACTATATTCAGTAATATGGGTATCAATTATTTCTTTTTTAATTTCATAGTCTTTCATATTTATACTATCTACATCTATAATTGAACTACTTTCAGTTAAACTAGAACTTATATCTATAATTTTCATCTTTTTAGCCATATTTGTATTTACATTCGTATCAATCGTAGCTAAAAGAATTTTTTTTTTTTTCAATAAACATGCTCTATGAAAAAAATTATCATAATAAAATCAAACGAAATCGTATCACTAATAAAAAGACCTTGATCCTGCTTTACAAAATTGTACTTACTTACTTACTTCAAAGTAATATTTTCCCTGTTTCTACAAAAGACGGCAAGAAATTATAATTCTTGGAATATTTTTCACTTGTAAAGTGTTTCTTTCATATAATTTTCCTGACAAATTCAATCTTAACTAATATAATAAATGGTAAAGTGAGTTTGCTTGTTTCGCTCTTACACATTAACTATTCAAGCGATTATTTTGAAATTGCGTACGCGTTGTCAGGGCCAAAGGAGATGACATGGAGTACCTTTCAGAGAAAAATAATACTGTTCATAAAACACTTTTAGTGTGTGGTACACACATCAACAAAGTCTAGGGAACAAGGACATTTCTAGTTTTTATTTAAAAACCCTTTCTTGTAATAGTGAGTGTTTTATATCAATAGAAGGGTATTTTTATACCGTTTTTAATTTTAATTTTAATAAAAACATTTTCATACGAATATTTTTTTTTTAAGGAAGAATTGAATAGTGCCAATATTGAGTATTACAACCTTCTATGATTAGGAACAATCATGGTATGGGCTGGAATTCGCCTTCGTGGAAGGACCGACCTCGTTTGGATACGGGGCAATTTGAATGCAAACCAATACATTCAGGAGGTTATACACCCCATGGTAATCCCTCATCGACAGCAGTTCGGTCAAGAATTTATGTTCATGCAAGATAATGCACGGTCACACACCGCGAGGCAGTCTATTTTCTAAAGGGTAAAGTCAAATCGAATATTTGACAGCAGTTGTATGAAATAGAGGAGTATGACGTCATATTTCGTTATGTCATACCAGTTTCCCTAGTCATCTATCAGCAAAAGTACCAGCTTGCAGGCAAAGTTGCCTTGGCCTAAGGTCTCAGTATTGCCCCATATACCTGCGTTCAAACTGGTTACTTAACAATTACGTTAAATGATGTAATATATGTTGTAAAACATTTAAATTTACAGTTATAATGAAGATGTAAGCAAGCAATAAGCGTCTAATAGTTTCGTCAGATTACTGCAAGCTCTTTGTGCGAGGCCTGTTAGCACCTTCTCGATAATGAGTTAAAATATAAAGTAATACCATACAATATGTGAAACAATAGAGCAACTTCAAGAAGGGAACACTTAATACGAAAATATTTACTAATAATATTGGTTATATTAATTTAAAACTATCGCAGTGTGAATTCATAATTATACAACAGACTGCGACAGCATCCGAAACGTCGGCAGAAATAGTAAGTTCCATAATTAAATCACGAAAAGTCCCGATAATTATGAAATTAAAACTTTTTAATATTTATTCCTCTCTCAGTGTTTCGTAACTTAAGCTACATAAATAGTAATATATTTTGAATGCTCACCGCATTCAAAATATATTACTATTTTAGAACTTTGATTTTTGAGATGTTACAGATCTGAGTATGTGGTCTTCCTTTCACTATTTTTTTTCATACAATTGAACTATGATTCAAATCATACATTAAGTAATAAGACTAAAATGAATTAAAGGCGCTTTTCTATATCATAGAAATCTGATGTTGAATTTTCATGAACACTAGATAATAATGATCCCTCTGAACTTGATCTTGTACAGCTGACAAGTGTACTTGTCTACTGTACATACATGCATGTATTGAGACTTGCCTCAAACAAGATTTATACTGCACATATGATGCGGAAGGCGGAATGAGGAGGATAGCGCACATTGGGAGAGGCCTGTGTCCAGCAGTGCACTGTTTAGCTTAGCTTGGTCAATCTTAGGCGTTCATTCTTTCCACCTGTTCTTTCTTTTATTGTTTGCTAGTATTTGTTGCTTAACTGGCTTTGCATAAAAAATCTTGCATTTAAATTATGTCACACTTCTTGTATCCTTTTTAAAATTTTAAAATGTGACACATTTAAAATAAACCTTTGTCTTCTACACTGACGGCTCAGAAATCCTCTGTGCTTACAGGGCCGGCTGCGCGAGTGTCACTCCTTTGGTGTTGCATACGTCTATAGGTCACGGTAACCACTTTCTTGTCTGCCATTTAAGTGGTATAAAAAATCAATTTCAGTATTCAATATGTTATCTGTCATTGAAAATTGTCGTCAAAATCAACTCAGGTACTTCAAAAATCAACAGACAGATAAGTGGCGGAGGGTCACCTTTAGACATGATTTACAGTGGCGGCAAGAAAATGACATATTGTCATACCATTTAATATCCGCTATCAAAAATATTTTTGGGGAAAAAAATAATAATGTAGGGGTTGATTTAGCCCCGCTACTTACCAGCCAGGTCTGCAATTCCGTGTTGAGGTATAATAGGAGAGGTATCTGGCAAGTTTTCAGCTTCCCAAGTTTTCAAATACCTACCCAAAATTTTTTCAGCTTAAATAACGAGTATTCTGTAGTATCACCGTCCATTTTCGATCATTTAATTTAGTTGCACCAACCATTGAGCGTACGGCGTACCCCGAGTAATCTCGTTTCCATTCGAGAGCGTACTCAATGAGATATCGTGTTACGGAGAGTTCAGTTAAGAACTATTATTAACATTCGTATCTGAACAATGAAAGATTTGGTAATATAAAAGGACGATACTAGCAACATTACATGTATGCAACTGTCACGCTGCGGCCAATGGACTTATTTCGTGGCGCGTGTCGCGAGGAAAAATGAATGACTTTTTCTCATTTCTTATATGTTTGAGCGGTGACCGCTGCTGACCCCACCAACAAAGTTGCAGCTGACATACATCAAAATTCATAAATCAACTTCCTTAACCATTATACGAAATATAATCTGGGAGGCGATTGGTCATGCGAACGTGTCAGATAGCAATAGTTTCCGCACCGCTCAATTGTCAAAATAGACGCATATTCACTTCCGCTTTTGAACTAATAAACAATGGCCGGCGGCGCGCGCGACTCTCAGAAATTAATAATGTTTGTTGGATTTTAACCGCTTTCATAGACCTTTACCGATCGGATTGTGAAAATAAATATAAATCTAGTTGTAGTGTAGTGTATTAAATTATTTACCTATAACCTGTACTATAGTTTACAAACCTACTTAATTACGTGGCTTATCAGACTGACCATAATTCAGAATGAAATATTTTCTCAGATCTTTTAATAAAAAATTTACGCCCCCTACGCACAAAAACAGCACAAGACGTAGCTCACGTTCTCCTTAATATTTTTTTGTATTTTTGGGTGCACCTTCGGTTAACAGCCGAACGCGCTAGCCAAAATCGAACCATAGACTGAGAAATCTACTCTGATTTTGATAACTGACCAGAATATAAACAAACTCACAACTTCATATTTTTTCGGTTATCTGTTTGATGTGAAATACCCCATATGCCGTTGTAAATTTTTTAACTGTTTAGACGTCAATACAATAACCAAATAGGTCGTCATCTTCTAAAACTCTTACAGAAAAATTGACACAATCGGTCAAAGAAAATACATTAGGTAGGTACGATAGTAAAAGGTTTTAGTCCTACTTACGCTCTATAATTCCACTTAATTCTGCTGCTGGTAACAAAATGCCTTAGGGTTGGTTTCTGAGACATTCACTGGTAATGGGCGATAGCTTCTAATGAGCCTTACCTTACATGGCTTGAAACATATGGCGTAAATTTGCGTATTGCTCTTGGAAATACAGTACAGTTGACAAAGGAGAAACGGTTTCACCTTTACATACAACTTTGTATGAAAGGGGTAACCATATCCCCTTTGTCGACTGTACTTACGGATCGTCGGTCGCTAACTTCTGAAATCTCTTAAGAACGCCAAAGCGGGTGAACTTCACAATTTATTTAAAAAAAAGTTTTGTTGTAATCTATCGCCAAGGAAACGCACGTCGCTGCGAATTGGAGAATCTATGTCAATCTGTTCTTCTTGATTGCTTGATGACAGCACAAGAGTTTCAGCGTCAATTTTTGATTGGCTAGAAGATGATCCAAGCTCTACGTCTAACTGACGTTCGCTCTCGGTATTCAGTGCATCTAGAGCATTTTCCAACGGTATCTCGGACGTTTGTTGTGTAGAAGTCGAAGCTATCGATTCAGAAGGTTCTGTACTACCAGATGCAGTTTGGTTGAGGAACTTCATCAAATTTAAACTCAAAACTTGGTTGGTTGCAGTTCTTTCAGCTTTTCTTTTTCTTTTTGCTGATCCAGACTCCCATTTTCTTCCAATATCTCTATCTCGGCCGGACATGTTGATAACGTCGTAAAAACAAAATTTAATCAATATATGTCCTGATCATTAATATAATCTCTTATTGTATAGTAGCACTTTCGAATTAGTAGCGTTTTTATTTTATGCTTAAACATATCTGTATTCATGTCTTTGTAGCTATTTGGAATTTTGTTGAATATTTTTGGCCACCGACACGGGCGACCTATGCGACGGTGTGCCACCGCTCGACGAACCAACTGTGCTCACATTGGATGCGGCGTTACTATTTTCAAAATGGAGCAAAGTGTGGTGTCTCGCTGAACATTTGCGACAACTATTTCTTGAAAGAACTGTCAAAAGTGTCAAACCAAAGACCTGTGTGGGGGAGTCTTAAATCAAGTATTGTAGATTCAAAGTTATTATATGAGGTCGTTTAGTGGGAACGACACGATTACGATTTGTGGTTTGCAGAAGCTTATTAGAATAAATCACTTGGAACGTCAGTTATAAATTTGGTGAGAGGCTATGTCGGACTTGAACTGATTAAAACGCACGCTGACTGTGGACCGAGGTGAGTTTATCTGAGACATATACCTCGCACCCCGGCCGGCCCAGAGTAGTGTCACCTATCATTTTTATTCACCTATCATTTGGGACCTCTGTTTCGGCACCCATATATATATATATATATATATATATATATATATATATATATGTATGCCAGGGGTCGACTATCCTTTCCGCATTCATACATCACGCTCACTTCCTGTGCCTCATGTGTTGCCATCCGACATATATACTCTTCTATACAGAATAAATGATATTTGACTTAGAACTTTACTTAGGTCTCCTGAAACAGGATCCCATGTATTTTTTTTATACCACACACTACCTGTGAGTATGGGATTGTCAACCAGCCTCAATGCCCGGCTTTGCACTGAGTCGAAGGGGTCAAGCTGGTATGCAGGTGCTCCAGCAAAAAGTTGACACGAGGAAAATTATTACAGGAATGAAATAGATTTACTACATGATTTGGATGACGATGACGTTACCGAGCCGCTTTTAGAAGGTCTTGACGATCCTCCGCTTTTACAAGACAATGATGCTGATCCACCTCTTCATATTCAAAATGATGCCTTACAAACTTGGAGAGGATATTGTTGGTACATTTGACTTCTCTGTTGGCACAGTGACGTGTATGCAGGTGAGGAACATTGTTATGTCTAAAAATACCTTACTAGCTTTTGCTCATGTAAAATATCTATGAGATTCTGACTTCCATACTTGTAGAAACTCTCTTCTTCTTCTTCTGTGAAGAAGATTGTGGAAACTAATCCCAGGTATGTACAGAATGTAATCTTTTTAGCAGCAGGAGTTTTTGAATAAAATAAGTAATGGAATGAAAGAAAAACTTCCTTCATCCTTACAACTTAGCTATTAATTAGCATTATAACAATTTCTATAGAACCAAAAAGGTAAGAACATTGTACATTTAATTAAGGCACATGGGATGTACACATATCCAAAGTAATCTATAAATATTAAGCACTAAATGTAAAATACAATGCTATAAATATTATTCATTTAAAAAGAGTCCATACACTCATCGAACAATGTTAATGATTTGAATAAGGAAGACAAGTATGATTTATGATTTCATCTGTGATCAGTGTCAAATTAAGTATAAAATATTTAGTCTTTGGTTTTGAAGTCACAAAAGACTATTGCCAAAAGTGTGACAGATCGATGAGTATATGAAAAAACAACCTACAATATTAGACTACTTTATTTCAATGTCAGTCCAATGTATAAATGAAAAGCAAATTTATATTTTTTTAGCATCGTAGGTAAAACATGTGCAATCTAATTAATAAAATAAAAAAGCACAATAGTAAAAAATCGACTCCATTAAATTGCAACAGGGCCGTTTGCGTTATGCGATTAAATTTAAAAGACGTCGTAATGCATTGTTCTTACACTAAAATGCGCCCATTGCAAATTGAAATTTCCACCATAATAGACACTTAGCATGTTACAATGGTGACACTCAGCTTGACGGCCTCATCAAATGGTTTTTCACGCCCCGCTTAAGGGATCCGGGACTGTAGACTGTGCTATGGGTACTGAACACTCACCATGGTACAGACGGTTACGGCAAATACCTAACGAAACCATTTCCACTTTTGTCCTCACATATACGATATGTCGCTTTGATTTCTAGCGTATCAGGGAATTAATGTATCCGTTGCTTGAAAATATACGATCATGATAAAATTTTATGCACGCCGGTAAATAAGTAGAATATAATTCTATTAAAGATAGGATTAAAATCGAATTAAAATTAGGGTGATAGGAGTCACACGTGTTTTTGTTTTCTCACCAACATTTTAGCTATTCTTAGAGGACCAATGTTCATATCTAGACATTGATAAGATTTTGCGTGCCATGTTACAGAAAAAAATATAGGATCTACGTCTAATGCATCAATTTCTTCTTCCGATACATCAGGAGCAAATTACGCTTGGTTGGGTGTTGACAGCATCGGCATACGACCACGGCTATCCTTGATATTTTCTTGTTTATACTTTTTAAAGCGTACTTTTTCCGTAGTTTAGTTTTTGAACTTAATTTTTTAGTTAAAGGGCTAATTTTCGTAATAAATATCTTTTTAAATTAGGTTTCGATAAAATCTCAATCTCCCTCTAGCCTGATTTCTCCCTCAATCGTGATAGCGCCTTGACTCTCAAATTGTGTTCTCCCAGTGTTCAGCTATCTGGATGGCATGCTTGGAGGCGCACACGAGTTCCCCGGTGTATGTAGCACACGGCAACAGGTGGGCCATTATCTGTGGAGTACGACCCCGTACGGGCGCCCCCACGGGTCTCGGTCGAGACTCTCGAGCCACTCCCTCAAGGCTCCTCCTTGGCGGCTTTGATCACCGAGCTCAGGGCCTCGCGGGTGGCCCTGTATGCAGCGTGCAGTCGCTCCTCCCAGACGAGGTCTCTGACAGCCCGCTTTCGGCTGCGGGTGTACTGACACTAACAAGGGTTAGATTTTCTACACGAGGGTAGTCGGGGGTTAATTGGAAACATTCACTCAATATTCTAGCGGTGTGGTGGGTAACGGCGTTTCTGGTTTCGATAACCGGGTATATCCGGATGTTTGGGAATTGGGTGATTGGGTATCTAGGGTCCGTGCTTCTAAATTTTCTTTCGAGTCAGCTTTTTCGTATTTTGAACAAATGTTACATAAGTCTTTTTTTGGATGAAAAAAACTCAAATTAAATTTATCATTAAATATTTCACGGTACTTAAATGCTGAAACTGCTACCCTTTCGGATTCTCTGCAAATGTCCTCAACTCCCGTATTATAAAAAATATATAAATAAGCAAGGCTATGCAAATAAGGTTATTTCATACATTTAATACATATTTAATCCAACATATAAACGAAATGTGTCTTTAATCTTTCGTAAACAATCGAAACAGAAACGCAAAAAGTAAACCATATTTCAGTAAATTGAAAGTATTAACTATGCCCTGTTTATATATATACGAAGTAGTTAACTTTGTGAAGACTAATTCGAATTTATTTTCTAATTATAATGGTGAGCGACACAAGCACAAAATTTGCTGTCCACAACACAGAACGACTTTGTTCGGTAATAACCCACATTTCACCAATCATTAAATTCGGTCCCACGTAATAGGGGGTGAGCCTATTGCCGTCATCCGGGCACTATTGTTGACTCGAGCCATGCATCTAAGGCTGAGTCTGGGCTGTATATATCTGTCTGATGTTACATCGTCCTATCCCTTAGCCGCCTTGTACGAGTTGGCGTCCCGCCAAAGTCCACAGCACTAAGTTGATATACACTATTTGCCACAAGATTTTCCCCGAATTCTTATTTGCAGAATGACTCATGCTTACAAAAGAGAAAGTTTATGATTACTAATTCG
The DNA here is from genome assembly GCA_963662185.1 of Eilema griseolum. Taxonomy (NCBI): domain Eukaryota; kingdom Metazoa; phylum Arthropoda; class Insecta; order Lepidoptera; family Erebidae; genus Eilema; species Eilema griseolum. The sequence continues at coordinate 5,751,774 of OY759251.1, forward strand.
TACATTACTTATTACAACATATTAACCGGACATCTTATAATAGTACCTTTACCTACGACTATCGCAGTAAAAATCCCGTTGAAATAGGTCCAGCCTTCTTCGGAGATCAACCGGGATAAACAGACAAATGAAAAGATGTCTTTTTGTTTTAAGTACCATGTATTTTTCATGGCTGGTACTATTTTATTGAATAACATTTCGTAATGTACTTAGTCCCGCACCAACAATTCTTGAGTTCTGTCATTGTCCGTCAACAAGGAATCGTTTGAAACATTAATCAATTATTTATAAAACATTCAATATATTCATAAATACTAATAGGAAACTGAAAGAGTTATTATTATTCACGGTCTAGATACCGATATCTTGATGGCGTATAAGATCTATAGTATTTAACATATTATAAGATCCATGTTACCATGTTTAAAGGCAATTAAAACTATTCATTATTTATTCAAAAAGCCTAGGTAAGAAGGATCAGCAAGTAACATACGTAACATACTACGTTACTACAAAAGATAAATAAATAAAGTTGCCAAGACATACTATTCTTCATTAGCCCCTCTCTTAGCCGTTTGCTCATCCCACATATAACAAAAAGCTTCTTTTGATGCCATATTATAAATTGTAAAATTATATACATTGAGCTTACGTCTATAATAATAGACACTTGTATTACCATGCGGTGTACACAACACTTTTTGAAAATCTAATACCATACAAAGTTGTATGAAAAGGTGTACATTTATGTCCTTTGTCCTGAAGAGTAGAATTTGGACCACCCCGTCTCTTCCCACGTGATGTCGTACCAGGCGACTAAGGGATAGGGCTGTTTAACATCAGATAGATATAGACAGCTCAGACTCAGGCACAGATACAAGGCTCGAGTCAACAATAGTGCTCAGCTCCGTAATAATTCGTATTTATCGGCGGTTCTGGTGGATTGTACCCATATTGCGAACCCGATAGGAATGCAGTGTGACTCAGACTGTAGTTAATTATGTACTGGTTCCGTCGTACTAGAAGGAATTACAATAATTTATTCAAAATAAAAAAAAATATTAAATTAAATAAAACACTCAACTGATATATAAAAGTTCGAAAAAAAGTTTAAAAGCAGGCGGTTACCTGCTATCAAATTTGTTTCGGTCTTTTAGATAGCAGACGTATTTTTTAATGTCATTTAATCATTTATTTTATACTAGCTAGATTGAATTTTTGCCACTCTATTAGCGACGAATGTGTCCCAACGATGGGGCGAAGGGTGGGCCCAACACAAAGCGACTGTTGAGTCCTAAAAGCTAAAATTCTACTAATATTAATGCGAAAATTTACAATTATGTCAAATAAATTACCTTAAAGATTCCGACAATCCACGAAGACGCGCCCTTCCATTTCTCCGATCAGTTTACAGTACATGTGTGCACGCTTATGTCTGAGTGTTATCCGTACACACTAATAATCTATGTGTGCACGCACACACTATAATTAATAGACTAATCAGGAGAGAGCGTCATAGTCAAAAAGAAAGATGCTCTCTCCTACCATGGAGTAAGGCCAACATTAATAGCCATCGCTAACTAGTTACCATCAAGAAACTAATACGCTATTTGAATACATTTATGAAATAAAAGAAATGGATGTACTTAAAATGAAATCAATAATTTAAGCTTGTTTCATTAATGATAGGTATATGCAGATCGCACTGCGAGGGATATGCCTGTCAACCTCACCTTCGGCAACCAAAGCAACCTACAGGCGGCGTGCGTTTTAGTCGGTTCGAGTCCGACATAACCTCCTCCACCGGCTCCGATGGGGAGGTATCCGTGGGGATTTTGCGCACGTAAAAAAAAAAAAAAAAGATGCTCGAGGTGACAAGTAGAGACGCCTGTCACTCTGGCAAAAGCAGGCTGCGGCGGTGGTGTGCCTTGCTTGCCTCTCCATTTCTGGGGACGAGTTGGGGACTCTGTGGTCCCCACACCCGAGGAAAGCCAGATCGAGAGAGATGGCTCTAGGTCGGCCGGGGGGCTTTTTTTCAAGAACTTATTTTGTAATAGTTTTTATAGTCAGCTACACAATTATTTTGTTTTTAGGTGTGGAACACCGGTCCCTTGACGCGGTACTTCAATTCGGGCATGCATCTGTACGAAGTGAACACTACTAATCCTCTCGGTACAAAAGGCGTACTCCTTTGATTTGGGCCCAAATTAATTCAATGGCATTGTACTGACAGTGGTACGGTGGAAGCCTCAGGACTTCGTGACCATATTCGTTTGCCATCATATCTAATTTGTATGTCGTTTGGGGCTTGTGCATTTTTACGAGCTTCACTAGCTCCACCTTTAATTTCGTCTCATCGGCTTCACGTTTCACCCAATGGGTTTCATTGAATCATTATCAAATAAATATTTAACAACATTCTACCCAATACTATATATTATATACTTGTATAATAAATACTTGTATTTTATTTTCGATGTAAAATATATATAGACATAATTATTATCAACAACAATATAGTACAATAACGAAGTACCTACTTCTCTTCAAACAATAATGTAAATCGTTTATGAGTCCAAGTAGGGAAGTGTCCCATGCCTGCTTGAAACTTACAATAATATAAAGTCTGTCTGTGTTGTCTTCGCAATTCGCATTTCTAATCTAACTTTCCAAAGTAAGCATAAAATTGAAATATTAGAATTAACTAGGTGTACTCTAGATGAATATTTTCTCTTCAGTCCCATATTTCGCACTTGATATTAGTTGGATGCGGAAGGCAAAGGATCGGATAAAATGCCCATGTTCAGCATTGGACTGCAGTGGGCTAATTGATTAATGGAAAAGTTTTCAAAATCCCCGTTTCCGCTCTTGTATTCCAATAAAGGGGCTTTAACTGTCCAAGCTTGGGCGATTATTACAATAGGTACGGTAAGTTTATTAAAATAAAGATTTCATGTCCACTACCTAAACATATATAAGAGATAATCAGGTTTGATCAGAAGATCTGAGACTGAACTGCCGGCCCAGGGTTTTAAATGATGTTAATGTAACACTAACGCCATCTGTTAGAAAACTTAAGAGTTCATATCGCTACGATCATTGGCGACCAGTGACAAAATTGACCAGAGACCAATTTGGTTCTACCCAAAAAAATATAATATCTTATGCAAACGCGAGCAAGACAGTCAATACTAGCAAGAAAAAATCTTATAAGTATAAAATATTGTTTGCTAGGCTTTGTAATAATTTGCAAAAATTTAATCGGTTCAGACGGAATTCGAAACTGCGATCTTTCCCTAACAGGGAACGCTCTGACCAATAAGCCACAGAACTTTCGCCCGAAACCATTCAAATTCTTCTATACATTATAGCATCCGTCTTATCCGACTCAATTTGTCCGATTCAACCTTCCTTTTTTTCAGAGGGTTTCCATTTTTTAAATAATTTCTCCCTTCACCACTAGTAATAGGTACGTAAAACGTCACCAAAAGATAATCTTACCTGCAAGATGGTTTAGCTGACAAAAATTATGTTCACCCAAGTTCAAGTTAATGCAAGCTCGCGCCCGGAGAATCAGTCTGCTTCTTATCACTGTGCCCTCTGCTATGGAAACTTCGAAGGGGCGCGTGAAGAGCCTCTGATCTCCGAGCTTCAGAGTCCTCCCATCTATGTTGGAATTGATCATTAGCGGCAGGTGGCTGTGTTACCTAGGGAAACCAATGTTTTTAATCTTAAAAAATCTTAATCACGTTGGGTCATCAGTGTAACACATCCAAACCTTCACATTCTACGAGTATCTCTTACATATTTAACCTTTGACTTGAGTTAATAACAGTTTTGAGTGCCAAAGATCACATCTATTGCGCAATATGGGATGAGCTTCTCGTAACGTATTTTAAATTCATTTCTTTTAATAAACGGCGACTTGCCATCGGCATCTGGCTATTAAAATGCTGGCAGACGCTTGGGTTAATATCCTGTAACGAGAAATTACTCTCTCTTACTATGAGCCAATCTGAAAATGCACGCTTCTATGAATATACGTGATCATAGTTTTTGAAATGTTTAGATTATTATCGGTTGTTAACTGAAATTGAATCTTAAGCCCGTATTCCAGAACAACGTTCAGTTGTGCATCGACTCTCACAATGACATTAGAAATGTCATCTAGGATGCAATCTGTCCTCTAGATCTATTTATAAATCTAAATGTAGTTATAATTCGAGATCTTTATGGAATCTGCGGGATGTATAGATGATTTATCCACACCCTTGATTACTATGGTAATATAGGTAAACATCCAGTATCTTCCTCGATAAACGGACTATTGAACACAAAAATATTTTTTCAATTCTATCTTCAGCGAGTTGTGCGTATTAGCAGCATATTGGTGTGGCACGCGTTCGCCACGTGCACCAATGTGTCCGGGTCTTTATCTCGGCTTGAAATACGCGTTTACGACTCAACACTCCTCGGATGAGCTTCTGATTGGATTACAAATAAAATCTGACAAACTTATTTCTACAGTTTCCTCTGATGAGCTCTTCCAATTAGTCCCACCCTCCCCTTTCCTACACAGGACAACGCGTGCAGGTCTTAGATGTCATCCGCACACGGTGCAAAACATCCGATCAAGAACCAAGCGGTTCGGAGACTCTTTCCTCTGTCGCAAGAAGACTAAAGGCATGTCCTGCTTTGTCTTCTACACTGACGGCACAGAAACTCTGCGATTACAGGGTCGGCAGCGTGAGTGTGTCCCCTCTGGTGTTACACACGTCCATAGGCCACGGTAACCACTTTCCATCAGGTGGGCCGTGTGCTTGTCTGCCACCTAAGTGGTATATAAAAACTAAGTATTTTCGTTTCAAATTGTTCGAGCGGTTGCCAAGATAGTAAAATAATAGGTAAAAGTAATAAAAACTTAAGATATATCGCTATATAGGCGCAAATATCGTTTAATAGCTATATTTTTGGATAAATATCTAAAGCTATGTTAAGTCTGAAGAGCCTATAGTAGCTGTATTAACTAATTGTTTATTCTTAAAGTTTTAATTAAAGTGCTAAATCAATAATACTTTCTAAAATTGGAAATAGTTTTGGTATTTATTAATTGACGGTTTTAATTTAACGACTATTAAATTTGCTCCAAGAGATTTACAGTAGGACAAGTAGGTAGCATGTATACAGTTCAATGTACAATGGGCAGCCTTATCGCTGAAGCGATTTCTTCCAGGCAACCTTGGGATGGACAGTAATGTTATAAAACAAAAGATATGGTGTAGTTACCGACTAAACTTAAATGGAGCTACAGTCAGCATTAGCAGACAGTAGGTAGAAATTTTTACCCATTCCAAAAAAAGTACACAGCGCCGCTAAAGAAGTTTTCACTTCAAAAAACAGAACATTTTTCTTCCACTAGCCTTATATATTGTTCCAGTTATAGCCATTAACTGTAGTATTTGAGTAAATATTGAACTCTGTGTCTTATGGAATGATATATAAAAGAAAAAATTAGTAGCTATAACGCTATTTAAAGTTGCTATGCATAAAGTTTAGCAAGGTACTTGTACCACCGCTGGCGATGAACGACAAAACGAATTAAACTACACGAGGTAGGAAGGAGCTTCGGGCGGTATCTGCATCTTCGTATTTCTTTAACAACATTTTCGCCAACAGATGTGTTACAAGAAGTACTGTTTTATAGACAGAAATAATATTCTTCTTGTTTACTTTGTATTATAATTAATATTATATAGTTTAGTATCATTAAGTGTTTGTAAAATGTGTGTCCTACACTGGAAGCAGCTTTGAAGCAAACCCCAATGGAGTGTTATATCTGTTTACAGTTCGGCGGGCATCTTGGAGTCAAGTAAATCCTAGTTAAAGTACGACAGCGGTTTTACTGGCTTCATTGTCGGGAAGATGTCGAGGATTGGTGCCGTAAAAGCACTGCATGTGCTTCTGTTAAAACAAATTTAAGTGTCCATTTTAATTTTAAAAAAATAGCAATCGACCCGCAGTTTTCAAAAATAAATATGCGGAACATGGTCGCACGAATCTTATCAACACACACACACATACTGACTGCTCCGTGTACGTGTACAATAGAGATATGTTTGTGTGCGTGTTTCGCAAATTGGATGAAACAAGGAAATAGAGTAACAGCGATGAATCACAAAATTTTCTCCTTTTACCTCATCTAAAAATAAATACATAAAATAATTAAACACATCGACGTAGGTACGTACTAGAAGGCTCTCAGAATCAAAGTGGTATTAATATACTAGATGCAAAGTAAACTGTACGTCAGTTTGTTTACATCGCGAGCTACTAGAATTTATGCAATAAATTGTATTTAATAGACAATGTAATACTCCTTAAATGAAGGTATTAAAACTTCTTAGTTATTGTAAAGTTATATCATAAAAAAATCAAATTTGAAAAAGGGCCACTTTCGAAGATGGAACTACGAAATTACAGCATTTGGTGTTGCTTTTGTTTGTCTAATGACATTTATTCATTATACTTTTTGTATAAAGTCCTTAGAAACAAACCTGTATAAAAAATAAACATATATAATGTTTATGAAGCGTATAAAATTACGTGTTCTACATCTACAACAAAATTTTATTTATACTTAATACCCTAAATTAAATAAAAATTATTGGCCAAATATTATAAAAATTAAATATTAAGAATCTTAAGTGGTTGGGCTTATGGTGTTGGGTTATTTTAACTTTTACCTTTTTTTTTACGTCCTTGGTTGCATAGTTGTGTATATTACCGCTAATATACTTTATAAGTTGCCGTAAGAACCTTAGTCTATCCCTAATACAAGTAAAACTAGGTACCTATTGAATAAATATATTTATGAAATATAATATGTAGGGTAGATGCACTGATTACCAACCCCGATCCTAATACCAGCCTTTATACCATTAGGATGAAACACTTTGAAACTCATATGATTTATACTGATAGTTTAAAATATAATTATCAGTTTAGGCAAGTTATGTTAATGTATAAAATACTATGCAAATGAATGTCTATAAGGTTGTGACTATTCAATAACTTCGTTATAATTTATATTCAGCGTAAAAAAATAGAATTCATTCAATTCGGTAATTTCAATTTCCAACTCAAACTATAAAATACTAATGAACACTTTTTAATATCGTTTGTGACATCATCAACATCCTATCCAACCTGCGATTTTTCAAATCCTGCCTGAACCGTTCATTTTTGTCTATATTTTAATCTATTTGAACAGTCAGCATACTAAATGCTTTAAAATTTCTTTCAATAGCAGCAAGATTCAATTTTCAAATGTTGGAATTATTTTTTTCGAAAGTTCTAACATGAAAGTCCATATTGAGGTTTATATAATAGGTAAAATTTTACTCGTCTGTACTATCGAACTCTTCGAATGTTTCATTAAAACGGTCATCAATTTTGGCGAGAAGAATAGGATCTATTATATACTATACCTACCTATAGAAGTCACAGCACCCTAGTTTAATGTACAGCCGCATGAAGTTTTGCCAGTATATTTTGAAGGGTTGGAAGAACAAATGTTTCTTTAAGAAAATCTCATGCTGGGTCTGTTTATTTTAAAAACATAAACTCACGCCTATATCCCCGAAGGGGTAGGCAGAGGTGCTAGCACCCACATCCTCCAGTTTATTTTAGCGTGGATTATAAATTTCAGAAACATTGCCTTAAATGAGACTTTTGTATATAATTTAAGTGTTAATATATTATCAAATAAAATATATTTTTTAGATGATCGACAGGAAATACACTCGAGAGCAATGAATCCGGGTCACTTAAAGAATGTTAAAAATCTCGGAAACTAAAAATGATAGGTTAATGCAATAAATTGTATTTAATAGACAATGTAATACTCCTTAAATGAAAGTAAAAAAAATATGAGTCCCGACGTCCAGGAACTCGCCATATACGCACTCTTCTCGAACACTTGATAAGGAACTCAAAAAAAAACAGCGTTAGTAGTTCATAAATACTGAGGCGGGACTCGTAGATTATATTTATCTACTATCAGATTTGACAGACTCGGTAATGGATGGCAAGTTAACACTAACAATATTAAGTCAACCAGATGTATAGCCACCGCTATGTATCTTGACCCTAAAAGATTATTGTGATTATATTCTTGAATATGACTAGAGAGCTATGAGGGATGGAGTGCTTAATATATTGTAAGGAATAATAATGTTTTGAAGGAATTAAGTATGGAGCGGCTAGATGTGGCATACAAGTATCTAACACTACCACTTCCATCTTGATATAATTTCCAATATTCAATTAAACGTGTTCTAATTAAATTACTTATCAACTGCTTGGGTAACGATGTAAATAAGCACTTATTTATTAGTCGTGAGCTAGACGTTTCGCAAGTCGAATCGCGTAAATAATACAAATACGCTTTGTGACGCGGCACGAGTTACACTGACTGGCGGTCGAGAAGTGAGGTTGAAACACAAAGAATAATACAATGTTTCTCAAAACATTTGAACAAACGAACTAGCTTTGAAATAATATCATAAGACAAATGTTTTTCTGTGAAAAAGAAAGAACAATAGTATCATTTCAGAGTCAATTATATACCGCTATTATATATTGAAGGGTATATATGGGCAAGACAAGCCGACTGAAGGAAATAAATAACAATTAACAATTTGAGAAAGTTTAATACAAAAACAAAACAAAAAAACTACGTCACGACATTATGAAGATTCGTAGTGATGCTTGTAACAATTTAGTGAAACGAGACAAAATGGGGTTTTAACTGTAACATGCATAGAGTGCATTCATTATATTCAGATTAGAAAACAATATGGGAACCGCGGAAGGGGCGTGGCCCGCCATTGTTCTGGATTGTAAGGAACAACGCCATCTATTGGCAATTAAAAACCGTCACGTCATAATGTTGGGACACAGTAGCACTCGTCGCCTAATACCTATTATTTTTGAATTGTTTCGAAATAGCTTTTGGATCGGTGTCGATTTTATAACTTTCATTATTGACAGCGACATTTACGAAATCGAATTTTCGAATCAATTTGATCGTCATTATTTTCATCATATTTTCTCGCAGAGTGTTTTAAGCGAAAATTAAGTGAACCGTTACTTACACAATTCGAAATTAGTCTGGTGAGATGCATGTGTGAAGATTACTCATTTTGCTATTAAGGCGAAAGAAAGTAAGTTTCAATAATCGGCGCTATATGTGGATATTTTTGAGTGTATGGTATCACACATGTATGACTTGTTTATACTAGAAATAATAGAGGTACCATTTACACTATTTCTGATATACATGGCTACACCTCCGCCCCGAGTCTTCCCCTCTGTTTTATTCTTTTTGTGTTTACGGTCAAGTCTGTGGAGTGTATAGTCTGGAATATTGTCTGATGATCAGCGCTATTAAAATTATGAAACGTATTTCATTTTGTTATAGGTTATATGAATCGATACGGCCAAGGTTCAGTCGAGTGCTATCACAGCTACGACCAGCGAACGAACTCGAGGTATAACTGTTTACCGACGAATTCAAAATGTATTGTTATCGCATCACCAAATGTGGGCGGGCTCGAATATTTGTATGTATGAATATGTATATTTGCATGAAAAAATAGAACCTTTGGAGATGCTGGGATTTGAACCCAGGACTTTCAGCATGCGAAGCAGACACTCTACCACTGAGTTACATCCCCGACTGGGAAACTTTCTGAAATATTGAATCCACATATCCAATAACAACCTCCTATCAATAAACGTGATGTTCGGCATACAAAAACAAAATTAAGAAAAAAAACTTTTAGAAAAACAGCGTAGGTGTAACTGGATTATTCCAGTTTTATAAAGATAATATATTGTTAAATTTTGAAGTCAGCCTTTCTGGTATGTTTTTTCAACTCTGTCATTATCAATAAAATTATGAAGAAAATTTTGTAACTTTTATAGACTTGTATCCCTCCTACCAAGGGAACCTGTATGGCACTGCAGACATCTATATAGTCATTTCAACCTACTATGTAACTGAAACTGAATCGACATATTAGTTGAAGACACTCGAGAGACAGGAGTCTACAGTGTGATACACTGGTTTGAAAATCAACACGATACAAAGCAAAACGAGTAGTAACGACCTATATACAAATACCGTAAGTTGGTTCCAAACGATAGGTTTGTGTTTATAACTTTAGTAACCATTGAATGCTGTATAAGGAACATAGAAATAATAGTATGAGGTAGAAGGTTAGTGTATAGAATGTATTTGGGAAATGACAATATGATTTCGCATGCTTCTTTAAGCAGGGCATTAAATTGAATCTGATTAGGCTGTCAATTCTGACTCAAGTTTTCTAGCTTAAGTACCTACATACATATTTCATCTATGGAAACGCAATTTCGAATCAGTTCCACGCACGTTGCAGTATTTTCACTACTATGAAATAAAAAACACTAAAAGTAATCAACCCGACCTTGTAGCTCTTACATAAAATTCTATCCAATAACCATTTATCATATTATAAAGAGCTGTCGAAATATATCAGCCTGTTTACTTTCGTCATAGCTAAAAAAAAACAATCAAAGCGCGCCTCACCTCAACACATTAGTTAGACTTCGCTTTCCATTGGGCAATGAATGGCCGACATTTAAGTTTTTTGCTGACAAAACGCACAATGGAACGCATTCAATAGCGTGTAACACACATTCCGATATCTCGGGAAAAAAACTCAATTTCCAAAATAAGCGTCGGTCACTAAGCAGTGGTTAAGGAGTCGGCCTTACGATCGAGAGGTCCCGGGCACCTGGCAGTTACACTACCGATGTGAACCCACTCCTAACACAAGCAATTTAGCTTAGCTGGAAGGGTTAGTGGGTATGCCATTTTTGGTAGGCGCAGTCGACTCAAAAGAGTTACCGAGTAAACATCAAAATCTTTCCTATTACTATACGGGTGAAGTATTGTAATATTACCATGTAAGTACTGCACAATATAATTAATAACTGTTTGCTATAAGGTGTGTTTGTTAACAGTGAAGAACCGATACCGTGTGTATGTACTTGCAATATTAACTTTCGTACGCGATAGATGTACCTACTCATTGCAATATTGGAATAAATTCTACAATTGTATTATTTTGTGCCTTGATTTATTCTCCTTTACCTCGCCATTCTAACAATAGGAAAATTAGATGGGTCTACATTTTGTGTTCTGCACTGACGCCGCAGAAACTCTCTGTTCTTACAGGGTCGGTCAGCACAGATGTGGCACACGTTCATAGGTTACGGTAACCACTTTCTATCAGGTGGACCGTGTGCGTATCTCTTTACGGCATTTTCAAATGTTTGGCCAATACAAACCTTTGAGAATGCCGTGAGGCGAAATCGGTCAGGTGAAAAATAAAACATAGTGGAAAAGTACAAAGTGTCTTATTCAATATGTATAGCAGGTTCTATCAATCAACAGTACTCCTCCTTTACAAAATAAGTTATTCTTATTCGCCTTTGAGATACATCTAATAAACCGTCTTTATTTCTTCCCATAATCTATAAATTGTCAATTTATAAATGTGCCATCGATTGATATAAAGTAAGGAAGCAATCCTATCTCGGACAGAGATGATTATTTGACGTGCATGACGTGTAATCACAGCAGCTGTCAGCTCACATTTTGTTTTCGAATTTGCTAATAATGAGAAGGAAAAAATTATAAAAGTCATGTGAAAATCTGACTCGAAAATATACATTTGTTTATATGTTGTTGTGATCGTTTAATCCTCTAATAAGGTGAAAGTTGGTAAAGATGCTAGACTTTTTAAGTCGCTAAATAGATCTGACGGTGGTACGAGAATACAGGATAATACGTGAGTGGCATCATGTCCATGAAGTAGGTCCCCAAGGACCCGCGTGATCAGGCCGGGCAGGTTGTTGTAGGAATATGAGGACTCACCTTGTCTACAAGCAGAAGCTCGGGGGAGCGCCCGGAACTGTATGTTGCCGGTCGAGTTCTAACAGACACATTTATGTACACAAATACATCGTTTTTAGGGGGTCATCTCAAACTGTAACCTTGGGTCATCCAAGGTCAGCCGGGGTGGAAGGGAGATGCCTTATTGAGACCGAAACGCCCCGCGTGCTGTTTTAATCGGTTGAAAATACCAATCAAAAATAATATTCGGAACCCCGGGCTTAAAAGTGCAAGGAAGTCACCAGGATGATGGCAATGTTGCTGCTGTTAGGCACCCACATAAGCATCTTGGAAACCACACACAATAATTTGAACTGACTAAAACGTATGCCATCTATGGGTTGATGGAACCTGGCCATCAACCTACTGGAGCGGAGACCGTAAGTTTTTCATTATTTACTTCTACAATTAAAACATACGTTGACCTATTTATAGTGAGATAGGGAATGCAACTATTTCCTGTATATAATGTTAGCGTAGGCGGGCTCAGATCGTGAATATTTCACTCAAGACGGGTGACAATTTTTTTTTGATAGGGACACCGTGGTTCACAAAACAGAGTCATGGGAGAAATTGTCATTACTTCTTGAATTTCCTATAAGTAACTTATGTTTTCTGTAGAAAAGATGACAACGCAACCCTAGATCCGATATTTTTATCTACCTACTAAATTGTTTACCAAACATTGTTGTTCATATTTTTTTTTCCCAAATTAAGATTTTTCGGGATTCAACTGATTCTTTTTTTTTAAATCTTAATCTATTGCAACAATAATATTATATTATGACCGGATAAAACTCGCCGGCACCTCAAGAATACACTCTTTAACTTAGATCTGGATGCCTGGCTACTCAGGCAGATGTGACTGATCACCGTGCGGTTTTATACTCCATCTCATCTGAATAGTGTCGTAAGAGGCGACTAATGGTAAAATATACAGATGATATTACTGTGAGAGAAGAAAAACTCGTATTAAAACCCTGTACCAACCCGTCTGGCCAGCGTGGAAACAGTTAGCCTGATAACCGACACCTGTTGATAATACTGATAACAACGCTGATTACAATTGTCAATGAGCAGAGTTAGTTTAAGTATTCACTCAAGAGAAGATCCAACTAAACTGTTTAGAGGTAAATTGATGCTTGTATATTATTTGGTGGGTCTGGTGTTATCGGGGTAATTAGCGCAGGTAGTGGGTGGCGAGTTTCTATACAATATGCCAAACCAACGAAGATAAAGATAAGGGATATTGTCTGTCTCACTTGCTCTTACCACTTATTATTATTATTATTATTACTGTCATGCTCATAATAACGCAGTCGCTCGTGGCATCAGTTGTGGTCTGTATCTTGTCAAGAACTTCTATTAATAAAAGGTTTACTGTGATGATTATAGGCTTTCATCATAACCTTAATTATACCCTATTTGAACTCCGTATACCAAGGACGGTGAACTTCAACAGCCTACCAATGGTAATAACAACAAAACAATAGCATTAGATCAAAATGATCTAAAAACTAAGGAATTAAGAGCAATACAACCGTTTTATTAAGTGAACTAGTGTCCGAATTAAAGGTGTATACCAAATGTCAGAACAGTCGCTCAAGAGGAAAGGTTGAAAACCAAGGCATTAAGATTATTTTGAGATAAAGAAATTGTCATAAATAATAGAGTTCACACCATTAATAAATATCATTACAAAGTCTATACCAAGGAATCAGTACAAAGGACGGTCTTATTGCTATAAGCGATTTCTGCCAGGCAATCTTTTGATGGTGATTAAAGTTACAGGAATGATTGGTAGTTGTTTGGCACATTTAATGTTGAGTTAAGCTGCAGGAATTAAGGGGGATATTAATAATTTCAGTTAATTGTATCTCTTATAAAAAAAGTTGAACCTTTATCTAGTCCCAAAAAAATCTGATAATATTATTTACAAGATTTCTTGACCTCTAATTTTATTATAAGCAGTCGAGTGGCCGAGAGCACCATAGTAGTCGCAAGAATTCCCTCACGATAATATTTTATTTTTATACGTTCCGGTCCTTCCACCAAGGCGAATTCCAGCCCATACCATGATTGTTCCACCTTGGTAAGGATGAACTTCTTGCGGATTCTGGAGACGACTCCGACGTCCAGGAACTCGCCATATACGCACTCTTCTCGAACCAGGATGAAAACCGAAGCAAGATTCGTCGGAAAACAGAACCCGTCACTAATTCCATGTTCCTTATATCTCCAACCAGGACTCAGCTGAGATCTGACCACTTTTCCCTCAGTTTTAAGTTTGTGCCTACCTATACGTCCCATTATAATCGCTCTCTGTACGCTTATGCTAATGTGTCTATTCGTACTGTATGTGAGGCGAGCAGAAACGGAAAGAGGCTATGAGGATCTCTTAAATGTAGTCCTGGACATTATAAATAAAAAAATGGGTATAGTATTCCAAATAATACAAATTGGAACGGCAATAAGACGGGGTAAGAAGAACAGTACTACAATAAGACCAGTTGTGGTAACATTCACATCGACAATCGTATTCTCGACAAAGGAAAGAGTGACCGAACCGCTTGGTTCTTGATAGCGTTACTATTTCTCCGGTTATAATAACCTCGTGTTGTGTTCCCAGCGGTGAGTAGGGTAGCCAGAGCTCACTGGAGAATTTGTGCTGTCAGTGGGATGACTAAAGGCTTGTCCTACCACAAGGATATTCTGCACAGAATTACCCTGGTGGTCAACCTCAGGGGTCATACCCACAAAATATGGTAATTTCAAAATTTCTTACATATAAGTATTGAAGAAGTAGATTAATTCCTTTCACCACTAATGTTTCCCGTCTCACAAAATAAAGATCCATTCAATCAAAGCCCTTTTTTCCAGACAAAACACTTCCAAATTATCAACTAGTGTTTCTAGTGCGGATAAACATACTTATATAGCTTTTCATTGTAAATGTTTAGCCTTCAATAGATGTTCCGGCAATCAGCAGGTGTACCGTCAGCCTTGCAGGTGAGAATGTCTTGGCCAAAAAGGTCATAGTCCCCACAATGACCTTCCTGGCCAAACATCCTTTCTGGTAATATAGCAAAACTGTATAAATTATCTACCGGTATTACCTAAAATGATCAACGTCCGATGTTACCGACAATTTAATAAATTCACATTGCGACCGGAAATGGTGCGCACTGTGCGTTATGAAAGGAACTCCGAACTTCATCCCATGCACACTCAAGCTGTGAAATGAACTTTCTGCTGTAATTTTCCCAAGCGACTACAATATGGGATTCTGCAATCATATATAAATATCAGATGGTTTCTTCAGAGTCGGTAGCTAAATCTTATTATTATATGCTCTTATATCGTTGTAAATAGGTCACCTGGTGGTTCAAATGACCCATAATTTTTTCAGCACGGGCCTGTAGTCTATTAATAGAGCTGAGTGGAGCAGGATGTGGAAATCTACAGTATTAAAAGCATTACTGAAATCATGTACAGATAATAAAGTAAGTACACCAATGAATTCCAGGTCTTGGTGGTGCGGCAAAGAAAAGAGTCTCCGAACCGCTTGGTTCTTGCTCGTATATTCTGCACAGTGTGAGGGTGACATCTAAGGCCTGCACGTGTTGTCCTATGTAGGAAAGGAGATGGTGGGATTAGTTGGAAGAGCTCGTCAGAACACTACTCCTGCTTCCCAGAGACCGCCAAAATTGGGACTGTGAGGAGGGATGAAATGCCACTCTGTACCCTGTGCCTCTAACTGCTCTGCTATTGACGGTTGAATCGCAGACAACTGTTGTAACTCCCTAGACGCCCCTACAAATGTAGCACCGCGGTCTTCTACCTCGGTCGCGGAAAAGTGGGGAGACATTACGGTTATAGGTATGTACGGTGAAGTGAAATATTGAGTAGTGACGTGCTCTAAGTACTTACTTACATCTGAACATGTTTAATTAGTTAAAGTTGAAGCAGAACGCATTGAAAACTACATGATTGGTTTTTAATAAGATTAGTGTAGTCTGCATTGTTCCCGGCAGTGAGTAGGGTAACCAGAACTCACTGGAGAGCTTTCGTACCAATCACTAGTCCTCTCTATTCTTACAGGGTTGGCAGCACGAGTGTGTCTCCCAGTGGTTTTGTACACGTCCATAGGTCACAATAACCACTTTCCATCAGGTTAAGGACATAATATATCACAGAGTGGGAACAAAGCAATATCGGCCAGATTGCCCGCTTTTGGTTCCTAAGCAATAAATAAATATGATGTATGCTATAATAGAAAGATTCTCAAGAAATTTGAACAAAATATAATTCTTATATGTCAATAATCGCTTTACAGTATTTACAGTAGGTACGTATTAATTGTATAATCTTTAGCTGTTTCCAAATATTATGTATTGGCTAAATTCAGTTATGTTAATGGTTGCTTGTATAGTAAAATCCTATTTGGTATTGTATCGTAAGAGTCTTGGTGCGTTCAAGTTCCTTTCCTTTTTTTTTAGTGAATAAAAATATTATATGTAGGTATGTTTTTTAAATTTTGTTATATTATTAGATAATTTGTAAGTAAAACGAATTAAAAGTAATAAAACTAGTTAGGTAACAAATTGTGGCATCCTGGACAGCTAGACACTACTACTTAAACCGTAGCTAGTGTCTAGTTGACGAATTCTATCAACACATTACTTGTAATTCTGTTTGTATTTTACAGTTACTGCAGATGCCGTTGCATCGCCAGAGCAAACCCTGTAGAAGAGATGTTCTAATAACTACAGCCAATGGGCTATTAAACTCCTCCTTCATTGATGGTTTCCATTCCAATATATGTTGAAATATTGGCAACAAATACGCCAATGTCTTCCCACAGCCTACGGAAGAAGACGCTATGATAGTTCATCATGTACTAGCATCCCGTATGGGAAAACGAGAATTAAAAAATGAACCTTTACCTGCTGAAAGTACACAAAGGCAACTTGAACATGACACCTCTGATCCAATGCCTAATAAATCTACTTGCGAGTCACAGGTACCTGATGAAGACATGAAAGAAGACATAGGTGATGCAGAAAAAACCAATAAAGAGGCAACTACGCCTGAAATTGACACAAAAACTGTGGAGCCGCTAGAGGTACAAAAATTAGATAAAAGCATTAAAACAATAATAGAACTGCTGTGACGAATTGCCTACTACTGGTTTCCGAACGGACTTTGACTTTCATTGAATGTCATTCCATCTTGGCGCCTTTTCGGTTACCGATAAACAAAATAAATATTCCACCAATTATTTACCAGTACACGTGTTCCGTTCTTCCTATAGTCCCGGGTACGTTAAGGACGAGAATTTGATAGCTTAGTTCGCTATTACACTACAGTGAATGAAGCAAGTTTTCGCTCATGTTTTTGACTTCTAACTAACTTTTTTTCTCTATACTTTTTGATACTTGAACGTACGTAATAAACAAGTATTTTTTTATTAGCTTGTTCTCTGGTACTTATAACAGAAATGCGTGCGTTGCGAAGTATGTGTGGCTTGAGTCAATATTTCTTCTGCAGGTCTGAAACATATCAGTTTTCGTTCCATTCTTCAATTTAAAGTTGTCCGCGACAGTCTTGCCTTCGTCGATTCGTCGTACCAACTTGATTTATTTGCTCATATTGAATTGCAATTTCTCATTTTCTAAAAGAAACTTTGATGTATGAAAAATCTGATTTTGCAATTTTAGACTACTTTTTCATTTATTATCTAGATTTGCAAGATCTGCAGCATGTCTTGGTAGAAAATATACCCGTATAACACTATATACTTTCGGTGTACGAAGTCCTGCTAAGACGTCCAAACAATTCTACGAGACCAAGAATGCGCATGTTGTCTGAAGTAATATGGGTTCAATTCTCATAAATTAATCAATTAGTGTGATATTCATAGATAGTAATTTGTTTTGAGTCTCAACTTTCATTCGTTACTAACAAAGCTATCCCAATATGATTGATCTAAATAATAAATAATCTTAGCTGATAAATTGAAGAGTACCATCTATCGATTTTTATACAAACACTAGCTGTCCCGGCAAACGTCGTTTTGCCATATAATGTTAAGGGTGGACAACCCTTAACATTTAGGGGGATGAAAAATAGATGTTGGCCGATTCTCAGACCTACTCATTATGCTCACAAAATTTCATGAGAATCGGTCAAGCCGTTTCGGAGGAGTTCAAGTTCGACCACTATGCACGCTGGTGTTTCATTAATGTATTCATTTATGCAGGCTTCAAGATAGCTAGGCTATCGTATTTACAATTCAATGCTCAATATATTAGCGGTAAAAGATTAAGGAACAATGATACATTGTTACAGCATATTATGGTTCGAATTTACAAACATGGAATTTTTGAGCACCAATACCGGTTTGTATCACGCTATTCGATGCATTATGGAGGGTAGATAGAATAGAATAAGGGCTAGAAAAGTATGTGCCTATCAATGAATTACCGAGTGGATGCGTCAATGCATCAATCACGAGTCACAAGCAAATTTTGAATCACGTCCATAGGCAACGGTAACCGCTTTACATCAGGTGGGCGGTGTGCTTGACTGTCAACCAAATGGTATAAAGAAAAAGACTGACTGCACGGGAGAAACCAAAAAAAGGACAAATCAAAGGGACTAACAATGCGCAACTTATTAAATTCGGTCTTACATGCATTTTTTTTTTTTTTTTTTTTTACGTGCACAAAATCCCCACGGATACCTCCCCACCGGAGCCGGTGGAGGAGGTTATGTCGGACTCGAACCGACTAAAACGCACGCCGCCTGTGGGTCGTTTTGGTTGCCGAAGGTGAGGTTGACAGGCATATCCCTCGCACCCCGGCCGACCCAGGGCCATCTCTCACGATATGGCCCTCTTCTCGGGTGTGGGGACTACAGAGTCCCCAACTCGTCCCCGGAAACGGGGAGGCGCGCCACACGCGCCACCGCCGCGGCCTGCTTCTGCCAGGGTGACAGGCGGCTTCACCTGTCACCCCCAGGCCGGCGCTCATGGGGGGCGGAGGTCGTTCATCGACCTCCGACGCCCGAGTTGCCTTCGTGCGCGGGCAGCTTGTCTTGCGATCCTTCGTCGCTCCCGCTGCCGCTCCCGCCCCGCCTCCTCCTTCACGAGCATTACTTGCTCGCAGAAGGAGGCGCCGGCCGCCCACGCATCCGCGCAGCGAACCATCGCCGCGAGCAAGGTGGAGAGCGTGAGAACCCTCACTCCCAGGGCCGCCACAAGCTCCCGCCTCGGTGTCTCCCACGCCGGACACTCGGTGAGCGTGTGCGGACCTGAGTCCTCGCTCGCGTCGCAGTGATGGCACTCGGACGTTGGCTCTTTCTGCATCCGACGCAGATACTTTCCGAAACATCCGTGCTCGGTGATCATCTGCGTCAGACGGTACGAGAGGCTGCCGTGTGGCCTCTCTAGCCACTCCCCCAGGTCTTACATGCATTTGGTAATTAGGCGACTACATCCCTATAATTTTGCGCTTGTGACATAACCTTTCTATAAGCGTAATCATTTGGATTTACGTAAATTGAAAAGTTAAGAAAAAATAATTTAGGTATCGTATTTAATCCATAAATCAGTTATGCATTATCGTCTTGATAGCAGAAGAATAAACGTAATTGTAGAAGTGCGATAACAGTGGGTTATCACTTGACAAAGGAAGTGACTATGTCAGCTTACCATTCATGTGTCAGCTACATATATTATATCCGCTATTATCACTATGTGTGAAAAATATTGATGATTTACCGATGTTCATTACCTCACGCAGATCCTCCTTCGTGATCCCCGAAGAAGACGAAGACAATGACTACGAGACCGATGGAGACATGGCTGAGACACCTATCATCAATGCAAGTCAACTGGTTCGAGATATCAGTCGGGAGATTAAAAAGACTTTTCGCGAGGAAATCCGAGGCCTTGAAAACTCACTCGAATTCCTCAGTGAGCAACTAGCCGGTCAGGGAGACCCGTAGAAACGGTGGGTTACTCGGTTTAGTTGTATCTACTTTCGAGTGTTTCTGTAACTATAGTGTCTGATAAACGTTTTATTAAAGTTAAATAATGGAACGAATTAAATAATGAAAAGAATGGCTGAACGACATTGAAAGAATTAGAAATTTAAAAAATTATTGTCTGGCATAAGGCTAGTTGATTGACGAATAATATAATTTCACTTAAACTTCTTAAAACATTTAAGTGCAAATATAAATTCTTTTAAATCCAGAGAAGTTTAATAAAAGTTTGCAATTCCAAAAAGATGGATGCAATAGTCTCCAGGTTTTCTTACATTTTTTTATACCCTCTGCGCCTTGCGTAAAAAAGATGGTGGCATTCGTCCCATTGCCGTAGGCTGTACAGTCAGAGCTCATAAGTGCATTAGCACAACAAGGCTCAAAATGGAGTGGCGTGTGGCTGCCGCGCGCCGGGCGTTTACATATGTGTGTGTGTGTAATGTCTCGATTTTAACAAGCTATGTAAGTATGTTCATCTGTTCCCTCATAGCTCCTCAGCCACTTATTAGAACTGGATGAATGAAGTATCGTTAGAAGCATCTTAGTTGTCTGTTGGTTAAAGGTTATATAATGTATCACTGAATATAATGTGGCGTACTCTAGCGGTTAAAAGTGCTGTACAGCCGCAGCCCGCGCTCGCGCGCGCTTTGGCCCGCCCGGGGACCGCTGCGAATGACGTCATCTTGTGTTCGTTGTCCGCTAGTGCAGCGCTCACTACTGTTGTCCTCGCGACTGCTCGCGTTATTGTTGTCGATGCATTAGGTAAACCGCACATTGTTCGAGCGCTATTAGATGGCTTCAGTCTTACGATGGGTGACCATTCCTTATAGGTACATTAAGACCCATCCATGCCTTGATATTATTATTATAAGATATAAAAACAAAATTAGTTACGAGTAGTTAATACCCTATATAGTACGAACAACGCCCGAAACCATCCAAATTCCTTTAAATACATATCCGTCTTACGGCTTCATAAAACGGATATATGTATAAATCGCGGGTTTGGATCCCGCCTGAACCGATTCCGCGGTAGCCTAGTGGTATATGTAATGGACTGCTGAGACGAGGTCTTGGATTCGTCGCGCGCGCTTGGCTGCCAAGCCGTACAAATAACCTAAACTATCTCACCATCAATTAGAATTCTTTTTGGATCAGTATTTTCTACATAAAAATTGAGCAGATTACAAACTACACAACCTTTTCATACGTTTGTATACAGGGTAAAAGTGTGTTCATATTTTTTTGTTCACCAGGGTGAACTATCATTATAAAATTATATATCAACTTACCAGTCTTAAATTTCCAATCACTATGTGGGACGGCCACACCCAAAGTGAGGGCCACAAGGCCAGTGAGGATCAAGACAGTCTTCATCTTTCCACTGCCGCAGTCAACTGTGCCTCATCTTCCAGTTCTACACGACGGCATTCCCGTCCGAATTGAGTAGTCCGACTGGGGAAGTACCTCCACTCTACAGAATATTGCGGCTATAAAAACCTCGTGTTGTGTTCCCGGTGGTGAGTAGGGTAGCCAGAGCTCTCTGGAGAATTTGTGCTGTCAATGGGATGACTAAAGGCTTGTCCTGCTTTGTCTTCTACACTGACGGCACAGAAACTTTGTGCTTACAGGGTCGACAGCGCGAGTGTCGCTTCTCTGGTGTTACACACGTCCACGCGCTTGTCTGCCACCAAGTTGTATAAAAAAGAAATATTAAACCTGGGTTCAACATACTCACCTCACTGCTAGCTAGCTGCGGTGAGGTGAACCAGTAAGGGGCTTCCGCATGTGAAAAAAGCTGATGGCTGATGATAATATTTCCTACCTAAAATGTACATCATCATGAAAGCGTTGTCAAGCTATCCTCCGAAAAACACATACTGTGCAATATATCAATATATATGCCAGGATCTATAATTCCCACTATTATATTATAAAAAAATGTGCTGGCAACTCTAAACCGTACTGTCATGACTTGAACCAATCAACACTCAGAATGGCTGAGTATGGCGGCGATGTCATTTTTGAAACAATCCGAGCTTGTTGATAGCAACAGAACTTCAGAAATGAATAGTGTTAGCTCTTCTCCCAAACTTATGAATTGTATGAATCCTGTTAACAAGTCGATGTCTCTCAATTTTAGCAGTAACAATGTAGTGAGTGACAACCTTTTCCCTTCTTCCGTCAAACGTTCCCATTTTATTCACGTAAAATGAAGTCTATTTTCAGCATTATGGTGAATCTGTTAGCACCTCATTCTTCCCGATCAATATCTTAGGCGCCACGGTGGAACATACGTAAACACAACAACCCTGTGGACGTAATCCAAAAACTTATGCGTCATAATCTGATGAAATATGTCAAAGCAAATAAGTTCCAAGCGAATAATCTGAATACATATACTTGTGTCTTAGTGGCGTTGAATTGGACTAGGTTTAGTCGTCCCCAATCGGATACTCCAGAGACAGTAGTCTCGATTTCAGACACAAGAAGTTGTTCGCGACTCTTCTCCATCTCGGACTGAGGGACATTTGCACGGCCCGTATAAAACGTGTCTCCGGTACTTTTAATATATCTTTATATGATGCAACCAATGACTTGTTATAAATTGATACGTTGTGTAGGAACATGGCTGCTTTAGATACAGCCTCTTCTTCTTATTTTATTTAAATGGCGCCTTGCATCGGTTATATAGATACCGATGATTCTGCCAACCTCAAGGTGGAGAGTAGGTTTAATCGTTTATAGAGGTCTCCAGGTATTCATGGTATTCTTAGTAATTTGGGTTTATCCTTATTGGTCACTGAAAAAGGGGACATCACAAGTGTTAGTAATAATAAATATGTGGATATATATATATATATATAAATTAGAGGTCAGGGTTAGATTCTACAATTTCCAAAGTTGTAATCGACCACGATTATGACATCACAAATCAGAACGATATTGCTTTAACAATATAATATAACTGACGTTTGTTTCCATATCTTTACGTGCGGCCGTTAGTTCATGGATTTGGTCCTCGGGTTAGGGTTATCTATAGGATATTCTCATGAAAGAAATGTTACCAACATTCTGTAGCCTAAAAATGTTTATGGTTATTCAACATTAATTATTTTTATTAAATGTGTGATACTATTAAAGAAATGTTACTTAGCTAATGGTCGAAAATGGAGAAAGCATCTGATAAATGTGATAGTGTCATTGTGTTGACAGGCGTATAGGGCAGGATATCGTACAGTACACAAGTTAGTGGTGAAGTTATTTTTTCGCTCCACCGATACTATATTTTTGCGGCGACTAATAAACTCGACTAATCAACAGGTTCGGACTCGATTAACAGAATACCGCGGTTATAATAACTTCGTGTTGTTCCAGAAGCTGTCGTGCGTTTCAATAGTCTTATTATTTTCGTCAAAGTTGAATATTCGGCGATTGCTGATCATTCTGTATTCGGTCAAATCACTATTCGTGACAAGTTTAGTTAAGTTGTAGACGCTCCAGCGGGCTGTCGCTACTTGGAGCATCGCCAGAAAACTATTACCCTGGACGGTGGATCAGGACACCCTTAGCCAAATGGATAGACGACCTGAAAAAGATGGCAGAAAAAGACTGGATGCGAAAGGCAGATGATCGGATAAAATGGCATAAATTAGGAGAAGCCAATATCCAGCAGTGGACTGCGTTTGGAATAGACTTATGAGTAACACCTTTCAAAGGCGAAGCAGTAGTGAATAATTTTATTCTTTTTTTTTTATCTAGGACTATTTATTTTTTGATCTAGGATTCTAAATCAGTTGTCCTGCATCAGGTTCACACAGAAAAAATGAAAACCTTTATCCTTTTTTTATTCAGCGAAGACTCGCCAGACTTTATGCCGGACATAGAATGCCGGACGTGAAGTTCAAAAATCATTGTCTGTATAGGGATATATTGTACATGGCATGATAAGCAAATGGGATAACTATTATTTTTGCCTATCCTGGAGCGCAAAACTCGTACATATAACACATAATATACAGTATACTCGTATGTATGTTATATAATCATATTCATTTCACAAGTCGTGTTATCAATTTAAGTTTCAAAAATTTGAAATATTTTAGTAAATAAGAACAGTATCTGTAAACTTTTTTGTGATAAATAAATATTATTATTATTATTATTATAACTAGATTCAAAGACAGGGCATAAAATTTACTTTAATCAAAATACATCCCATTCATAACATCTATTTCTCTAGGAATAACACATAATTTGACATTTATGACGTCATCAACGTATATGATAAGATAAGATAGATAAATACTCTTTATTGCACATCAAACATAGGATACATACATGTTAGATAGTTGTGACGG
This sequence comes from Eilema griseolum, assembly GCA_963662185.1. Taxonomy (NCBI): domain Eukaryota; kingdom Metazoa; phylum Arthropoda; class Insecta; order Lepidoptera; family Erebidae; genus Eilema; species Eilema griseolum. The sequence continues at coordinate 5,776,185 of OY759251.1, forward strand.
CCTCTGCGGCGTAGCGGTAGAACGTTCGACTCCTACGCATGAGGCGCAGTAATAACTTTTTTAACTTTATTTTAAATATGTTTATATTACATTCTTTTAATGCATCTGGTATTTTATTATAAACCTTTGGCGCAATACCTAACAAACTGTCTGACATCATAGTAGTTCTTGAAGTATGTAAACACAACTTCTTATCATTATTATGAAACATATGCCTGTTAGTACTTCTGCCCAATCAAGAGCGTTTTCATCATAGACAATGAATCAACAAAATATTATATTTTTATATTCGAAATTCTCAAATAATATGGCATAACTAAACCAACTTCAATGTGTCGGCTAATACGAACGTGCGTAGTTGTGGTACAGTTGGTCAAGCCTAATGATGGCCCAGTATTATTTATAACGGATATATAAAGGAGCGGCCGTGGCCTGATTCCCGGCAAGATCCGAAGGCCTTATGACTTAATTGGCTTACGAAGGTTTTGGAGAAGCTCCTCTTATATACTGTTTGAGAAGCTCCCTAGGGAAATTTGGAACTAACACGAAAAGTCACAATTCACTGTAATATGCCACTTTACACTTGTGTGTGTTCCTTGTGTATTCTCAAAGACGTATTGTCTAAAAATCAATCATTTCTATACATAAAAACTCGAATTCCAACCACCAAAATGCCCAAGAGATCCGCGATCGTTCGTATGACACTAGAAGCTACTTTTTATACCTGGTTACATTTTTTTATACCCTTTAGGTGGCCGACAAGCACACGGCCCACCTGATGGAAAGTGGTCACCGTGGCCTATGGACGTGTGTAACATCAGAATAGGGAACCAACACGAAAAGTTACAATTCACTGTAATTTGCCACTTTCCACACTTGTGTGCGTTGTCAAAGATATTATATCTAAAAAAACATCATTTTTATACATAAAATCTCGAATTCACATCAATTTCGGAAAATAAAAAAATACTGCGTTTGTAGTTTTGCGTGTGCATTGTTTGATCATAACTATTTTATGGGAGACTTTAGCCATTTTATATTTTGGTAGTGTACAAAGACATAAATACAGCGTATATTGATATTATTATTTATTATAAAAACTATTCCTGTGCGTAGATAGTGTGTCGCATGAGCATACATAACATTGTACAGATTCGTATTTACAATGCCGAAATTACTTAAAATAAGATATCCCTTTACTACGTAATATGATATAATATCTAATTATACTGTCACAAAGGGAGTATATAAATGTCAAATGTTGCTCGATTGTTACCGATTAAGTTATTATAAATATACGCGGGTGCGCATCAAAATTTCGTACAATTATTTCATATTTATCCTAAAATCTCCGTGTGATGACAGAGAAACAATACTAGTATCTCCACCCCATCTCATGCGATTGGTGTCGTAAAAAAGGACGAACGGAAAAATACGCAGAATGGTTGCGCCGATGTAGAAGCTGTATTTCTTGACGCGGAAACACACTCTTTCTATACCCGTCTCCCCTCCCGCACTAACCATAGAATAGTACTAGATATAGCTTCCGTCCGCCATTTGTGAAATATAGACACTTAGTCTCGCTTTGAACTAGCCAGCGTAAGGACGGACCGCGCTCGCGTCTCTCAAAATGATTAATATTTGTTACATTTTTACCGCTTCATAGACTTATACCGATCGGATTGTGCCTCTCGTGTGTTCCTCAAGTGATCTAGTGATGCTGACGGCAGCTCCTGAGCAAGGAAGAGAAGATCCGTGTACCGGCTGCGATGAAACACGTGTGTCGTGAAGGTTAGTGCATCCTCTCCTAATTTCTCGGGTTGCATTCATTGCTTGGATCACGCCCGCGGCAACCCGATCACCTGTCTTTTGTGTGTAAAGCGTCAATGGAATAGTTAGCTACATCCCCGCAATACAGTCCACTACCGCACGTGGCCACGCGCCACCATTTGGTCCTGATCGAACCGGATTTTAGCCGTAGTTCGTAGTTTTGTTATTATTCTAATGGGAATAAGCGCGCCGCACCTAAGTGCCTGGTTATTTTAGTAGAAAACCCCGCATCCAGACACTTAGGATTAGATTTGTTGTCCGTTCGCCGCTGGCTCGCATAGTACCTACCTGGTACATACATAGGTTAGGTATCATATCAACACTTAATCGTAGTTCGCAATTTTCGCACCGCGCCTAAATACCTGGTTATTTTAGTGGAAAACCCCGCATCTAGGCATTTAGGCTTAGATCTTAGGTATACTAGACACCCTAGTGCATAGGCACAGTGTAATACCTAACGCATTTGGCTTTGTTTTGTTTTTTTCAATTACGTTGTTCTCGGCTCGCGTCGTATTTGCCTAGTACCTGCGTGGGTAGACACGTGGTTGTACCTACCTCGCTCGCATCTCATTCCAATTCATACGAAAGTATTTTAATTTGAATAGATATTACGCAATACTTAATCTCTGAAATAATAGTTGAACCTAGACAGCGGTCTGGCTCGCGTAAGTACGACCTGCCTGTTGCTAGGCGCGTTTTGTTCAAGCGTGCATTCACAGTTGTAAATACCTACCTTACCTGCCGAGTATCGCTCGCGCCGCCTCGCTGCTCTGTACCGCTAAGATTAAGTCATTTCATATTTGTTGTTTACCGCACTTTAGTTTGAGATTTAATTGTAAACATGTCCCCAAAGGTTGATAAGACCGGTAAGGTTCAATTGAAACTTTTATACGCTAAAAGAGAAATGATTTACTCTCGCGTACAATCGATTTATGATAATGCACTTAAAACCTCTGATTTGGCCATCAGAGATTCGTTCTTGTGTTCTATAGAAAACTTAGATAGTCTACGCGCGGATTTCGAAACCTTAGTGCATGACATCAACGTTTTGGAGTTGAATTTGGATCCCGATTACTCAGTGAGTTATCAAGCCTTGTCGTCGTTTGACGATTTGTATTGTCGTATCAAACGCGTCGCTAGGAGTTTGGAGAAACCGGCTGACCTACCCAACCCCACTCGCGACCGACCTAAGTAGCCACCAATTCAAATACCCGAATTTGATGGTAACATTCGCAATTGGTGTCTATTTATAGATAGTTTTGGGAATACAATAGATAAGAACGATTCGTTGACAGATCACGAAAAATTGCATTATCTCGTTGAAAAATTGACTGGTAAAGCTATAACCGTTTGCGCTGGAATTACGTTTAGTGCCGAGAATTATAATTTAATTTTAAATACTTTGAAAGCTAGGTATGAGGATAAAAGATCGGTAGCTAACGCCTATTTAGATCAGATGTTTGATTTGAAATCTATTACGGCATGTAACGATCAAAACTTAGAGAAATTTCTAGATACTTTCGCGTCAGCTGTTCGCGCCGTAAAGAACCTAAAGATCGATGACCTCTGCGACTTCGTATTTTTGTATATGGGTTTAAGGAAATTAGATTCCGAAACCATTCGTTTGTTTGAGTCGGATCATCGCGGCAATAAAATTCCTAAGTTCGAAGACTTGGAAAGTTTTGTTCGCGAGCATATAAAAGTATTGCAACGCTCTTCATCGAAACATGAAGGCACGAAGATAGTTGTTGATTCTGCACGCAAAGTAGATGCGTCATCGAAGTCACTGAGGTCAACTCATACTTATGTTAGTACCGCACCAGCACATGTACAATCACCTGTTTGCTCTTTGTGTAGTACTCATCATTCGCAACTGTACAGGTGTCCTGGTTTTCTGAAATTGTCGCCTAGTGATCGTTATAAATCTGTTCGCGCTAATAATTTTTGTTTTAATTGTCTCGGTACTAAGCACCGCGTTGTTTTATGTAATAGTAGAAATAGTTGTCGCAAATGTCAAGCGAGACACCACACTTTGCTTCATTTTGAGAATAGTAACGCCGCATCCAATGTGAGCACGGTTGGCTCGTCGAGCGGTGACACACGGCAGCCTGCGCCGCAGCCGCAGCCCGCGCTCGCGCGCGCTCCGGCCCGCCCGGTGACCGCCGCGGATGACGTCACCTTGTGTTCGTTCTCCGCTAGTGCTGCACTCACTACTGTGTGTCTTGCGACCGCTCGCGTTGTTATTGTTGATGCATTAGGTAAGCCGCGCATTGTTCGAGCGCTGTTGGATGGCGCTTCGCAAAGTAATTTTATTACTCAAGATTGTTGTCGGCGTCTTGGTTTCAGTGTTGATAAGCGTTCAACCCGCTCAGTGGTGAAGGGTTTTGGAAGCTTACAGTCAGCTGTTCGTGGCACCGTTAAAACAAGGTTTAGATCTCGTTTTAATAATAATATTTGGTTTGACATGGATTCGCTCGTTATAGATAGAATAGCTGAGCAGTTGCCTACCGTCCCGGTTGACACGTCTTTATTAACGAAATTTAAAGACTTGCCTTTAGCAGATGAGACTTACGCTGTTCCTGGAGTCGTCGATATATTGATCGGCGCTTCGATTCTCCCGCACCTCCAGTTATCACGTAAGGTTCAAGGGGGACCGACGTACCCCGCTCCGCACGCACTGGAAACAGTTCTTGGTTTTGTTATAATTGGTTCCGCACCCGCTTCTATAGATAGTTTTAGTCACTCGACTGCTTCGTTCTGTTGCACCGTCGAGCCGCCACTGGAGTCTACCATCCGCAAGTTTTCACTCGGTGGCTCCCGTGTATCCGCTGAAAAACGCTTTCTTTGTTTGGAACGAAAGATGCAGGCGTCCCCAAAGTCGAAGCGGGCCTATGATGAGGTTGTTAACGAATATTTAGATAAAGGTTACATCTCACCTGCGCCTGCGGACACTGGCGGGACCCAGCCTTCGTACATTATCCCGCACCGCGGAGTTATTAGAGAAGATAAGCTTACTACTAAAACTCCGTGTAGTTTTGGATGGCAGTGCTAAGACTAGCACTTCCGTGTCGCTTAATGACATTTGTATTGTGGTCGGAATCTTTAAGGTAATTTATTTGACATAATTGTAAATTTTCGCATTAATATTAGTAGAATTTTAGCTTTTAGGACTCAACAGTCGCTTTGTGTTGGGCCCACTCTTCGCCCCATCGTTGGGACACATTCGTCGCTAATAGAGTGGCAAAAATTCAATCTGAATTGGCGCCACATAATCTCTTTCACGTTGCTGGCACCGACAACCCAGCCGATTGTCTCTCTCGTGGATTGCTTCATTCGCAAATTTTGGATCACCCGTTGTGGTTTGGTGGACCGTCCTGGATTCATGCCGCGTTAGATGGGTGGCCAGTTAGTCAATTCAATCCCACTACGGTTTCCGAACCACCCGAGGAGAAGAAGCACTCGCTTGTTGTATCGGTCCCACGTGAAGAGACCCTTATTTTGTTGTTGGCTAATCGCGTCTCGTCTTGGTCGAGACTGTTGCGTTGTGTTGTTTGTTCGCCTCTGCCCTCTGCCTAGCCAGCGGTAGGCACGAGCTCCAATCTAGGTTTATATTTTAGTTGTTATTTCCCAAACCTAGATTTAGATTAGACTTTAGATTTGTTTCGCATTTGTCGTTTCGAAGGTAACCCTTCAAGCCGGGGGGAATGGTTGCGCCGATGTAGAAGCTGTATTTCTTGACGCGGAAACACACTCTTTCTATACCCGTCTCCCCTCCCGCACTAACCATAGAATAGTACTAGATATAGCTTCCGTCCGCCATTTGTGAAATATAGACACTTAGTCTCGCTTTGAACTAGCCAGCGTAAGGACGGACCGCGCTCGCGTCTCTCAAAATGATTAATATTTGTTACATTTTTACCGCTTCATAGACTTATACCGATCGGATTGTGCCTCTCGTGTGTTCCTCAAGTGATCTAGTGATGCTGACGGCAGCTCCTGAGCAAGGAAGAGAAGATCCGTGTACCGGCTGCGATGAAACACGTGTGTCGTGAAGGTTAGTGCATCCTCTCCTAATTTCTCGGGTTGCATTCATTGCTTGGATCACGCCCGCGGCAACCCGATCACCTGTCTTTTGTGTGTAAAGCGTCAATGGAACAGTTAGCTACATCCCCGCAATACAGTCCACTACCGCACGTGGCCACGCGCCACCACAGAAGATATCCCTGAAACTTATATCAAAGACTAAATAAATAACAGTCACTCAGTGTTGTTTCATAATCCAAAGATTTTTCATTTCGATTTATGAAACTGTTAAAGTCCTCATTTTCTGTTAACACTGTTGATTGATGGTGATTGGTGGAACCTGTTAGACATATTGAATAAGACACTTTGTAATTTTCCACCAGCCATCCACATCCACCTTTATTATTTTGATTAATAAATTAAGGCTCATTTTAATTAAAGTGGAAACCTCAAGAGGATTACCACCAAAGTTAGGTGTATGTCTGTAAATATGACACGGCGGTATTTCCGCCCAACTGAGCAGTCCGACTGGGGAAGTGTCGCAGCGCTAGTGGGACCAGTGGGTCTTGGCGGACTCCGAAGAATTTCTTTTACTTATTACTTAAATACGCTGTTATGAATATTTTCATGAAATATGTAAATGAAACATACTTGGTTCATAATGGTTCGTAAAATATAATAAAATACTAGCTGTTACTTGCGGGTTCGCCTGCATGTATTTTTATCTAAGCCTGGAAGCCTTTAATCCACATTGCTGTGTTTGCGCCGAGCACTGCAATGAGAGAGCTTATGTGTTAGAGATTAAGTTATGTTGGTCCACTAAGCAATTTAAGTTGCACCATTGACTGTTTGGGCGCTTTTTCATCGGATATAAAGAGGAAGTAATGTGAGTATTGAAAATACACTATCTATTTAAGTTTAGTCGGTAACTACACCATATCTTTTGTTTTTATAACATTAGGTACCGTCCATCCCAAGGTTGCCTGGAAGAAATAGCTTCAGCGATAAGGCCGCCCATTGTACATTAAACTGTATCATGATACCTACTAATAAAAATAATTTACGCGATTATCAGGTGGACCACGGAAAAATATGTTTGCCCGTGGTCCACCAGGTGGACAAAATAGGTGAACCACGGGCACGCACAGCTTGTAAGCATAAGAGACGTATTTTCATAATCAAAATTCCATTTTTAATTATTCTTGAATTATTAACGGATTAAACTACCCAGAAACCTTTTAAATTTTCTAACATAATATATTATATATGGTTTCTTTTCTTTGACATGAAGGTGGAATGCGGCAAGATAGTGGCGCGCGGATCTCTCTGTCTTGATTCTCTGATTTAAGATCAAGTCTGAACAAAGTGGAATACATACATATATATAATCACGCCTTTATCCCCGGAGGGTTAGGCAGAGGTGAATTAACACCCACATTTCATCAATAATTGTATTTGGTCCCACGTAATAGTGAGCCTATTGCCGTATCGAATGAAAGAAAACATTTGATAACACCTATTGTAATCCATGGTTTTAATGGTCGTTGACGATTAGCAAAAGAAGCTGTGTGGGAGTTTTGGGTTATAAGAGTCTGGAGCGTATTTATTAATATTTCCGCGGCCAAGTTCGGGTCTGTAATTTTTAGAAAGGATGTCCAGTCTTTTGATTTTATAGCTTCAGTCAAAAAAAGGGAAACTGCCCACCACACTTTTATAACCACACATACAAGGATTTGGAAATTCAGGATTGGAGCAGACAATCCTTCTATGAGTGGTTATAAAAAAAAGTCGGATCGGGGTGAGCAGTGTCCCTTTTTCTTTAAGCCGTACCGTGTAACAAGACTAACAAGTTCCGTGTGGTACATATTCCAAAGTTTAAGTTAAATTATCGTTTTTTGTGTATTAGTGACTGTGTTGGGTGACGAATAAAGTCTTTGATTTTGAAATAAAAATATGTAACGCAGTAATGAGAATAATGTCTGTCTAATCCCTGCCTTACAGGTAAGGTTGGGTGCCAAAGATATATAAATATATAAATTGATTTATTAGGCACATATGGGGCGCCAAAGATCTTTGCGCTGTAACGATAGTGTTGTACTTACTTCTTCTCGAATAGAGGCTTATGCTGCTTTTATGGAAGCGACTGTTATCTGACCTCATAATCCTGAGAAGAAAGCCCTCATCAGAGTCTCGTCAATCGGAAGGTTTAGTGGCTTGGTGGTGAGGTTCATCTTTACAAGTACACTTAACCGACCATGTACGGGAGCCTCTAAGTAACACTACGAACTAGGGCAGTAAATTGCACTTGAATTAGTTGAGGTATCTCACTGTTCCCACTCCGCCTCGTCCACGCCTTCCATACTGTCTTGTTCCAGTTTCAAGTTTACCTCCATTTTGGCGCTCATTGACTTCCTACTACGAATGAACGTTCCGATCGAAAAAACTTCTATAGTCGATAAATGTTTATTGGGAGCTATGAAGGAACATGGAATGATGTCTCAGGATAAAATCAAAAACCTCACATATCAACGACAAATCATGCCTCTTAATAAAAATTGTAAAATTTATATCTGTAGTTAAAGGCATGTCCTGCTTTGTCGTCTGCACTGACGGCACAGGGACTCTGTGCTTACAGGGTCGGCAGTGCGAGTGTGGCTCCTCTGGTGTTACACACGTCCATAGGCCACGGTAACAACTTGCGCTTGTCTGCCACCTTAAGTGGTATAAAAAAATACTTTAAAGCAATTAATTTGGTTTCACACACGAAATGCGTTTTCTTTTTTGCAGCCTGTCATTCGGCTATGATATCTGACCGAGGCGCGCTCACGTACACAGCGCCACTGTTTCTAAAACTTTGGCTACAATGCCTTATAGATATGGAAATAATGTACTCTATAAGTTTATAGTATATTATAGTTCCCACTCTAATAGACTTGTCGTTGGGCATAATCAATCATATCAGTGGGCATAATCATCAAAATAAGTGGCCTGTAACTTGCTTCGTACGTGGAAATTTCGTAGTACTCCTCCAAAATGCCTTCCTTTATAATGCCAAAATGTCTTCCGTAATTTATTACTTAACATCTATTTTGTTACTTAGCATATAAAAGTTGTATGATACATGAAATCTCAGGAACCACACAATTTTTAATGCCGAACCTTACATGTTTACCTGTTAGTACCAATAAAAAGCAAACTTTATGATGTGTGCAAGAATTGATGCTAGTTAGGCAATGCTACTTGTTGTTAATACCCGGATTGTTGTATAATTTTCTTGAGTGGGTATACTCTGAATAGCCAATCCACGGTTTGTTTTGTGAAACTGAATAAACTGGGAATGCTGATCTGTTATTTGCTCTAGAACTGGTTGTGTTACGTAATTAATTAAAACGAGAGGAAGCTAAAGAGTGTTTGTTTATGTTGTTTCATACCAGATATATGAGGAATTCATATGTTAGACCGTGAAACTAGAATAAACGTCCCTTGTAAATAAAGGTGTTAGCTTCTGCCAGGGTGACAGGCAGCTCCACCAGTCACCCCCAGGCCTGACCATTGTAGTCTACTTGGTCTTATCAAGTAATCTATCATAAGCCATCTTGTAATTATATCTAGTTCTCTTATCACGCTATTTCTCACTCTATCTTTCAAGGTCAAGCCACACATACTTCGCAACGCACGCATTTCTACTGCATTCACTCTACTCTGATGCTTTTTCTGCCACACCCAACTTTCACTACCATACATAAGAGTCGGCACCAATACTATTAAATATAGCTTAACCTTGTAATAGTTTGTAAGTTTAGTGTATTTCAGTTATGTTTATTTTTACTCTTGTAATAATAATGTACCTATTTTTTTTTCCTTTTTCTCTTTTCCTTTGGAAGGGAAGGGATAACCCAATCTTTTTAAGGGGAGTTGTAGTATGTGACTTAGGACGTAAGAGAACATGTTAAGCCGTCGCTCCCATACGAACATCTACGGCAGTCTTTACGGGTACTTGGAGTCCTAAAAAGTCCAATAACTGGTCTAGCTACAATGCTTCGATATCGCCCTTGGGTTGTCAGGTTGTCAGATGGCAGTCGCTTCACGGAGAATATCGAAGTTTAGCCAAATATGCAGTTAGTCTGGTAAAGCGGACCCCAGACTTCGATGTGAAGGTTTCGAATGCGACTGGGATTAACGCTAACTTGAAGAAGAAGAATCTGACCGACTGTGCTACCTGAACATGTACTGGATATTCGAAATCCTCCTCCACAATCGTCTTGAGGCTTTCCGATATAAATATATAGGAAAAGTTTGCATACTAATTACATTAAAGTCTCAATTTCAGCTTATTTTTTAAAATAGATTAGTAGAACTTTTTTGATATTTTAAAAATCATCTATAGGTCGGACCTCCGCAAACATGAAATTCGTAGCCACAATCGCATGAAGCGTGACTACATTGGCGGCGAACCTACTTACAAACAAGTGGAAAGACTTCAAAAAGTACAAGAAAATGAGATGGATAAATGGCGTGTGCAAGAGATGACCATTGCTCAGGCAGTGCCTGTCGTTCTGGCGATTCCGATGTTTCCGCCAATGACTTAGCCCGGGATTTAATTCATAGTTTCGATTTGGAGGAATGTGACTTCTTCTAATCTCGGATCAAAAGTTTTTGTGAATGTACTAGAGAAGACGCAATTAACATCCAATAAAGGCCGAAAGTCAAGTATTCCTGAAACTTTGCCTTTAGCTTACCATCAGGCGAGGTGAGGTCAAGTTGGCGTGTTCTACATTAAAAAAAACTTGAATCAATCAACTAGCCCATCGCCGTCCACTGCTGGACATAGACCTCTCTCAATGTTGGGAGGCCTAGACCTTTGTTTTTACATACGAACGCACGTCGCCTGTCGGCTGATTACGCTCCACGCTGTTACCGTCATTCATTTGAGTCTACAGTACACCGCCCCACTCAATCTCGTTTATTATGAACGTGCAGTGGGCGAGCAACCCTGCCTCTCGCTTTTTACATTTGAATATTTCAAGCTGTTTTGACTTCAATTTTTACTTCAATAACAGAGGTTTTGCATGTTATATGTGAAAGCATAATTAAATTTTAAGTTTCTTTTTTTAAATACCTCATTTATAAATTAATATATGTCAGAAGACGGTTTTTTCTTCGAGAGGGAATTGATCCACTATTCTCAAAATGAAGTAAAGTGTGGTGTCTCGCTTGACATTTGCGACAACCATTTCTACTATTACATAAAACAACGCGGTGTTTAGTACCGAGACAATTAAAACAAAAATTATTAGCGCGAACAAATTTATAACGATCACTAGGCGACAATTTTAGGAAACCCGGACACTTGTACAGTTGCGAATGATGAGTCACAAGCCCCCATCTTCGCACAACTCGTATAGCTGTCTCTCAAATAGATTTTCTCTTTAAAAACAAAGGGAAAATTCCTACGTCCGTGTTTCGCCCTCTTTCCCCCCGTAATTAATGAGAAGAGTTTTTCTACCTTTTGTTGCTGCAGGAAGGGCGGCTAATTGTCTCTAATTAATTGGGCCTGGGGTATTTTTAACCCCTTTTATTCCCTTTGTCTGTTGCTTACTGTACAACTCAAGTTTGTTAAACGGATTTTCACTGGTGAAATAATACTTAAAACTTAAAATTAAGCTGACTATATGAATTGGTTCCATATTTTTATATATTATATTTAGGTCATCGAATTGACTACACCCTGTGTGATGGCAAGCTGAGGTGTAGTTCTATATAGTTATCTATATGTAGAGGTAAGTAAAATGACTCCCAATGCTGAAAAATTTAATAGCATGACGTAGGACGAGTCGGTCACGATAAGCTAACCGCATCCGAAACGTGTCTATGGCGAAAATGTGGTTATTATCGCGAATGATAGCTATAGATTTGTGTAGTCTACGTCGAAAAAAAAAAAAACTAATATTTAAAAAAAAATTACAGTAAGCGTCAGAACGATCATAACTAGCTCTCAAAATGATCTTATTGTATTATTATCCGAATTAAACTAAAGGTGTGTACCAAATATCAGAATAATCAATCAACAGGAAAACCAAAGCATTAAGACCATTTTGAGTACTTAGTTTGTCAAGATCGATCTGTTGCTGCATGTACCTATGTACCAAATATGTACTTGGGTTATGATGCGTATCGACAATAAAACGGAAGTCTGAAAAGAAGTATGATCTAAAAACACTGCGAACTAAATCAATTAAAAAAATATACGTTATGCCCATAGTTTAAAAGTTACTACATATATGTATAGAGCCTGCATGACCCTGCATGAGGAAGAAATAGTGGCACAAGGGCTTCTACACCGCAACAGCCATATTCATGGATAAGTACTTCAAAAATAGGGGTAGGTATGCAGGTACGCTCCAAGAGTATTCAAACTCAATAAACAATCTCAAAAAACAATGCCGTGATGCTGGCATGAGTGAAGATGAGTTTCAAAGGGCGTATTTCCAATCACTCAAAAGTTTAAAGTCTACACGAGAAAATGAAATCAGCCCACGACGCTGTATTATCACAAAATGTAGGATGTTATTAGTCGGAATAATTTTTACGTTATATATTATGTATAACTATAAAACCATATACAGTACTGTAATGTGCAATGTCCAAGAGTATATTTATCCTGGTTTGAAAGTACTCAGAAGTATATCTATTCCATTCATATCACTATTCCCATCTTTAACAGGTGAGCCCATACTAAAATACAATAAAATGCTTTTATGCTGAATGCATGCAGTTACCTTTTTCCATCAGGTGACCCATATGCTTATCTGCCACCTGTTATAAAGCTGAAGGGTTCGTTTGCGGGTTGAACGCGCTGTTTCAATTACTTGACACGTCGTGATGTTATGACCGTTCGATTATTTTATATTCCGATATCGTTTCAAATTTATGGCCTGTAACGGAGGTATTCATATTTTTTGAGAGCTATTTGATGATATAGGAAGTATATTGGTATCTAGTATATAGATAGATACCTATGGCTAGGTGCACAATACTTGTAGCTTTAAGGGGGACGGCCTATACTTAAGATATATATCGTGATAATGGAAGGTACACAAAAGAGAGAGAGTACTGAACACTGAATAATTTGATGATTAAAGAAATTGTTGAACTGAAGCAGATTTCAACTGAGTTGGAAAAAGAGTCGGATGAACAAATTGATGTACTTAGCTATGAGTGAATCAGTTTTCTATCCTTCTTCCAGGTTCCCTCGAGAGATGTCTCGCTACACGATGATGCTGCACCCACAGGAGCCGAAGAACTCGTTTACAGACAGATTAGATAAACCATTTTCTGGGACACTGAAAGGAGGTGCCGCTATCGATAGTGGTGGTAATCGCATCACAGTAATCAATATCTATCAAAGGAAAGAAGATAATCAGAATCTAGTCCTAATATAATTCGCTGAGTTTCTTGCTGGTAGCTTTTTGTCAAGGCAACCGCGCCAATGGAGGGTGGAAGGACGAAGAATCGTCTTACCATATAAATTACTTGGAGTTACTTGCCATCCTAATGGCTTTGAAATGTTTTGCAAAAGAAGTTTCTAATTGCTCTATTTTGCTCAGGGTAGACAACACAGTAGTAGAGTACAGTTTCACATGTTTTTCTATGACCACATAATAGAAACTGTCACTGCAAAGAAAGAGGCGTGACAAAGCCCAAACGTGATATGGGTCCTAACATTATTCACGATTTGATGTATTTTCTTGACTTATTGTATTTCAATCTTATTAAAAATATTTGATGCTGTCGCGGGCTTACTAAACGCGCGAGAGCATCGCTACTAACGCGCGTTAGTCGTATTTGCAACGCGCTACAATAGCGACTTTTTGTAGCGATGCTGTAGCGATACTGTCGTACATCCGTATCGATACAGTCTCGAAGCGGTCGCTAGCTGTGTGCCCTCGCCCATGGGCTCGGAAAAAAATCTTGTTTCATTGAATTTAATATTAACCCAATCCGTTTATAAATGGAAGACCAGGGAAATCCTCTTTTATGTAAAGTCACAAAGATTCAATTACTAAGAGATTAACGCTAAATATAAAGCGAAATCGCGCTACTGTTTCCCCTTCAATAATAAGAAAATACTTTGAAGAATTCATTACATAGTCATTATCGCTATTTGTTGTAAAAGATGGCTGAAAGTTTAGTAATTTACTGCTTTTAGTTAGATACTGATTAAATTATATTTTTTTGAATAGGTATAGTAAAATTATAAGCTTGTATTAATTATGAAAGCTACGTGTTTCGTCAATTTTGTAGTTTTTATATATTTAATACCGCACTGGCGACTGCATACACGACGTTTCCCATAGAGAATCGCCTTGGTTTAGTGCAGTAGTCTCCGGAGTCAGCTCCCTGAACTAACACTCTTACAAGGTTGTCTCCGACAGGTATGGTTGTATCTTCGGTAAGTTGGACTCTGAAACTAGTCGCTTCATTAAAAGTGCCACCGTCGCTCAACCGGTGACCTTCTTGTGTATCTCACAAACCGGTGGTCGCAAGCCATCGAGAGTCGGGGTGAGGCACTAGCGGTCAGCCTCGATATAGCAAAGGCCTTCGATCGGGTCTGGCACAAAGGTCTTCTTGCGAAGTTGCCGTACTATGGACTCCCCTTTCAGTGATTCTTCGGAAAATCTGAACACTGAAGAACTAATTTTTTACACCTTCGCAGTGTATGGAGCCATATTCCACAGACGATGATTGACAATCTCATACTAAGTATGCCACGCCTTTGTCGAGCTGTTACTAATGCTTTAGGAGGTACCATTTGCGTTACAATGTTTAATAATAAAAAATAACCTATCAAGCATGACTAGACGTGAAACATAATCTTTTTCTACTATTTCTGATATTGAAAGCATTTCAATGTTATTATGAAAGGACAGAATTACCTATTAAAAAGTAAAACTATCCATGCAGCTCAAATTTCAGCCACATTCAGATGCAATCAGCCTTTTGAAACTTTATTCACGCACTTGATGAATAGTAAGTAAGAACTATTAAGTGGGTATTATTCATGAATCGCTGATGTATTAGCGTAATCTATGTGCAATTTTAAAATTCCTTCCTACAGGTGCCTTATAGTAGTGACTTATGGAGCGCTTGCATTTATTGATTATATACCTACTTATGAATAATTGTTAATGATAAACATGCTACAAAGATGATGTAAGCTTTCTATAAACACATTCATGACAATACTTCAAATTATCTAAAGCCTATTAGAATACATATTACTCATTATAAACCAAAGTTATACAATACTGATCCGAACCGAAAATAGAATGTAGTACACCTACCATACACATGAGTAAATTTACATACACAGTTCAGCGAACTCGTGTCTCTCAAGTTAAGTCACGTGATGAATTTGTCTGTATTAATCAAAGAGACATGAGACTGCTAGTAAAATAAGAGACCACCAAATGTACTAATAGTTTATTTAAATAAAGTCACTGTTCCAAATTTAAACACTAGCATTTATTTATCCCATTTGTTAAATGAAGTTAGATCTTTTAAATGTTTATATGCCGTACTTTAATTTAAAACATAGCCGCGTGGTTAGCCTTTTCTTTGTCTTCGGTGTCATCTGCATTTCCTTATGGAAAATTTGGGCGTTTCACTGCACTCATAGAGAGAAACTGTCAATACACACATGACAGGTTCATTATGAGGGTGACAAATATAGTTCTCAGATATAATTGTTTTTTCTTTGTGCACAGCCTTGAAATGGTGCATAGTATGTGTGGTTTCAATAAGCGCCCCTATGGTGTGTTCGGAATATATTATAAGACATGTTACTTCTGTAACTCGAACCTATATATTATACCTTTTTTTCATATATTAATATTGAGGAGAACGTTTTTTTGAGTGACTGACTGACGGATCATTACTGACAAAATTTATAATGTCACGTCACACGGGAATACGGTAGAATGGAATTTGGCACTGTTTCAATAACAAAGTCGTCGTTTCAATAAAAATAAATAATGATGAAATAATTATTTAGCTAACAAAGGCTTTTTTAGCTGCATAACATTGTATTTGACATTTCATCTTGATAATTTGACATGTATTTGTTATAACCCATTCATTATTCCGTACACTTTTATTTTTCAAAGCCTCCGGCCGAGGCAGAGGTTATCGCTTCCACCTTGCTGAACCATCCCAGAGATGCGAGCACACAACACCTTTTGAAAAGATACCTCACTCATCCGTCACACGTCTAGTTCCAGGGATAATCCAAATTTCGGAAAAAATATCACAAGTCCTTGTCAAACTCCGAAAGTGTCCGAAAACTATTCAAATGCCGAAAAAATTGTGTTCATTTCGCGGTGGAAAACGTGTGAATATAGGTATTTATATATATATATAACTATCATGGTCACTGACTGGGCAGAAGTATATTGATTGCCACATTTCGAAAACTATTTCCGAGGCCTCCTAACCCGAAAAAGCATTGATGAGGTCGTCTAGCTGAGTGTCACTATTGTAACATGTTAAGTGTCTGTAATGATGACCCTTTTTTCTTACTAGAGAATAACTTGTTACGTTTATGAAACTTTAGGATAGGATAAGATAGGATAGAAGTGAGTGGCTAAAACATTGATATTAAAGTTTCCATTATATTACATATAACATAACATAAACTCGCGCCTATATCCCCGAAGGGGTAGGTAGAGGGGCTTGCTTGGGTCGTAGACATCTTACACGCAATTCCGGTAATATTTTCATCATATTTCGAGATTCTCTTTAGTATGATGAGAGACTCCCTGGAGTATCACATGCCTTTTTAACAGTTGTCATCATCATAACCTTGTTCTCGGTTTCTTTTGAACATTACTTGTAGTGATGAAAATTATGATGTAAGATTTTTCAATGGTTATGTACCTATATTTTTTGTTTAACAAGTATTGTTTATGATAATGAAGCATAAATATTATAATAATAAATAAATTTTGTATTTTAGAACTGCTTAGTATATGGTACTATTTACTTGTATATGTAATTCATTAGACACTTTCTGATGCAATAATGGTGCATGTTTTGTCCATAGTAAGCAAAACTATAGGTACTGGTCCCGTGTATGTACGTTTCTGGAGCCAATGTTCTGTTCATAAAATTGCTTAGTTTGTATTTGAAGATAGATAGTTACTAATCAAATCTTGTGTTCATATCTTATGTTAACAGATTACGGTGCCTGTGACGAAATCTTTCGTGGAGTACATCAAAACACAGCCAATAGTGTTCGACAGCACGTGGCGTCATAAAGGTTAGTGCATCCTCTCCTACTTTCTTGGGTTGCATTCACTGCCTAAACCACCTCCGCGGCAACCCGATCATCTATCTTGTTTGTTGTGTAAAGTGTCATATGAAACATTTAGCTTCATCCCCCGCAAAATACAGAGGTCTCGGATACTAGTATGAAGGGTGGTCTGTAATACATTTCACTCGTAACCACATTCCTTATTATAAAAGTTCAAAAAGTTCAAAGCGTTAGCAGCTTATTGGTTAAGGAGTCAGTCTTACGATCAAGAGGTCCCAGGTACGAATCCTGGCTAATATAGCGGCATAGTCAACTGGTTACCTTATGTTAGCTAGAAAACTATAGTTATAAATAAGGTCCATTAAAATTAGCTTCCTGTCTGTGTATCCATAAGGTTAGTATACCTATTCTATGTAATTGTAGCTATTGCTCAAAGTATCAATGACGTTAATTCAGCTCTCTGGACACAGGATGATTGGTTTGCAACAATTTATTTATAGTATTTTTATTTTTTTTATTTTAGTTATTTTATATGTATGAACCAATTTATATTTTATTTGTAGATTAAATATTTTGTCTTGGTTCTTCTTGCTCACGGCCTTTGTTGAGTTCCGGTATAGGTACACTAAAGAATCTTTATTATTATTACCTATATTTACTTCTAATTACAAAGTTTTATCTGTCTGTCGAGCCCTTTTATTCAGGAACACGCAAATTGATTGATTTGATATGAAAGAAACTTCATCCCACGCACACTTAAGATGTGGAATGACCTCCCTGCTGTGGTTTTCCCAAGCACCTACAATATGGGGTTTTTCAAGAGGGGCATCAGAAGATTTCTTCATGGTCGGCAGTGCGAGTGTAACATCCCTGGTGTTGCATACGTGCATATGCCACGGTAACCACTTTCCATCAGGTGGGGCGTGTGCTTGTGTGCCACCAAAGTGGTAAAAAAAAAAATTGAACTACCACTAGGCTAACTAAAAATCAGAAAGAAATTTCCTTTATGTTCTGCAACACACTATAAAAATGTATTTATTAATGTATTCTTATTTCTGAGTAATAAATTTATAGTTCTTTTCTGAGGTAATTTCACTAAGCCCCCGTGTGGGTTTAGTTGGTTAGATACCAGCAAGTTAGGTATTTAAAATAAATTAAATTTTTAGCATTAAATATGAAATTTTACTACCTATTTGAAAGTATACAATAATTCTAAGCCAAGATTTGGACTTCAACAATGAGTCGTACAGTCAGCAAATTGAATTAATTAGTTAAAAAGAAAAATAATAACCCTTGATCTGCATAACGGGTGTGACGCGATTGGTAGTCATGTCCAACTTGCGTAGTTGTCTGTGAAGATTAAAAAGCGGGTTATTCTGAGAAGTTCGATAGCGGATCATTAGTGACATCCTCTTCGCACGGGCAGCACAAACATTTTAACAAGGGGTCCAACTATAAAAAGTTAAAAGTCACGCTGTGAGCTACAGAGCAACATTACGATTGGAGTTACTATAAAAGATAAAGTCATATAGCTCGCAATTATTTTTTTAGTAACTGATTCGAAATATTTCTAATTCATTACTTCTGGAAAATTTAAATTACTGCTTCTATTTTAAACCGTTAAACTGGAGTTTCCACCTCGAAAAGAATTCTTGTAGGAGGTTCCAGTGTTAGTTATAGACTGCCAACAATAAGGTCAATGTCATCTGAGGTGGAGTACGTTGCTGTGTCGTTGACAAGACATGTTGTGTACGAGGCTGGATTGGTAAGTGGTTGACTTTTAAAATGTACAAAACATTTAGTTTCTGTTCAGCCAAGCAAGCCAGGAAGCCATTGACAATTTACGTTGATATTACAAAAAATACAAATACCTAACTACATCTCCATGTACCATACAATAATACATAGGTACTACATATTTAAACTGCACGGTTCATAGGTACTTAGTAGGCCGCACCTGATGAGGCGCTTCTTTTTTATTCCTCGGAGCGCATCTTTTAGAGTCAGTTTTTTAATAAATTCTAATTGAGAACCTCCTCCGTTTTGGAAGTCGGCCAATAAGAAAATAACGGAGTTGTTTTCAAATAGTTGGTTCTAGACCGACGAGACTCATGGAGCAGGGGCGGGGGGTATTCACAGGTATTATCGCCCTATAATCACTATCCAAAACACTAATTTGTCATTAACCAGAAACTTAGGTTGTTCAAAAAGTTTAAAATGAAATTTATTATTCCTTAATTTTGATGTCAAGGAAATATGTGTACGAGAATGTACGGACTTCGCACAGCTGTAATTGCTTTGAGTTTCAAGATTATATGGACTTGTTTGTAAATTATATAGGTATTTACAAAGCTATGTATTTTCGAAAAAGAATACCTATATAGTAATGGTAAATGTCAACAAATCTCGCAAATTCCTGTATATTGTTAGGAAATTAATAAAATGCAGGCATATTATGTGGCTGAGGCGGGTTGGCTTTTTTTTTACACAACACACGCACATGGCCCACCTGAAGGAACATTGTTACCGTGAACAATGAACGTACCACAACTGCTAAGGAGAATGTCAGAATTAGCTACAAACACTCAAGTATCCACAGAAGCATTGAGACGCCTATGGATATCTAGACTACCCAGCACAGTAAAGGCAGTATTATCGGTCGCTCACGAAACCAAGCTAGAGGAACTCGCCGCACTTCGCCATTTTTTCAACTTTATACGGTCCACGTTGATTTGGGATCGACACCTACATCAACAAACGTTGTCCCGGTGATCTTTGGCCTTTTACCAGATAAAACTGAAGATACATATTTACGCTTTTTTAACTTGTTGAGGGATGTATTACATGTCAAGGGCCCAGATTGGGATGGCGCGTGGCGCGCGCCCTTACCCAAGCGCGGTACGCAGACTGTTTTTGTTCAACAGCTTCCGCACACTCGCGCCCGAACCAAGGGCGCACCCCGCGGTCACCGGTGACATCGGTGTATGAGATATAGTCCCTGACCACCGCGCCAACATTTCACGCCCCCACCAGTCAGCGGGGTCAATTTAAGCCTTTGGTCTTCCCACTGACAGCACAAAACCTCTCCAGTGAGCTCTGGCTACCCTACTCACCGCCGGGAACACAACACAAGGTTATTATAGCCGGGGTATTCTGTAGGGCGGAGGTACTTGTTAGGTACTTATGTACTATATTTGTTCAAAGATGTATGCATCCATAAAGCCTTTTGGTTCATAAAGTAACCTCAAATACATAAAAGATAAAACAGTAGTCTCGTTTTCTGCAGAGGCAGAATAAGTTTAACGTCAATATGAATTCAGTAAACAATTTCTGTAATTTGTAAGTATGTTCTCGAAGATTTAAAAAGAAAATAAATGTAATAAAAATAAATATTTCACCAGCTGATATTCTTCTCAGGTACCTACATGCCTAATAAGGAACTAACCCGTGATAGTCAACAGGGATTGTGTCCAACCCTGTATTGTTACTGATAAATTCATGGCAAAAAAATGCTTTTACACTTTTGCCCTTGTCAAGTAGTCATCTACACCACATTTTTCACAAGAACATTATTGTGTATCGCTCTGAATAGCTGAATAAAAAATCTGTTGCTTTCGTGAATTTTGTATAGAAATATACTTTTAGGTTACAATCAGATTTCGCCATTTTTTTTAGGTTTACCTAATAAAGGGCGAAATTAAAATCACACAACGGGTGGTCCGGCGCGAGCTTAAGTCCCTAGATGTTCGGAAGTCGAGTGGGCCGGACGGTATACTGGCGATGGTGCTTAAGCACTGTGCCCCCGAGCTGTGCCCTGTACTTACACGCCTTTTCGCACTCTCATACTCCGCGAGGCAGGTCCATACATATTATCACGCCTTTATTCCCAGAGGCATTATTTTATTATTATTAGGTGAATTAACACCCAGAATGCCTATACATATATCTACTTAACAATAAGTTGACATAATATCAAAAAACTCACGTCAAAATATGGTAAAATACGACACATTATATAACTTATGGCGAAATATTTTACACTGTCTTTAGTAATCCTCACCGTCCTTGAAGTTTCCCTTACACACATTTCCTTTGCAATACTATAACAGTTTCTTCAAACGTTTATCCATGTAAAATACGATTAGCATCTATATGTGAAACTTTAATTTCCATCGCTTCCAAGGAGCTAGTGGAGAAGAAGCGGTGCAACAAACTCCACTGCAGCATTTTTTAAGACGTCAATTTACAATAGTTTTTTTTTTTTTTATACCACTTAGTTGACAGACAAGCACACGGCCCACCTGATGGGAAGCGGTTACCGTGGCCTATGGACGTATGCCGATCGTTAATGTCAACGGCAATTAACGCGATCATGGTATAAGTATACGCATGTTTATGAGTTGCACCTCAGCAAACTGGGTCAGCTGGCCTGATGATTTTGGGGCCTCGGGAAAAATTGCGGGAGAGAAAGAGGAAGGGGGAGTAGAGGGGATGTCGGGAGGATCCGGGGGTTTATTTTTATTCATTATTGGTAATTAGTGTAATTCAACTATACCTGTTACCCGTTAATTACCAAGGCCAGTAATGTAGTCACTAAGTCACAATAATGGTCACCACGGAAAAAAGCGAAAAGAAAAAAAAAAAAAAGCCCTCTCTAAAACTCCAGTAATGTAAGTCCAAGGTGTATGTGTAGGTGAATTTCATCCAGGTAGTTCAGTTGGTCTAAGTATGCCCCCAGAAGAAGTTTGAAGTACCCTTAATGTTACGGATCGGTCTAGATAGCGGCATCTAGGGCCAAATCGAGAGAGATGACCCTGGGTCGGCCGGGGTGCGAGGGATATGCCTGTTAACCTCACCTTCGGCAACCAAAAACAACCCATAGGCGTCGTGCGGGCTGCAATAAAAAAAACATCGTTGATTACAAAGCTAGCTGGAAGCTGGAAGTAAAAATTTAAGTACCTAATCCTCCGGGGATAAAAGCGAGATTATATGTATGTATCTACATACATAAATCCTGAAAAAGCTACACAATTTTAAGTATCAAAAATCATATTGTTCTAAAAGACCGTTTTCTCAAAGTCGAGACCGTAAATATGGCATGTTTAATACAATAACGATGCGTGTAACCGACCAATAAGTCCGATAACGAGTTTTCTGCCCATAGCGCGATAGCATTTGCAATGAATCAGGTTGGCAACATTCAAGTACCCAGTCAACTGGAACCCATCATACGATTGGCACGTAAAAAGCCTTATGAGGTTAGACTTCTGAATTATGATGATTTCAGAAATTTCAAAGACCTCGCATCAAAACTTAAGTTACGTATTTAAGTATTTTTTTCTTCTCATTTTTTGTCGTAGTTCTTATTATGTTAACGATAGCGGCCTCGTCTGTCTCACCCATAGATCTTAACTCCTGAGCATATGAATTGAGTACACAATTGAATCCGTGCTCTTGTAACCTCCACCCTATATAATACCACGGCTATAATACGGCCTCTTGCTGTGTGCCCGGCGGTGAGTAGGGTAGCCAGAGCTCACTGGAGAGTTTTTGTGCTATCAGTGGGAAGACCAAAGGCTTGTCCTGATTTTGTGTTCCTCATTACTTATTCCCTGTTATTGTTACAGACTATAGGCATAAAGTCTCAGTCCTATACAAATTATAATATAACATTGGTATGAAGCAAAGCAAAATTAATATTGATAATAAAACTCATCAGTTTCATTTCCATCGAAATTGTAGCATTCACTATACACAAACTTAAAAAAATACAAATGCATGAAGAGGAAACCCATTATAAATAGAATAAATTAGAACATGGCCCATCTCTTAAAAGTAGCATACTATGGGTTACCATAATACAACACAAAACTACACATGTCAGCCTATACAACAACTTTCCTCGGAGAGCACGTTAACCCTTCAGTCCCACTTGCAATATAAACATCATGGCAGCCGTTACGGGTAATTGAAGCCCTAAAAAGTCAAAATACAGGTCTAGCTGCAATGCTTAGATATCACCTTTGGTTTGTAGAGGTCAGATTGCAGTCAAAAATATGGCTCAGTCACTCCTTCATAGCTAACACCCCACCAAACCATCACTGAAGTCGGATAATGCCCACGTTGCACTCTGTCGACTAATTGGGAAGCTTCCTTAGAGCTTTGAGCATAAATACGGTCATTTTGTTTGTTAAAATGTTGCTCAATTGTAAAGATTTATTTCTAATGGTCATGCACTTTTGAGGCATAGGGGGTGTGAAGGGACGTTGGCTCCAGAGAAGTTGTTAAAAATATCTTTTCTTTTTAATATGTAGGTACGGATACTTAGACAAACTAAATCCTTTTACCATGAAGTATAATTGACTGTTGTGTATACTACCAGCCACTCGATTCTACTAAAGGCTGCGATGAAAACACGTGGTGTCGTGAAGGTTAGTGCATCCTCTCCTAATTTCTCGGGTTGCATTCATTGCCTGGATCACGTCTGCGGCAACCCGATCACCTGTCTTTTGTGTGTAAAGCGTCAATGGAACAGTTAGCTACTTCCCCGCAATACAGGCAAATCTTTACTTTTGTTCTTTGTTACAAGAATAAATATACAAAATATAAATTTCTCACACCTAAGTAGACCTCCTTATCCTCTCACACAAACCTCTAAGATCTACCATCTTTACCTCAATTTAATCTTCGAAACAAAACAAGGTAAAATTGTATAAGAATATTCCTCACAAACACAGCGCATTCAAAGATTAGATTCGAAGCGCTGTGCGCCGTGAGACGAAAGGTTTTTTTGATACGGAATTAAAAACTTAGAATAATTGTTGAATGGCTTGTCCAATTAAATTTCACCTGTTTGTTTGTTTTTTTTTATACCACTAACGTGGCAGGCAAAAAATTTGGAAGATGTTCATACTTAACTATAATCATTTACTAACACCTGACAAGACCGTGTCAGGGGCAACAGCTTGGCGTCTATATAGATCACTGCACATTACTTGGCACTCCTAGAAACTGTTACATATACTGCTTCTACCTCGTCAATGAAACAATGTGCATAAATGCGAAAGGATAATCTCTGACGTCATACATCGAGCTATACATTTGCGGTTCGAACTCGCTACCTTTATAATGCCATTACGCCTATAATACCACTCAACTGCGTGAGCCTGCGCCTTTTTTTTTACTTGCGATAAATCCCCACCGGAGCCGGTGGAAGAGGTTATGTCGGACTCGAACCGACCATAACGCACGACGCTTGTGGTTCGTTTCTGGTTGCCGAAGGTGAGGTTAGCAGGCATATCCTGCGCACCCCGGCTGAAAGTTTCATCATCTAATATTTGGTCCAAAATATCAAATTCTGGTCCCAAATCATCTAAGCCATTAAGATCTGCTGATAGTTTTCTTTTCTTAGTGTCAGGTTCATCTTCATCACTAGAAAAACAAGGAGCAAGAGCTCTTGGTGTTGGTTGGTAAGTAACAGAAGGCGTTTCACTTTTAGCACTAACTTTGGCTGGCTTATATTCCAAAATTTTCTTTTTAATTACACTTCTATCTGATGGCACATAGTTTCTATTACTGGAGCTGCTTTTGGAACCTTCATTAGGGTTGTATTCTGGTAATTAATATTTTATGGCATTACTCGGCCCAAAATTCTGCCACACTGACAGCTCCTTCAGACGCTTGTTACAGGTCAGTATCAGAATAAACGGGATATTTACCATGTTTCATTGTTTTGAGTTTCCGATATTTCGGCGCTGTTGCAAACAATGAATTAAAACAATAAATAATATTATCACATGGAAGTCTATATCACGGTACGCCGTATCTGTTGCTGCGGCCTGTGGTCGGCTACCCAATCATACCTTTATCAAAAGCCTGTTGATAATGTTTCGTACTTTATATTACAGGAGCCATATCTGTCGTCGCTGCTAGCTAAGCTATTCAACGATGCATAGAATAGGTTATTTGACCAAAAGAAATATCGGAAAATGACCACTCTATAATAATATAATGAACTGCTAAAGTGAAATATTCTTACGATAAATAGTTTTAAAGATATTTGATTTTGAAAATTAAATTTTTCGCGACGCCCGAAAAAGTGCAAGACAAAATCTTATCCTAATACTATTCCAATAAAGTAGTCTTTTTATACCTCCTGGTCTAGTTATAAATCAGGATTCAAGACTGGGTATCGTTCTGGAATACGAGTCTTAGGTTCGCATTCTAGAATGGTAGGTACCTACTTCTGAATCTAGAATTCATCTGAGAAATGATAAATTGGCTGCAAAAAGAGCAATCGTCTTAAATTTTTTTTTTTTTTTTTTATACCACTTAGTTGGCAGACAAGCACACGGCCCACCTGATGGAAAGTAGTTACCGTGGCCTATGGACGTCTGTAACACCAGAGGAGTCACAGTCGCGCTGCTCCATACACTGCGAAGGTGTAAAAAAAGTTGTTCTTCAGTGTTCAGATTTTCCAAAGAATCACTGAAAGCTCTTCTCCCAAGCAAATCCCAGGCATGCTCTATGGGATTGAGGTCGGCAGACTGAGCAGGCCATTCCAACGTCGTCATATTGTGCTATTGTTGTTGATAATAATTATGTCTATATATATTTTACATCGAAAATAAAATACAAGTATTTATTATACAAGTATATATATAGTATTGGGTAGAATGTTGTTAAATATTTATTTATCGAAATTGAATTCAAAATTAATGTACCTAAATAAATATTGGCGGCCTCAGTGGTCTCAGAGAAACTGCACAATCAAACACTTTTAAAAGTTTTCCCTCCATATTCGAAAATCATTACTTATTTAAATTTATTTTTAAATTTCGAACAACTGTGTAATCTACTTTATTCTATTTTTATTTATTTGCTGCCAGTTATTTGCAAAACAAGATTTACACGAAAAAAAATAATTGGGCTTCTAACGATATCTCATTTGTTCAGTTCTAATAAGTGGCTGAGGAGCAATGAGGGAACAAATGAACCTACATACATACTTACATACATAGCCTGTCGAAATCATAACCCTCCTTTAGCTACACCATAGTCGGGTAATAAAGAAGCAGGCGGCTGAACGGATTTGGCGGAAATTTGGAACAGGGATATGTTATATTTCAATAATTAGGCCTCATTACCGACTGTCAATTGAACATCTATGGCAGTCGTTACGGGTAGTTGGAGCCCTAAAAAGTTCAACAACTGGTCTAACTTCCAAAAAATCTATGCTCTGAATCAAAAAATCGATGCTCTTCCCCTGTAAGGGAAAGATCGCGGGTTTAAATCCCGCCTGGACAGTTTAAATTTTTTTTCTATGTTAATTACACACACACAAAACGTACAACAATTCATCTAATTTTTAATTTACAAACAGATGTCGCAAACCGGCAAGAAAAATTTTGACGTGGGATCTTCATCGTCGAAGTAGGTTTAGATTTGCCAGGGGATATTTAAATTTTGACTGGTGCAACAATATAGTAATATTTAGTGATGAAAAATATTTTCTGGAAGAACGGCAAATGTCTACTTTGGGACGTAACGTGTGTCAGCACGGTAGCCGCCAGCCACCTTAGTCGCACCATTCACGCCGCGTCGGCCGCTGCGGAAGACGCCGGCTCAAGGAAGAGGCTTAAGTACGCCGACTTGGAACCGCTGTACCGCTTAAGTTTTATTTGTTTTTTTGTTGCGATAATGTAGTTTTTATGTGTAATGTAAGTGTGTGTGTATAATAAATGGTTTTACTTTTCTTTTTTATTAATCGCAGAAATCCGTAGAAGTTAACAATTTTGAACTGGCTGTTGATATGTGTTCTAGTTCTAATTTTTTTTTAAATGTTATACACCGTCTTTTGTCTGTGTTTTGCGAATAAATGTTTCTTTTTAAAATACAAAATTGTGATTATTTCTTTTACTCAACTACATAAGCAACATGTAGTATTTTTGTAAAAAGTTTGGTTTACCATACAATCAATCACTCAATTAGCCTATCGACAATTGAATGATAGGGATGGGATGAAAAAATCGATTACTATAATATCCGAACTTTAAGAGATCGATTACTATAATATCCGAATTTTAAGAAATCAATTGTTATAATTAAATAAAAGAAATGTTTAGGATATTTTTTTATTCACTACTAGTACTAGTTCACTTGCTATGATTTTCTCCATGGCTCTGCAGACAATGCTTGTGAGACTGATAGGTCGATAATTGACAGCTAGATGCTTATCGCCTTTTTTATATATAGGAGTTACAAAGGCTTCCTTCCACTCTTGAGGCAGCTTTCCGGCTCCTAGCGACAGGTTCCGCTGGTCGGGGAGTCGGGACTGTTGGCGGTTTTCGTTAGTATTGTTTTACTTTAATACCTATAAAGCGTAAAGGATCACATTTCATTCTGTCTGTAAAGACATGATTGATTTTAATCAAGGCTAAGCAAGAGATAATGCTCATGAAGCTATTAATCTTATCAGTCAAACTATATTGGGTTTTAGAATGTGACATCAATTTATAAGTGTCGAATACTTGAATGTATAAATATTTAAGCAATTTTTAGAGCTATTCAATTTAAAAACTGACATAAATTAAAAACTATTAGATCATTTAAAAAGAAAAATCTCGAGCTTTTTGAAATTTTTCGGGCACTATTGTTGACTCGAGTCATAAATCTGAGGTGGAGTCTGGGCTGTACATATATGTATGATTTTAAACTGCCCTATTCCTTAGTCGCCTTGTATGACACCGCATGGGAAGAGATGGGGTGAAACAGAAGTCTTTGAGTTCTGACGTCATGCGGGTGTCCATCAAGCCTCTACATAAGGTAAGTTGAGTCAAGTAATCATGTAGTTGGTTCAGTGATACATAGACAAGCTCTTTAGGCAAGTGCTAAATTGTATGCAAAAATTTACTTAGCTTTTATTTATGAGTTAGCTTGCTGCTTGTGGGGGCCGTTCGGCCCGTCTTGCGTGAGTGGGTGGAACGGGGTCATGGGGCTCCCACGTATCACCTCACCCAACTTCTCACGGGTCATGGCTGCTTCGCCAAGTACCTGTGGGAGGTGGTGGGGGTGGAAGCGGAGCCCCGGTGGTTAACACTCAGTGAATCACTTCACGCCATGAAGAAACAATATTATTTACTTTAATTCAATCGAATCCATATTCCACTTTACAATACGGGATCGCATTAACAAGGTCCATCTAGATTGAATTGAAATCAAACCGATACAAATCTATTGCAATGGTTGCTCTTCGTTTTCACAATATCAAGTAGCTCAAGATAATGTAATTAATAAATAAGGCGTACCACTGTCGTGCGTCAAACCCTTTGCCAACTGCTGTTGGCAACTTTGCCACATCTATCATCACTTTGATACACACACCTTTAGAAAAAGAAGAATAATAAATAATATTGCGTTATAATAAATAATAAAAAAAATGGTTTTTATTGTGCCATTTAGGTGGCAGACAAGCACACGGCACTTTAGTATTATGTTATCTGTGACACGGCCCACCTGATGGGAAGTGGTTACCGTGGCCTATGGACGTATGCAACACCAGGGGTGTTACACTCGTGCTACCGACCATATTACACTTTAACTTGCTTATTTTGTGGCCTATGTCGGTAACTTTGGTTCTCTGTCGAATAACCTCGTTCCGAATTTTATCCTTCAGAGAAAACTCCAAGCATAGCTCGCTCCATAGCCCGCTGCGCGACTTTTAAGCTATGGACCAGCCCCACTGTAAGTGTCCACGTTTCGACACATGGGGTGTTCAGTTATTTGACTCGAAACTTACCAAGTAACCATGCATGGTGGTCTCTGTTATTAACAGACGTCTTCATGGGGCATGAACTGGGGAATTTTCATATAATATATGTGGCTATCATGCCGAGCTACTTGAACTGTGAGCACCGCCACTAAAATTGTTTTATGTTTAATTATAAAAACAGTACTTTAACTTTGTATAGCACTGTCTTTCAAGGATAATAAACTGTTAAAACTATAAGTATATTATTATTTGCAACATTGTACCTATTTTGTAAATCACTCAACTTGGAAAGGTAAGCCTCGTTCGACAATCAACAGTTATATCGGTTTGCAGGCGATGCTGACTTACGCTCCGAAGATTTCAGTGGGCATATGGGACTCCACCAAAATTTACTCTTTCTATCATTTTCTTGAATTTGATTACCAGGAACAACGACAAAACGTACTGTAACCACGCGGGAGCTACACGGAGCTATATATATGCTATGTGGGTGTTAATTCTTTACTAATTTAAACAGAAGAGTCAAATCAGCTATATTTCTACGTTCGTATAATGGGAGAACGTGGAACCGCTGTTAAATATATTTAAGCGAACACTGTGTGGTTCAGCCCACGCAGATGCCTTTTCATACTTCAGTTCACACCGTGAACTATAGAATGAAAATAAACAAACTAAGTGAACTATGCAAAACAAGGATTATTAGTTAATTTGTTGGTCTCACACGTACCAAGTCGCGGACGGCTGCAAGTCTAGCCTAACCTAACCTAAAAATTATTAATTATACTAGGTATCGGGACTTCTCGCGAATTATATCTTGTGTCTTGTATCTCGTGAATTATATAAAGTCGTGACCACGGGTGCTGCAACGCAACCTCATGAATATTTATTTAACCAAAAACACCATGTGCCGTATCTTTAAATCTATAACAACCTATTAACGCTACGAGCGCAGTAAAAATCACGGATTATTTTGTATACAGCCATATTAAAGTTTGTTATAGCATGTTTATGGGGCTGACCGTTAATTCCAGACCACACAGGGGTTCAATTTATTCACTTTTTATCAAAAGCACTCTGGATTTATTTACGGATAAGGTTTTTAATCCCAAAAGTGCTGCATTTTCCCTTTTCTCTTTTATAAATTGTATATGTTAGCCTAGTGGCACGGTTAATGGACTGCTGAGACGAAGTCTCGGGGTTGTAACAGACAGAGATACTTTAACAATATTAGTATAGATAAAATAAGATCATTTATTCTGCATTTACCATTAAATCGGCACTTACAAAACGGCAAAATAAAGGAACATGAAAAACAGTTTAGTAAATGTACCACCAGTTCGAAACGCGACCTGAGAAGACCTCCCTCCAGTCAGTCTTTTGTTCGCCGCCGTCCGACACGGACGCTGTACCACTTTGCGGATTATAATTATTATATACGTATTAGCACCGCGCAAGTTTATTTCGTTAGCTTACGAATATTTCCTTATTCTTTCTTCGCAAGCTATTCTAACTATAAACTATTCGATTAATATTAATATTGACATATTATTTAATTAGTAGTCAGGTGACATGAATTCCTAAATACTTTTATTAGTTTAGTATTTATAATAGTAGTATAGAATAGTAGTACTTAGAAATATTATGATTTAATACCATTGTAAACTTTTGAGAATGCCGTGAGAAGTTTCATACTGCCATTCGCCGCATGAAGAACCATTTGTGTTTAAAAAAAGAAGACATATCAATGAACCAAAATTGATTAAACAAGTTTACTATGCCCTTTGCCAGTCAATATTAACATATTGCATAACATCTTGGGGGGGAGTGGGCAAGACATTGCTACTGCCGGTCGAGCGAGCTCAGAGAGCGATTCTCAAGGAATTTTGAATTTCGAATTTGGAATGGGACGCAGAAACTTAAAACATAACAATCAATTTTGACATCTGTTACCATAGACATAACATTTTACGCTTTTTTTAGTAACTCGCAAAAGAGGCTTTTTCGCAAAAGTCATATATTTAAAGAAAAAATAAAGATTTATCTTATTTCTTTCTTTTAAAAATATATTTTTTATTATTCTCTATTCTCTCTGCTTTGTCGTTTGCGAAAGGGAAAGATCCTTTGCAAAAGGCAAAGTGGAGGTGAGACGACTGTTTTATTGCTTCATAAGCCATGATAAAGGTTCACCATCAAATTTGGTTTTTTTTTTGTAAAAACTTTAATATGGGCTGGAAATTATTTTTTCACGGAATGTTTTCGAGTAATATCGAACGCTTAACCGGTTCGCACGACTATCACGTGTTGGACAATTATTTTAAAAAAGGAAAAAAGATATGTATTTTCAAATGGTTTATTGCCTGTGTTTTATGCATCCCATTCACCTGTAATGTAACGACCAGGTACGACATACACTCTTGACTATATTCATTTGTTCAACTACGTACAATTCAGAGTGCATTAAATAAAAACGTGTGCGTACTTGAGCTGAATGCATGCATTCTTTTTATAAAAAATGCGAGAGATGAAGTCCCGGCTTTTGCACGAAAACTTTCCTCAAGAACATAGCCAGGGTAGAGCAAGTAGGTCGTGTCGTCAGGGCGGTGTATTTGCGTCTCCGTTAGAAAAAACATGACAGGTTTCGCCGTCTCTAGGTGTTGGTGGACGGCGTTGAGGTTTGCATGGAGCCCACAGATGTTAGTGGACTCCATAACCCAATTGCGTGTATGTAACTATTTACACTAACCTAACCAGGTTAGCTTGTAGTATTACAAGCTAGTTAGGTATGCTTGACTAGAGTCGATATAGTGCTGTATAGCATGTCCTAGAATAATAAAATTAAAGTATATTCCCCAGAGCCCTGTCTCTATGAAAGAGCGGAATGACAAGAAATCAAATCAAAGTTATTTATAATCGTTGTACAGTATTTTACATGGTTCTTAATCTATCGTGCGTTCACCTTCGGCAACCGAAACGACCCACAGGCGGCGTGCGTTTTAGCCGGTTCGAGTCCGACATAACCTCCTCCACCGGGTCCGGTGGGGAGGTATCCGTGGGGATTTTGCGCACGTAAAAAAAAAAAAAAAAAAAATCTATCGTGCGTTATTACATTGTGATTGGGTAGGTATATTAGGTTTGTTTGTGCAGTTAATTGTTTTACAGAGGGCTTTAGTTAGGGATATATATCTAAGCTGTGCCGCCTCCAAAAGGAACACGCTCCTCAATGCAACTTTGAGCATATCGCTCCCCACGTCGACGATAGACTCTTCTGCGACCATCTGCACCATATAAACATGTCCTACACTCGTCCGTGAACAATACAGAGGCCCACTGCTCTTCTGTCCACTTGTTTCTAAACGGACGAGAGACTTCGAGTCGCGAATGGATAGCTATTGGTGGCGCATGGCCGAGTGCGATAATGGACTGTATTGCGGGAATGTAGCTAACTGTTCTATTGACGCTTTACACACAAAACAAGACAGGTGGCCGGGCTGCCGCGGATTCGATCCAGGCAGTGAATGCAGCCCGAGAAATTAGGAGAGGATGCACTAACCTTCACGACACACGTGTTTTCATTGCAGCCGGTACACGGATCTTCTCTTCCTTGCTCAGGAGCTGCCGTCAGCATCACTAGATCGCTTGAGGAACACACGAGAGGCACAATCCGATCGGTAAAGGTCTATGAAGCGGTAAAAATGTAACAAATATTATACATTTCTGAGAGACGCGAGCGCGGTCCGTCCGTCTTTACGCTGGCTGGTTCAAAGCGAGACTGAGTGTCTATATTTCACAAATGGCGGACGGAAGCTACATCTATGGTTAGTGCGGAAGAGGAGACGGGTATAAAAGGAGTGTGTTTCCGTGTCAAAAATACAGTTTCTACTTCGGCGCAACCATTCCCCCCGGCTTGAAGGGTTACCTTCGAAACGAAAATGTGGAACAAATCTAATGTCTAATCTAAATCTAGGTTTGTGAAATAACAACTAAAATATAAACATAGATTGGAACTCGTGCCTACTGCTGGCTAGGCAGAGGGCAGAGGCGAACAACCGGGCGCAGATACGATCCGGTTGCAGTTTTAACCCGTACAACACGAGTTATCCCGCGGGCATCGGGAAAAATTTCCTCTACTACTCCCAGAGGCCAATGTAAAGGAGGAGCATTCTCAGTCATAAGGACTACCACCGTACCTACAGTAATTGGGTTGGATGGAGTATTCCATTTTTGACGCGACTGCAGCGTGTGCAAATAATCGGTTCTCCAACGATTCCAAAACGATTGGACCAACTTATCTAAAAGAGCGTGACGAGTTAGAAGGTGCATTCTATCGTCATCAACATCTATTGCGGGCAAATATTTTAGAGGAGTCGTATTCAAGAAGTGAGCTGGCGTCAGAGCTAATGGCTCTGACGGATCGCTAGATAGAGTCCGACACAGCGGACGCGTGTTCATCACTGCCTCTACTTGAGCGAGTACGGTACTCAACTCCTCGAACGAGAGAATCTGCTCGCCTATGACGCGAAACAGATGCGACTTAAGGCTTTTAATATTCGCTTCCCAATTACCACCAAAATGACTAGCGGCAGGCGTGTTAAAGTACCATTCAATGCGATTTTCGGCTAAGATGTGAGCGAATTCACTTTGGTAGTACTTAGACCGTAAGAATGTGTGCAATTCCGAGATACTACGTCGGGCCCCTACATAGTTTGTACCGTTGTCCGAATACATGCGCTTAACCGGACCCCGACGCGACAAAAAACGTTTAAAAGCGGACATAAAATTTTGCGTACTTAAATCACCGGTCAACTCTATATGAACCGCGCGAGTTGTCATACAAATGAACAAACAAACGTAAGCTTTCGTGGAGCGAATGCCACGACCACGAGCAATGGTGACTTTGAAAGGCCCAGCAAAGTCTGTGCCGGTGTGTACGAAAGGTTTTGCGGATTGAACAACACGACAAGAGCGATGATCGGCCATTTCAGGCGCGATAAAACGCGGGCGGAGCTTAAAACAAGGTACACATCTGTGTACTCTAGCGCGAACCAAATTACGAGCGGAAATTATCCAGTATTTCTGTCTCAAAATAGACATCAACAAATCGGGACCAGCGTGACAATTCACCTTATGATGATAATCTACTAACAAATCTAATACGTGGTCCTTACGCGGGAGAACTACTGGATGCCTTTGTTCAAATCCTAAACTTGAATTCCTCAAACGACCACCTACTCGAATGAGTCCATCCTCCAAAAATGGTTTCAAGTGTCGGAAAGAACGACTACAAGGTTTGTTAAATTCTAAATTTTTAAATTCAGAAGCAAAATAACCTTTCTGCAACTCGCGAAGTATGACCAATTCAGCCTTATCTAAATCAGCGGCGGTTATATGACCGCGTGTAGATAGAATTCTCAAAAATCGGCCCACATAAACAACACAACGCAACAGTCTCGACCAAGACGAGACGCGACTAGCCAACAACAAAATAAGGGACTCTTCACGCGGGACCGATACAACAAGCGAGTGCTTCTTTTCCTCGGGTGGTTCGGAAACCGTAGTGGGATTGAATTGAATAACTGGCCACCCATCCAACGCGGCATGAATCCAGGACGGTCCACCAAACCACAACGGGTGATCCAAAATTTGCGAAGGAAGCAATCCACGAGAGAGACAATCGGCTGGGTTGTCGGTGCCAGCAACGTGAAAGAGATTATGTGGCGCCAATTCTGATTGAATTTTTGCCACTCTATTAGCGACGAATGTGTCCCAACGATGGGGCGAAGAGTGGGCCCAACACAAAGCGACTGTTGAGTCCGAAAAAGCTAAAATTCTACTAATATTAATGCGACTACTACAAGCATTGGCGATAGAGGTGATCAATCTAACTAACAATAGTAAAGCGCATAGCTCGAGGCGTGCCAGAGAGACGACCTTACGGGGAGAGACCTTTGATTTCGCGCTTATAAGGCTAATTGAAACCTTACCTACATTCGAGACATGAAAGTAGACTACTCCTCCATACGCCCTCTCACTAGCGTCCGCGAAGCCTACTACCGTAACAACACTATGTTGCGATATACCTACATGACGCGGAATTTGTATTTGGTCAAGCACAGAAAGTTCTTTTCTAAAGCGAGCCCACAACTTAGCAATGTTGTCGGGCGCGGTGTCGTCCCAATCACAATTGGAAAGCCAAAGCTCCTTTATAAGTAGTTTGGCGTACAAAACGACAGGAGCTACGAATCCCATTACGTCCCATATCCGTGCCACACACGACAGGATAATGCGTTTAGTACAAGTTTGCGGGGTCGAACTAATTTTCAAACTAAACGTATCAGATGCGGGCGACCAGCTTAAACCAAGCACCTTGTGCGTATCACTTTCATCGAATTCCTTAACCGAAGACAATCGGTGCGACGGTGGAATCGACTCTAACGCAGTTTGCGAGTTGCTCGTCCATTTCACGAGATCAAATTGACCAGCCTTCATGAGACTTATAACTTGAGCGGCCGTCTCGACAGCCTCTGCCTCGCCATCTACACTATACACGAAGTCATCCATGTATAAGCCAGTCTCAATGGTGGCTCTCGCTTTCGGAAATGCATCGCCCTCGTCAGCGGCCAGCTGCTTGACGGTGCGAAGTGCGTGAAAAGGGCTAGATTTAAGCCCGAAGCAAACACGATTAAACTCGTAAACCATTAAAGGTTCTTGCGGTGAAAATCTATACAAAAATCGTTGAAACCTACGATCGGGTTTGCGCACTTCAAGGCACAAAACATTTGTCGAATATCTGCAGAGAGTGCAACAGCGAATAAGCGAAAATTTACAATTATGTCAAATAAATTACCTTGAAGATTTTGACCACAATACAAAATGTCATTAAGCGACACGGAAGTGCTAGTCTTAGCACTGCCATCTAAAACTACGCGGAGTTTAGTAGTAAGCTTATCTTCTCTAATAACTCCGTGGTGCGGGATAACGTACGAAGGCTGGGTCTCGTCAGTGTCCGCAGGCGCAGGTGAGATGTAACCTTTATCTAAATATTCGTTAACAACCTCATCATAGGCTTGCTTTAACTTTGGAGACGCCTGCATCTTTCGTTCTAAACAAAGAAAGCGTCTTTCAGCGGATGCACGGGAGTCCCCGAGCGAAAAAATATCTCCCTTGAAAGGGAGCGCGACCACATAACGACCCTGCTCATCACGAGTAGTCGTGCGACAATAAATCTCCTCAGCCATCTTGTCATCGGGGCTTAGGATTGGTGGGACATTGACCTCTTCAATCTCCCAAAACTTGCGGATGGTAGACTCCAGTGGCGGCTCGACGGTGCAACAGAACGAGGCAGTCGAGTGACTAAAACTATCTATAGAAGCGGGTGCGGAACCAATTATAACAAAACCCAGAACTGTTTCCAGGGCGTGCGGAGCGGGGTACGTCGGTCCCCCTTTGACCTTACGTGATAACTGGAGGTGCGGGAGAATCGAAGCGCCGATCAATATATCGACGACTCCAGGAACAGCGTAAGTCTCATCAGCTAAAGGCAAGTCTTTAAATTTCGTTAATAAAGACGTGTCAACTGGGACGGTAGGCAACTGTTCAGTTATTTTATCTGTAACGAGCGAATCCATGTCAAACCAAATATTATTATTAAAACGAGATCCAAACCTTGTTTTAATGGTGCCATGAACAGCTGACTGCAAACCCCCAAACCCTTTCACCACTGAATGGGTTGAACGCTTATCAACATTGAAACCAAGACGTTGACAACAATCTTGAGTAATAAAATTACTTTGCGAAGCGCCATCTAATAGCGCTCGAACAAGGTGCGGTTTACCTAATGTATCAACAATAACAACGCGAGCGGTCGCGAGACACACAGTGGTGAGTGCAGCACTAGCGGAGAACGAACACAAGGTGACGTCATCCGCAGCGGTCACCGGGCGGGCCGGAGCGCGCGCGGGCGCGGGGTGCGGCTGCGGCGCAGGCTGCCGTGTGTCACCGCTCGACGGGCCAACTGTACTCACATTGGATGCGGCATTACTATTCTCAAAATGAAGCAAAGTGTGGTGTCTCGCTTGACATTTGCGACAACCATTTCCACTATTACATAAAACAACGCGGTGTTTAGTACCGAGACAATTAAAACAAAAATTATTAGCGCGAACAAATTTATAACGATCACTAGGCGACAATTTTAGGAAACCAGGACACTTGTACAGTTGCGAATGATGAGTACTACACAAAGAGCAAACAGATGATTGTACACGTGCTGGTGCGGTATTAACATAAGTATGGGTTGACCTCGGTGACCTCGATGAGGCATCTATTTTGCGTTCAGAAGTAACAACCTTCTTCGCGCCTTCATGTTTCGATGAAGAGCGTTGCAATACCTTTATATGCTCGCGAACAAAACTTTCTAAGTCTTCGAACTTAGGAATTTTACTGCCGCGATGATCCGACTCAAACAAACGAATGGTTTCGGAATCTAATTTCTTTAAACCCATATACAAAAATACGAAGTCGCAGAGGTC
Source organism: Eilema griseolum (assembly GCA_963662185.1). NCBI lineage: Eukaryota > Metazoa > Arthropoda > Insecta > Lepidoptera > Erebidae > Eilema > Eilema griseolum. Next base: position 5,813,647 of record OY759251.1, read on the forward strand.
ATCGATCTTCAAGTTCTTTACGGCGCGAACAGCTGACGCGAAAGTATCTAGAAATTTCTCTAAGTTTTGATCGTTACATGCCGTAATAGATTTCAAATCAGACATCTGATCTAAATAGGCGTTAGCTACCGATCTTTTATCCTCATACTTAGCTTTCAAAGTATTTAAAATTAAATTATAATTCCCGGCACTAAACGTAATTCCAGCGCAAGCGGTTATAGCTTTACCAGTCAATTTTTCAACGAGATAATGCAATTTTTCGTGATCTGTCAACGAATCGTTCTTATCTATCGTATTCTCAAAACTATCTATAAATAGACACCAATTGCGAATGTTACCATCAAATTCGGGTATTTGAATTGGTGGCAACTTAGGTCGGTCGCGAGTGGGGTTGGGTAGGTCAGCCGGTTTCTCCAAACTCCTAGCGACGCGTTTGATACGACAATACAAATCGTCAAACGACGACAAGGCTTGATAACTCACTGAGTAATCGGGATCCAAATTCAACTCTAAAACATTGATGTCATGTACTAAGGTTTCGAAATCCGCGCGTAGACTATCTAAGTTTTCTATAGAACACAAGAACGAATCTCTGATGACCAAATCAGAGGTTTTAAGTGCATTATCATAGATCGATTGTACGCGAGAGTAAATCATTTCTTTTTTAGCGTATAAAAGTTTCAATTGAACCTTACCGGTCTTATCAACCTTTGGGGACATGTTTACAATTAAATCTCAAACTAAAGTGCGGTAAATAACAAATATGAAATGACTTAATCTTAGCGGTACAGAGCAGCGAGGCGGCGCGAGCGATAACCGTAGGTAGGTAGGTACTTATGACTGCCAGTGCAAGCTTGAACTAACGCGCATAGCAACAAGGTCGTACCTACGCGATGGTCGCTGTCTAGGTTCAACTATTATTTCAGAGATTAAGTATTGCGTAATATCTATTCAAATTAAAATACTTTCGTATGAATTGGGATGAGATGCGAGCGAGGTAGGTACAGCCACGTGTCCACCCACGCAGGTACTAGGCAAATACGACGCGAGCCGAGAACAACGTAATTGAAAAAAACAAAACAAAGCCAAATGCGTTAGGTATTACACTGTGCCTATGCACTAGGGTGTCTGAGTATACCTAAGATCTAAGCCTAAATGTCTGGATGCGGGGTTTTCTACTAAAATAACCAGGCACTTAGGTGCGATGCGAAAATTGCGAACTACGATTAAGTGTTGATATGATACCTAACCTATTTATGTATTAGGTAGGTACAATGCGAGCCAGCGGCGAACGGACAACAAATCTAATCCTAAGTGTCTGGATGCGGGGTTTTCTACTAAAATAACCAGGCACTTAGGTGCGGTGCGCTCATTCCCATTAGAATAATAACAAAATACGAACTACGGCTAAGAATCCGGCTCGATCCGGACCAAAAATGGTGGCGCATGGCCGAGTGCGATAATGGACTGTATTGCGGGAATGTAGCTAACTGTTCTATTGACGCTTTACACACAAAACAAGACAGGTGGCCGGGCTGCCGCGGATTCGATCCAGGCAGTGAATGCAGCCCGAGAAATTAGGAGAGGATGCACTAACCTTCACGACACACGTGTTTTCATTGCAGCCGGTACACGGATCTTCTCTTCCTTGCTCAGGAGCTGCCGTCAGCATCACTAGATCGCTTGAGGAACACACGAGAGGCACAATCCGATCGGTAAAGGTCTATGAAGCGGTAAAAATGTAACAAATATTATACATTTCTGAGAGACGCGAGCGCGGTCCGTCCGTCTTTACGCTGGCTGGTTCAAAGCGAGACTGAGTGTCTATATTTCACAAATGGCGGACGGAAGCTACATCTATGGTTAGTGCGGAAGAGGAGACGGGTATAAAAGGAGTGTGTTTCCGTGTCAAAAATACAGTTTCTACTTCGGCGCAACCAGCTATCTTAAACAAACGTGCTCTATCACCTATCACACACTGCATTATCACTGCACATTAGGTGATACCACCTAATACTTGTGAAATACGTTAATGTAATCGGGATATTTACCATGTTGTATTGCATCTCCCTCCCGCGCTACCTTTAAAGTGAGATAGCAATAGTTTTCGCCCCGCTCAATTGTCAAAATAGACGCATATTGACTTCCGTTTTGAACTAATAAGCAATGGCCGGCGGCGCGCGCGTCTCTCAGAAATTAATAATGTTTGTTGGATTTTAAACCCCGGCCGACACAGGGCCATCTCTCACGATCTGGCCCTCTTCTCGGGTGTGGGGACTACAGAGTCCCCAACTCGTCCCTGGAAACGGGGTGGCGCGCCACGCGCGCCATCGCCGCGACCTGCTTCTGCCAGGGTGACAGGCACCTGTCACCCCCAGGCCGGCGCTCATGGGGGGCGGAGGTCGAATGATCATTCTTATTGCAATCTTGTAAATTAATAAATAACAGTTTTGGTTCCAGCCTGAAATTTTAATATTAATCTAAGTATGTCATAAGCTATTGGAAGTCCCCGTATTCCTGAGGTACACCGTATCAAATGTTGGAGTGCACTTCTCGAATCAGTAAATAAGACATAATTTCCAGTTTGAAATGAGTCAGAACTGTGAAGGAATGTTGCGACAGTTTATAAGGGTGTTTTTCATGGTGCTTTTTATTTTAATTTATATTGAACTTGTATTTTTTATACCGGCTTTAAATAGCACGATGCATTCCCCCCCCCCCCCCCTGTTGTCGTGGCAAGGGAGCATGGCATCGTATCTCTCGCGATTTGGCCCTCGTCTCGGGTGTGGGGACTACAGAGTCCCCAATCGACCCCGGAAACGGGGAGGCGCGCCAGGCGCGCCACCGCCACGCTGGTGTCATTGACATTACCCGATAAGCAAAATCAGCTGGACGCAATTTTCCATGATATCTTTAAGAAGCCTCAAACGTAAAATATTAAACAGATAAAATAATAAATCTATAAAAACACGTATTGGAACGCATTGTAAGCATCGAAGTTGCATAAAAAATTAAGCAATTATAATAACGGCAAAATTTAGGTGGCTTAAGTCTTTGTTGACATGTTTTATATTTACATCAGAACAATGGTCTTAAAATTTTTAATGACAAAAAGTTTAATGTTTATACCTCGATACGAGATAAGAGATATTTTATTAATACTTTTCATGTGCCTATACATAATTACGAGTATATCTATAGCTATCCCTATTCTCCCTGCAAGTGACATTCGGCGAGTCTCTAAACTGTTGCATAGTGAATATTTCAATAGTGGTAATAGTGGTATTATAAGGTTTCTTCAGGGTCGGAAGCGCGAGTGTAACGCACATGGTATCGCACACGTGCATAGGTCACCGTTACCACTTCCCATCAGATAGGTCGTGTATCTGTCTGCCACCTGAGCAGTATAAAAAAGTACTTAATACATATTGTCACATACGAAGAATATATAGCAGTGTGCAGTGTCTTGTAACGTAAAAGGCTATATAAGTTGACTTGTTGTAATTTGAAGATGTTAATCCCCGTTAATGGGAGAGACCTATCTCCAGCACGGACAACGGTACAAACTATGTAGGGGCCCGACGTAGTATCTCGGAATTGCACACATTCTTACGGTCTAAGTACTACCAAAGTGAATTCGCTCACATCTTAGCCGAAAATCGCATTGAATGGTACTTTAACACGCCTGCAGCTAGTCATTTTGGTGGTAATTGGGAAGCGAATATTAAAAGCCTTAAGTCGCATCTGTTTCGCGTCATAGGCGAGCAGATTCTTTCGTTCGAGGAGTTGAGTACCGTACTCGCTCAAGTAGAGGCAGTGATGAACACGCGTCCGCTGTGTCGGACTCTATCTAGCGATCCGTCAGAGCCATTAGCTCTGACGCCAGCTCCACAGACTATTAAATTAATACTAACTTGATACCTACTAACCTTTAATAGTTTTCCTCGACTTGAGTTGTTAAGAGCGAGTTGCATGTATATACCGCCATTTATATACCCGTGGATATTACTAATCTCTCGAATCGTAAATTCTGTCCCGCTTTACGGAAAGGGATAACAAATCGTAGTATCAACTCCGTTTTGTCGGTGTTATAAGGAAAAAGGAAATGTGTTTATCGATAAGAATTAAATCCGTGTAGCAATAACTGCCCGGCACTTCATGTGAGTATAACCCGTAGTGACTGGTTAATAAAATAATGAACGCAGATCTGAGTGTTCGTGGGATGAAGTTTCTTTCATACCAGACAGTGCGCACCGTCTCAGGTCGCAATGTGTGAGGATGAATTCCCTGCCTATGGCGAGAGGTGCGATGATAGAATGTAGCTACGGGCATCATGTCAAACAATTCATCTGAGCACAAACCATTGTATAGGCGGTGCTCACCTTGTTTATGTCTTGTATGGAAGATCCTTGGAGCGCAAGCTCATCGGAGTCTTGAGAATCCGTGCCCGGTTTCGCTACACCTTCTGTTTCCATTATGTTGACTATATGATTCTTAGGCAAATAAAACTATACACGTTCTTGCCATTACTCGAATAACTTTGCAGCAAGTATGCACGCCTACAGACGCCAACCAAGACCAAACTGGTTTGCGATAAATACACAACGCTAAAACGTGCTAACAATTTCTACAGAAATCACAAATTCCAATCAGTGCCATTATCCTCTCTAAGAAACGAACGAATCGTTTGTCTGCTTTAATTAAACTCTTGTTTCTTCGATTAATTTAATAACAATAGAACTCGAAATCTTACTTATTATTATTAACATTATCTTTGGATGATCCCGGTTGTACATTGTAGATGATAGTCTGGGGTATATTTTCTCACTCCTTTCCTTATAAGTAAGAAACCCTACGAAGATCTTCAGAGCCCAAGCCATCCAACTGCAAGCCGTTGCCGAAGGTGAGGTTGGCAGGCAATTTCCGTCGCACCCCGGCCGACCCAGGGCCGTCTCTCACGATCTGGCCCTCTTAATAATCTTAGTAATTAAACAAGAAAGTATCAAGGATAGCCGTGGTCGTATGCCACTTGTACCTAGAATGTATTGTTTTCTTAGACTAAGTATATTGTGGTTAACATATAAATTATAAATTTGTTTCGTGAACTTGTAAATTGATTTATGCTTTGAGAAATGGCTTTTGGCTGAATTTATTACCGTAGATATTATGCAGGCAGAGTGAAATACAGTTACGGAATATTTAATACTTTAGTTTTAAGAAAATTTAGGAAACACTGGCATGGATGGTGCATATAAATGCGGGCGATCTTTCACTCGTCCTAAAGGTGGTGCTACTACAAACAGTTCAGACGCACGATTCGTCAACTTGTGTGTTTGTGTGTACGAGTGTGAAAGTACTGGTGGGGCAGAATGGTTGCTAGAAGATACAATACCATTGAGGAATGTCAGCCTGCCAAGAGTAGGAGTTTGTACCATACAATACGGCCTTTGGGACTCGAACGCTTGATTGTGTACCGATATCCATTACGAATCAATAAATCGCCTCCCCTTTGAGACTTCATAATATCATAAAGTTTATTATTAGACGCCACTGCACTCGACATACTACAAAAAGAAGACGTATAAATATAAGTTGTGTACTGATTGGGTCGACAGTAATTGTTGTAAGAAATAGGTATAAAACTCACCTTTTTACTTCGAGAATAAAACCAAGACAGTATAAAATGTACTATAACAGAAAAATATATTTACGATGCACAATAACACATACAAACTTGCAACCTACAAATCTACACACAGTCTGTAACTCAGGCAGATTAAAAATCGCAAAAAATAAGTTTTAAGCGGATTATTAATAAATAAGTCAAGCACAGCTTAATTTCGAGCGGACTTTGTTTACTAACTTAGTTCTAATTTCACTAGTGAAAATCTATACTAAGTAATATTATAAAGCTGAAGATTAGAAAGCTGAGTTTTTTTTTTATCTCAGGAAGTATTGTTCCTGGACGTCGGAGTCGTCTCCAGAATCCGCAAGAAGTTCATCCTTACCAAGGTGGAACAATCATGATATGGGCTGGAATTCGCCTTGGTGGAAGAACCGACCTCGTTTGGATACGGGGCAAATTGAATGCAAACCAATACATTCAGAGTATTTATATTAGTGAAATATAACTTTATTTTACTAGTAGCGCGTATGGAACGTGATACTATCGCAAAAAATAATATAACCCGATTCATGACTAAGCACGGTAGCCTAGTGGTATGGATAATGGACTGTTGAGACGATGTCTCGGGTTCGATCCCAGATTTACCATGCCACGGAAAGATTAGCTCCACGAATTTTATACGTAAAAAATAAGTTAATATACGAATACGGCAATATGCAAGTGATAAATTTAAAGTTACAGTGACAATAAGTGTGTGAAAGTGTTATAAGACAAATTGATGCGGATATTACGAGGAAAAGGGGGTCTCGGGTTCGATCCCAGGTTTTACCATGGCATACACCAATGACTTTTCGATGCATTTCGAAGTTATGTGTGTATTTAGCTGTGAGAAAATAACCAAGCAATAAAAACTCACTCACACTAATTCTATATCGTACTGACGTACACAATCGTGTACCGTTGACAAAGGATTGATAAATAGGTATACACATTTTTTTTAAAGTTATCGACATCGAGAAGAAGAAAATAAAGAAGTTGACTGTGCACGCACTCAAATAATCCTTCAAATTTTGAATAAACGCTATTATTGTATAAAAAAATCTTTAGTCACACAGCGTATATTCCACCAAGTAGTGGTCTACTATACCCAAAGATGGAGGTGACGATGATGTAAGTCATTGTTAGTCCAAACATTCGTCTGCTTCTACGAGATAACTTCTTGATATGTATTAATAATCGTGAAATGTTAAAAATAGAAAACAGTGTGTGTCTGATTGAAAGATTAATTATATCGATAAGATAAGGGATTAAAGCAGCTGGTCTTATCATCGTTATCACATTGAGCAGATAATTTATAGGCTTATTTGAATATTAGTCCTGATTTCGCATAGATTAAACATAGCCCATTACCCAAAATGCGGCATTAAGAGTAATAACATAACCTTTCTCGGCAGTCGGTTAAAAATAAACAAACTTCGCATTAGTTGCTCAGGCACTTTCCATCAGGAAGGCCGTGCGCTAGTCTGCCACCTAAGTGGGTAACTGTAGGGCGGAGGTACTTCCCCAGTCGGACTGCTCAATTGGGCAGAAATACCGCCGTGTCCTACCTCCTTAGAAAATATATATATGAGACTGTGATCATTAAGTGAAATTAATGTTTTTCGGTAATACCTAAATATCGGTTATCATTTGGTAATCTGGCAGGAACTAGGGGGCCCCATTCGATCGCGGGGCCCTGGGCACGTGCCCATAGTGCCCAGTGGGGAAGAGGGGCCTGTTCATCTGTAGGAGGCCTGGTAATCTGTGTGACAGGATTTTCCTAGTGCGGAAGCCAACTGCGGGGCAGCAACTCCTTCTTTATAAAGCACAGGTCCGGCCTCACATGGAGTACTGCTGTCACCTTTTTGCTGGAGCACCTGCATACCAGCTTGACCCCTTCGACTCGTTGCAAAGACGGGCATTGAGGCTGGTTGACAATCCCATACTCACAGGTAGAGTTACCACTGTTGGCAACAGAAAAAAAATAAAATTTTGTATCCAAGGGGATTACAACATGTTAAACAAAAAGACCATTTGTCAATTTCTTTGTTTAACAAACAAGAGTAGGGTCAGCAGTTAAGTGGTTAAGGAATCGGCCTTACGGTCAGTAGGTCCCGGGCCAGGTGCACTGAATGTCGTTAATATGCGACACAAAGGTGACGATACTTGCTTCGCTTCAAACATTTCACTGTCCACGCTTCCATTTGTAACTAACTTTGTAACTTCTGAACCTTGAGCCAACAGCATAGGTTACATGTGCCCCTGCAATCCTATTTTCATTTATCTCAACAAACTTCCTCCACTTAAAATAAAAAGAAAGCAGTCACTAACAAAGATTATAGTCTGGAATAGTACATAGTCTACCTATGATTTGAGATGAGATGAAATAAAAAAGCATGGTAAATATCCCAGTGTGTGTTATACCGTATGTGTTACAAAAATAAGTTGTGGGTAAAAAGATTCTAATTTCGTGTAAATATCGCCATCTAACACTGTAATATAATTTCGTCGCTATAAAAAAAATCATTGCATGATGTGAACGAGAGCTTATCGCAGTTAGATAACAGTAAGCCCACTGACCTCCCATCTCTCTCCGAGAACTGATAGTAACAGACAGCGTCCGTCCGTCCGACCTAGTACTGCGCGCCGCAGGGGGGCCCTCCGACACGCGCCCGAGCCGCCGCCGGCCAGCACGTCGGCCAGCAGGCCGGACAGCCGCGCCTCCGACCCGCCCTCGCCGCGCCAGCCGCTGCTCTCGCGCACCCACCACACAGACTGGTGCGCTCATTTATTTTAGACTGGACTGTAAATGAATAAGACAACGGCGTTTGAATATGTGTTCCATGACATATTAAATGAAAAACTAAATGTTGGAATTTTATGCAAACATTACTTATCGTAATAACGTCAAAACTGTAACAAATAAGATATGCAATAAAACGAAATTAGAAATGTCGCACAAGCCTAATACATAAATTATAAGTAACAAAATACTACGAGGACGCACACACGGGTCAGTACTATTTAGTATTATTGAATGACTTCCCATCAGACACACGACTTCCAATGACTTTTTTAGAAACATACATGATTCTATAAACATATACGTACTTTAAATAAGAAATAGAAATATACTGCAAATTAATAGAAAATAGTAATAAAATTGTTTTCATCTAATTTCAATCATATTTATAAAATCCCACGCGATGTCGTACAAGACGACTAAGGGATAGACGACAGACCGAGTTATTACATTTACGTATCTCGGCCCATGTCTCCTTTTAATTTAGTATTAGATATATTTTTATAGTTATTATATATATATTTTCTAATTATTTAGAATAAAAGTGAAAAGAGTAATTTTTTTAGAATATGTTCGGAATATCACTCAGAAGGAAGTTACCGCCCTACAGAATACCGCGGCCATAATAACTTCGTGATGTGTTCTCGGCGGTGAGTAGGGTAGCCAGAGCTTACTGAAGGGTTTTTGTGCAGCCAGTGAAAAGACCAAAAGCTTGTCCTGATTTGTCTTTTACACTGATGGGACAGAAACTCTCAATGCTTGCAGGGTTGGCAGCGCGAGTGTCTTAACACTGGTCAGTCACCGTACAATTTATAGTCAAACCAACAATTTCATGAACAGAAGGAGGCCGCCACCGTCCCTTCAATAGTGCTAAATTATCGTTGATTTGCAATATAAGTACTGTTTGTACCTATGCATTTGACAGTGACAATCATAGTTCTGATTTCAGCCAGATTTAGTCACGTATGTATGATGTATTTCTTAGGTATTCTTTAACCAATGACTTCTAAGACTAGTAGTTCGTAACGAGAATTGTGTATTTTCCTGTAGTTACAATAAAATGGGATGGACAGTGAGATTACTATATATATTTGATATAAATATGAAGAATTAACACCCACATTTCACCAATCATTGAATTTGATCCCACGGTTATTACGTGAGTGAGCCTATTACCGTCCTCCCGGCACTATTGTTGACTTGAGCCATGTATCTGAGGCCGATTCTGGGCTGTATATATCTGTCTGATGTTAAACTGGTTCACCCTTATTTACTTTTACCATTATTTCATAAATTTGCTGTTGTGAATTCTGTTTTTGGACGGTTATAAAAAAATAACCATGAATTCGGGCAATTGTACAGTGTAAAAATTGTAATTTAATTACTTACATCAATTTAATATTAAACGGTAAAGCGTAACATAATTATTATTGTAATCGAGTAATGTGTCCCGTATTCAACAATATGGGGAACTTGAATATTTTTTAAATCATTGAAAAGGGATTGCAATTTTATTTTATTTCCTTCATTAAGATCATCTAAGTCTATCCCATTTAGATGTATAGGGGGCATGGGGTTTTTTTGTGTCTTGAGGGCCTAAACCTTGAAGGTCTTGAAGCTTAGGTACCTAATTCTTTTAGTATACAAAAAGGTGCATTACGAATCCGTAAACCTGATAAAATAAAGATAAAAAACGAACTACAATCCATGAAGTACACTTGGTAATTGGCCCTCTTGAAGAACCCCATATTGTAGGCGCTTGGGAAAACCGCAGCAGGGAGGTCATTCCACAGCTTGAGTGTGCGTGGGATGAAGTTTCTTTCATACCGCACAGTGCGCACCGTCTCAGGTCGCAATGTGTGAGGATGAATTCCCTGCCTGTAGTTATAATATCATTTGACATCTTAGTAATAGGATAAATGCGAAGTTCCTTGGACATTAGTGACTCAATCACGCAAACACGGCTTCGGGAAACCGTGTCAACCTAGCAGTAGCAGGCCGCGACGGCGGTGCACGTTGCGCGTCTTCCCGTTTCCGGGGACGAGTTGGGGACTCTAGTCCTGTAATGCGTGGTGGCTGTAAAGCTTAGTGGAGTAGACCTTACAATCGAGATATCCTAGATTTGATTTCTGACCATTACACAAACGACGTGAACCAACTCTTATCAAAAGCAATTTAGCTCAGCTGGAGGAACCTCCAGATGGTATCCTGGTTTCTGCTTTGTATTAAAATACCTAATATTTTTATTATATATATTATTAATCCAAACATTGATATTACCTAAGTATGTAAATATTTTAACATTAGTATCATAATGTAGGCAAATGATAACTTAAACGACATTAATAAAATATAAATATATACTAGTATATTACTTTTGACTTTACTGTATTCATGATATAATAATACATACATACATATAATCACGCCTTTATCCCCGGAGGGTTAGGCACCAATAACTGTATTAGGTCCCACGTAATAGGTGGTGAGCCTATTGCCGTATATCGGACACTATAATTAACACGAGACCCGCATCTGAAGCTGAGTCTGGGCTGTATATATCTGTCTGATGTTAAACAGCTCTATCCTTTAGTCGCCTTGTACGACACCGCATGGGAAGAGATTCTACTCTGCCGGGAACCACGCTGCATACGACGTGCAATGGTTAAGTAAACGTAGTGTACATAAACAAGTGTAAATACAAGCTAGCAAGTCTAAGTAGTTTGTTGTAAGCCCATACGTTGACATATTTTCACATACATTGCTTCTTAAACTTTGATACTGATAAACGGCATCATTACGAAACCGCAATGGTTTAAAAAATATAGCAAAACTATGATATTTACATAAATATCTTATATACATATATTTCATGGTACGTTCCAAGTCTGGGCAGCTGTCGTTTGCGGTTTCCTTCAGAATCGGTCAAGTCATATTTAAAAAATACCTACCTACTTGTTTAGTTTTTCGTGTACTAGTTTACTTATGAAATAATAATATGATATTATTCTAACAGCATGCCGCGACAACGAACCAGGACGACCACAAGAGGAACTATTGAAATGGAAGTATACCAAAAAGCTGCTGCTGAACATTTTAAAGACGGTACCAAAATTAGACTGAAGTAATTGCCTTCCTTTTTGTTAGACTTAGGTTTCATTCTACTTTATACGTTGATAATTCTATCGTCAATATAAAATAGAAAGAAAGATTATACAGACCTAAGTTATATAATATATATATATATATATATATATATATATATATATATATATATATATATATATATATATATATATAAATCGCGAAGGACTTCTTGCGTCTTTACAAACTACCACCCGGCGGCGTCCACTGAATGTAGTGAGATTTTTATTGTTTTCAATGCGTATGTAAGATGTTTTAATCAGTATCATATCAGTAGTCGACGTCAAATTTCATTTAAACGTTAAATGGTGATATTCAAATTAAATATTTCTAGCTGAATTTGTGCGTCCGTTCACTCTTCAATCTTTCTTGCACACTGAATACCTGCGTATTCCTACTAAACACTGCATGCACATTCCTGCCTCCATCCGAATGTATGTTTAAATCAATTCCGTATAATGCTCTGCATATATCATAATGATTATAATAACTAAATTACATCCATCTACTATTGAATTGAGATTGGTTCCGTATAACTGAATTAGTTCGTCCGTTCACTCTTAAATCTTTCTTGCACACTGAATATCTCCGTATACGTTCAAAACACTGCATGCACATTCCCGCCTCCATCCAACTGCATGTTGAAATCAATTCCGTATAATGCTCTGCATATATCATAATTATTTAATAACTACATGACATCTATCTACTATTGAATTCAGATTGGTTCCGAATACTGTTTTTGAATTATTGTATCCAGCTTATCAGCCAAGAGGCTTCCATCTATATAAGGGCTTATAAAGACTCCAGGCACAGATATTAAATAACTAATAGTTAGCATACAAAAATGACAATACCTATAATGACATTCGGCGCGTGGAACGTGAGAACGCTTGTTGATCGCGATGGCAACGCCTGCCCTGAACGCAAAACTGCCATAGTAGCTCGGGAACTTCATCGATATAACGTGGATTGCCTTGCCGATGAAGGAGAGCTGATAGAAGAAGGTGGCGGCTATACTTTCTTTTGGAAAGGTACCACAGCTTCCGAACCGCGACGTTCAGGCGTAGGGTTTGCCATCAAGAATCACATAGCTAAGCGACTTGAGGAGCACCCTATGCATTCTTCAGACCGCGTTACCACACTGCGCCTTCACGGACAAAGACAATTACCTTAATGTCATCAGTGTCTATGCCCCTACGCTAGACAAGGCTGATGACATCAAAGATAAATTCTACGAGGAACTATCTCAATGCCTTGACAGCATAAACGCCAGAGAGCAGGTTATATTGCTAGGCAATTTCAATGCCAGAGTTGGACGGGACAATGAGGCTTGGCCTGGAGTCTTGGGTAGACACGGAGTCGGCAACATGAACAGCAATGGTCAGTTGCTACTCAGTCTTTGTGCTCATTTTGAGCTTGCAATATCGAACACTATGTTCAGACTTGCCGCTAAGCACAAGACAACGTGGATGCATCCTCGATCCGAAACACTTAGGCTTCACAAGGTTGGTGATTCATTTGTAGGAAGCAGCATAAAAATATTTAATAAAATTCCTCAGGATTTGATTAATATGCCGATAAATAAATTTAAATTAGAAGTGAAAAAAACTTTAATGAGTAAAGGTTATTATAAAGTGGATGAGTATCTTAATGATATCAATGCGTGGTCAACATAAGTCTCTTGCTTGCTCGCACAAAATAAATTGTAAACTAAAGCAAATTTAAAAAAAAATAAAAATAATCTAGTTCTAATATAGTTCGCTGAGTTTCTTGCTGGTATCTTCTCAGTAGAACTAGCCTACCGAACCAGCGAAAGAATCATTTTCCAATGGTTTATTTGTGCATTATTTAATATTTTAATATTATTTCTTGACATACTCAATTGTATAATTTTGACGTTCATATGTGCTCTTTGTGTGCCTAAACTGAATAAATGAAATTGATTCTTTGATTCTTTGATTCTTTGACTGGCACTTGATTGATTATACTTGTCAGGCAGAGAGATACTGGTCAAGTCCAAGTCCAACGTAGATCGATCATCTGATTTACAAAATGTGAGTCTAATACCTCAACTCCCTCTTTCCATTGAGCTGGATGAGCCCCTGTCATATGATGAGGTTGTCTCTGCTATCAGGCAGCAACAGAAGCGAGCGGTTGGTATTGACCTTATACCGGGAGAGCTGTTATAATACGGCGGCGGGGAGTTGTAGATGTTGGTTTGGAAACTTTTTGCTCGTATGTGGGAGGAAGAGCGAGTCCCGGATGACTTTAAAGTGTCTCGCATTTGTACCTTTATTTGTATTTTTATTTGGAGGAAGGACATGACGGTATCTCCCGTCCAAAATTGAGCAGTCCGTCTGGGTAAGTACCTCCGCCCTACAGAATACCCCGGTTATAATAACCTTGTGTTGTGTTCCCGGCGGTGAGTAGGGTAGCCAGAGCCCACTGGAGAGGTTCTGTGCTGTCAGTAGGAAGACCAAAGGCTTAAATTGACCCCACTGACTGGTGGGGGCGTGAAATGTTGGCGCGGTGGTCAGGGAGACTCGGTGAAACGGTTATCCGCTGGCCGCCCGCAGGCTGTACGGTTTCCGAACCTGGGGATTACTTAATCTCCGCCTCAGGAGGCTGAACCAGCAGCCTGTGTAAAGTTCCCGGTGCTGTAGCCATGCCGGAGGAGGAGACCGGAGTGGACCTGGCTTCAGTATCTGAGAGGGGACCGGGGGCCCTTCCGCCCATCGCGCCAGCCAGTCACACAACCCCAACTTGTCTGTGGGCTCTGGTTGTATGTTGCTGGGGTCTCCTAGGACTGATTTTGCGGGAAGGGCTGCTCACGACTTCGCTCTAACTTATGGGCTCTCTCAACTGGTGCATTCTATCACTAGAACACCAGAAATTGAGACCCACAGAAGCTCTATACTGGACCTTCTGCTGACTACGCGCCCGGATGAATACCCTTAAGGGTGGAAGCACCTCTCGGTAATTCGGACCACAGCCTCGTCCGGGCGCAAGTGTCACTCGCGCGGCCTGAACCACCGCGGCCACCTCAGTGGCGGCATGTGTGGCACTACAAGTCGGCAGACTGGGACGGACTGCGAGAATTCTTCGCGTCGTACCCGTGGAGGCAGCTTTACTTCTCTTCTGATGATCCAAGCTCCTGTGCAACAGCAGTCGCTGACGCGATTCTAGTGGGTATGGAATGTTACGTCCCCAACCGCTGGGTCGCGACAGGAGCGAGCAAACGCCCGTGGTTTAATAGGCCTTGCAGGGAAGCTAGAGACCGCAAGCAATCTGCATACAAGGCTTGGACCACGGCTCTTGCCAATAAGGATCCGAACATCGCTGAGGTGAAGCGGAAGTTGAATGCTGCTTCAAGGTCCAGTAAAAAGGCAACGTCTAGAGCAAAGTTTGAGTTTTGCTTGCGCGCTACCCATCTGGCAGTCGTGCATTTTGGTCGCTCGCTAAAGCTGCTGAGGGAAACTTCTGCCAGGCTTGCCTTCCGCCGCTGCAAAAATCCGACGGTAGTCTGGCCCATGGCGCTAAGGAGAAGGCCGATCTTTTGGGTAATCTCTTTGCGTCAAACTCGACTATGAACGACGGGAACGCCGAACCACCCATCATCCCCAGCTGTGGTGCTTCGATGACCTAAATTAAAATCACACAACGGGTGGTCCGGCACGAGCTTAAGTCCCTAGATGTTCGGAAGTCGAGTAGGCCGGACGGCATACCGGCGATGGTGCTTAAGCACTGTGCCCCCGAGCTGTGCCCTGTACTTACACGACTTTTCGCACTCTCATACTCCGCAAGGCAGGTCCCGGCCTCGTGGAAGACTGCATTCGTGCACCCTGTACTGAGGTACGGATCTGTCCTGTCACCTTTCTTAGGAAAGGTGACAGGACAGATCCGACCAATTACAGGCCTATCGCTATAACCTCCCTTCTCTCGAAGGTTATGGAGCGTGTTATTAATACACAAGTCCTGAGGTACCTTGAAGGAAACGATCTACTGAGCAACCGACAGTACGGTTTTCGCCACCGTCGCTCTACCGGTGACCTTCTTGTGTATCTCACAAACCGGTGGGCGCAAGCCATCGAAAGTCGAGGTGAGGCACTAGCGGTCAGCCTCGATGTAGCGAAGGCCTTCGATCGGGTCTGGCACAAAGGTCTTCTTACGAAGTTGCCATATTATGGACTCCTCGAAGGATTGTGCGAATGGATCTCCAGCTTTTTGTCCAACAGAAGCATCCAAGCCGTCGTCGACGGCAGCTGCTCGGACCGCATGAACATAAACGCTGGTGTCCCACAAGGCTTCGTGTTGTCTCCGACGCTGTTTCTGCTGCATATCAATGACATGCTGTCTGATGGCTCCATTCATTGTTATGCGGGCGACAGTACCGGGGACACGTGTTACACGGGCCGTGCAAATATCCCTCAGTCCGAGGTGGAGAAGAGTCGCGAACAACTTGTGTCTGAAATCGAGACTACTCTCTCTGGAATATCCGATTGGGGACGACTAAACCTAGTCCAAGTCAACCCCACTAAGACACAAGTATGTGTATTCACCGCTAAGAAAACCCCATTCATTGTAGCGCCGCAATTCCTGGGCACACCGCTTACCATCTCCCTGAGTATAGGGATAATTGGTGTCGATATCTCCAGTGACGTCCAATACCGAAGTCATTTGCAGGACAAGGTTAACTTGGCATCAAGAAAGCTCGGAGTGCTCAACAGGGCGAAGCAGTATTTCACTGCGGGGCAGCAACTCCTTCTTTATAAAGCACAGGTCCGGCCTCACATGGAGTACTGCTGTCACCTTTTTGCTGGAGCACCTGCATACCAACTTGACCCCTTCGACTCGTTGCAAAGACGGGCATTGAGGCTGGTTGACAATCCCATACTCACAGGTAGAGTGGAACCTCTTAGCCTTAGGAGGGATTTTGCCTCATTGTGTGTGTTCTGCCGCCTATACAATGGTTTGTGCTCAGATGAATTGTTAGACATGATGCCCGTAGCTACATTGTATCATCGCACCTCTCGCCATAGGCAGGGAATTCATCCCCACACATTGCGACCTGAGACGGTGCGCACTGTGCGGTATGAAAGAAACTTCATCCGACGCACACTCAAGCTGTGGAATGACCTCCCTGCTGCGGTTTTCCCAAGTGCCTACAATATGGAGTTCTTCAAGAGGGGCATCAGAAGGTTTCCCTATGGTCGGCAGCGCGAGTGTGACACCCCTGGTGTTGCATACGTCCATAGGCCACGGTAACCGCTTCCCATCAGGTGGGCCGTGTGCTTGTCTGCCAACTAAGTGGTATAAAAAATTAAAAAAAAAACCCTCTACAAAAACAAGGGTGACCGTTCCTCCTTTATCTCCGCTGTGTTGACCTGGAGAAGGCATTCGACAGTGTGCCTCGGGAAGCTCTCTGGATGATGCTTGGGAAGCTAGGGTGCACGGAGAAGTTTGTGAGACTTCTTAGACTCCTGCATAACGACATGCAATGCTGCGTCGGTGTCGATGGTGAACAATCAAATTTCTTACTCGTTACCTGTGGGGTGAAACAAGGGTGTGTTCTAGCGCCCACACTGTTCGCCAAGTACTTTGCAGTAATAGTCAGTGATGTTTTACGAACTCTTTCTGAGGGAGTACGCATCCGCTTCCGCACAGATGGCGGAGGATGGTCTTTTCAATTTGGCCAGACTTAAGGCGCGCACTAAGGTCTCCCCATACAATGATTACAGAAATCATGTAGGCTTATGCTTTGTGGCAGAATCCTCTGATGGCCTGCGACAGCTAATGTCCAGTTGTCACCAAGCTTGCTGCAAGTTCGGCCTTAAAATCAGTGTCAAGAAGACGGAGGTGATGTCTCTGGACACACATGGTCACGAGACACTGTCTATACAGCTAGGTCAGGACATGCTCAAGCAGGTTGACCAGTTTTGCTATCTGGGGAGCACTATAACATCCAAGTGTGACCTTGATGATGAGATCGGCAGCAGGATCTATGCCGCAGCTGCGATATTTGGGAAGCTGCATTCCAAGGTTTTCTGCTCAAATGACCTTAAGCTGGCCACCAAAATATCTGTTTACATGGCAGTTGTGCTGTCAAACCTCTTATATTCCTCTGAGATGTGGTGTGTGTATCGGCACCACAAACGTACTCTGGATCGTTTCCACCTCAAGTGCCTACAGTCTATCTTTAAAGGATAAGTTGGGCTCGCCTAACTGTAGCTTATGTAACGTCAATCAATTACATTTTGATGAAGTGTGTCCGGAATGAGGCTCAAAGAAAGCAATTATATTGTTACGTGCACAGGGTACAAATAAATGCCGTGTACGCAACGAAGGAATTTATTAGCTCACCACAAACTAGACAATTAAATCACTAGTGCACACAGTACTCTTCAACAGTTCCAGTCGCTCAGTAGTTCACAGTAGTCCACAGTCGTTGCTCAGGTCACAGGTATAATCTTCTTCGGTTGCTTAAGCTCGCTGTGTTTGTTAGCGATCTCAAAGACAGAATGAATGGTGTCGCTATGCGAGCGTGTTCATATACCTCTCAATTAGGAGGGTCGAATCATCTAGAAAATACGCGAGCGATAACTATCCACTCTCTTTTGAAGTTTGCCGCCGTCACTGAACTTTCGAGTTCATTCTCGATATTCACCTATTGTTTTCATTTATTCAAAAGAGTAGGTACTCGTAGGTAGGTTGTGACTTTGTGTTGACAATTCTAGATTTTTCTATGCCAATCGGTAGAGTACCTCGTCACTAACAATGCGTTTTTATTTCTTGAAGATCCGGTTATTAGTTTTCGAGATATCGACGTCTGTCGTAACAATATGGTAACGGTAATAACAATATGGGCCTATGTAACAGTATCCTCGCTAGTCCAACTTCTGAGGAGCCGAAAAAATTGTATTCCTTAGCTAAGATTTGCTGTATAGATCATTGATTGAACACCATGTATTCAACAATTCCAATGAGGGCGACATAGTCACGCTATGACTAAGACCTCAATCCTCAATAACAACTGAAGATTAAAAAAAAACTATCTATAGGTAATAATAGATCAAATAAATAACCATTTTTAAAGCTTTCACTTTGGTGACAAACTTACATCACGGCCCGCACATGTCTGTTTGTTTAAAAACTTCGGCACGCGAGCGCGCTGAAGCCCGCCGCCCGCCCCGCCGTCCCTCGTGAACCCCGAATAGACCCCTCAGACACCGTACCTAGTGCCCGTTTAAGGATATTTAAGAGACGCAAGATTGTTGTCACGAAAACATGATAAAAACTTTACAAATTAAGTACGATATTCAATGGACACATTAAGATCGGTGAACTGAACTCAAAGTATACGTGGTAAAGTATACGCTGAACACTAGTGCCCTCCAAATTTCAGTCGGGCGACGGCCGAACTATATTATACGCTAAAAGGCGTTGTAGTGATGGAATTACGTCCATGCCAATTTTTCGCCCTAGCATTCTATTGATCATAAGGAACATTTGGGCTGAAAATGAGGGTCGGTTAATCTTGCGTCCGTATTTCGGACGCACAAAGTCAGTCGGACGCGGCATCATCGGTAAATAACGCCATGTAGGACGCAACATGTCCTTCAAGATTTATATATATATATATATATATATATATATATATATATATATATATATATATATATATATATATATGATATATATAAGGGCCACGGATACCTCAAAGAATCAAAGAATCAATTTCATTTATTCAGTTTAGGCACATAAAGAGCACATATGAACGTCAAAATTTTACAAATATGTATGTCAAGAAATAATATAAAAATATTAAATAATTAAAAATAAACCATTGGAAAATGATTCTTCTGGTTTGATACATGATCATATTTGCGTAAACCATATATGAACCTAATACAAAAATTTTGAAGGCGCTCAAGCTTGTCAAGCTGCTCCTCAGTAAGATCAAGATAGCTGGCATCTGCATAGTCTAGTATCGGGAGTAAAAGTGACTGTGCAAGGATACTCGAGGAGATGGTAAGCGGTGTGCCCAGAAATAGCGGCGCTACAATGAATGGGGTTTTCTTAGCGGTGAATGATATATATATTACATTTTTGTCGATCTTTGAAATACAAAAGCATACGTTTCAGGAGTTTAAAAGATACACAAGCGTTCATAGCGACGTTGCTTTTTGATCCTTCGATGTCGGCTCTTCCTATCATTGCGAAGCAAAATTCGCCAAGCGTTGGATTGTTCACCCATCAAAAGGGAACGTGAGCTGGGTTTAGACCGTCGTGAGACAGGTTAGTTTTACCCTACTGATGGCTTGTCGTTGCGGCCTCGAACCGCGGTATCGCACGCCCAGGGCGATTTGCATAAAGCTCCGCGGACAGCGTTTTGGCGTCAGTTCAGGTTGTACCTCATTAGCATAACTGCTCAATTATTTTGTGTGGAATAGTCACTTTACAGACAAATTTTGGTTTTGAAAACAAAAAGAAAGAAAGATATGAGAGAAGTTCAAATAAAGTAAAATAAATATACAACTTTAGCACATAAATAGATATACGAAGTAAATAGTAGGTACATACTAATAAGAAGGGAAAATAGTAAGCACATTAATTGTGAGGAGAAGATACCAGCAAGAAACTCAGCGAACTAGGTAATGAATTCCAGGTCTTGGTGGTGCGGCAAAGAAAAGAGTCTCTGAACCACTTGGTTCTTGCTCGTATATTCTGCACAGTGTGAGGGTGACATCTAAGCCCTGCACGTGTTGTCTTATGTAGGAAAGGAGAGGGTGGGATTAGTTGAAAGAGCTCATCAGAACACACACCATGGTAGAGACGGTAAAATAGGAATATGTATATTATTCAGCCGCATCAGAGTTAGACTAGAGGCCGACCCCAAGTGACTTGAAGAAAGGCTCAGAGAAGAATTGATATGCATAAAGTTGTAAAGCATATTGTTTATTTGTCTAATAGTTATTTGGGATAATGATCAAAAAGCATAAAGGAAACGTAGGTACTTTACGAATATTCTATGGAACTTGAGGTACGCCGCACACGCGATCGCATCATGAACTATGCCTATAAACCAATGTGTATGTGTAATGTAAATAATAAGAACAGTACATAGTAAATCAACTATATTTGACAAATTTCCCCTACAGTTTATATGCCTGTGATAAGAGATAAACATAAACAAGAAATACATGTTTCGACTGTTTTGTTATATCTCTCTACAGGATTATTTTGAGGTGTATATAAAGTATTATAAAATATTTTACTAATATTATAACTTTTTAGAAAATCTACAAATTGCTTAGCTGTAAATTGGCTTCCATTATCACAAACAAAAATTTCATCACTTCGGCGATGAGTTGCCTGTCAGGGAATTATTTTTTCTTCTTCTCGTAATAATGGGGAAAGAATGCAGCAAATGTCTTTGTGAGAATAAGGAAACAATAATTACGCAGCACGGCGCTGAAAATAATACCGATGTTTCGACACATTTTCAAACTACAAATATCTTATTGGGGGTAATGGTCGTGGTACACCGACAGATTGTTTGGAGAGGATCTGGCGCAGGTTTTCCTCGACGAGTAGGGGTGTCAGACGGCAGATACTACTATAAAAGCTTATAAGAGTAGGAAAGTGAACTTTATATACCGCTTAGGTGTCCGACAAACACACGGCCTACCTGATGGAAAGTGGTTACTATGGACGTGTGCATCAAATATATTTTCACACGTGACGAAAACTTACCTTGAAAGGATTAAGGCCCAAGTTAGATTTGAAAGGATACTTAATCTCTAAGTAACCAGACATAGTGATTTTTCTTGTTTCACAACTTAGCACTCATGTTTATAATAAATAAATTGGACTACACAGACACAAACAACTTCCCCAGTAGGACTGCTCAATTGGGCGGAAATACCACCGTGTCCTACCTCCTATGAATTCTAGATGGCGTTGCTTTTAAACTGGAATATCCTTTGCAAATGTATTTGTATTGTGGTCGAGTCTGGGAGATATTTAGTAAAACTTACTTGGGGTATATTCCATTAACGACTAGCTTTTACCCGCAGCTCCGCGCGCGTGAATGTCGGTTAGCGCAACAAAACATAGCGTATGTCATTTTTCAAGATCTAATCTACCCCTATACCAAATTTCATCAAATTACATTTTTTGCTGGTTACCTATATATCTATCCGTACATAGACAATGACGTCATTAAAGTAGAGTGCCTAAACTGAATAAATGAAATTGATTCTTTGATTAATAATATTATTGTTTAACTAATTTGAGAAAGATGTGTAGTTTCTATATATATCAAGTTTTGTAACGATATTATAATTCAACTTGTGGTTAGCGTTAGCAAGTTAAAATATAATTAAATGCGAGTGTAAGAGGCGAACTTGAGGTCGATGAATGACCTCCGCCCCCCATGAACGCAGACTTGGAGATGACGAGTGGAGTCGACTGCCACCCTGGCAAAAACCACCTTGCGCGCCTTCCCGTTTCCGGGGACCAGTTGGGGACTCCGTGGTCCTCACAACCGAAGAGGGCCAGATCGAGGGAGATGGCCCTGGGTCAGCCGGGATGCGAGGGATATGCCTACCAGCCTCACCTCCTATAAGAGGCGAGTAAAGGAAGATATTGGAAATAAAATATAAAAATAAGTTATAGATACACTTTACTTCGGTGGTAGTAGTAGTAGTAGTCGATGCCAAGCGATACGGTGAGACTCAGGCATGTAGGGATGTCCATAACCACAATCCCGTCACATCACCAATGAAAAAAAAATTGGTTTAGGCGGGTTTCGAAAACGCACTCTGTTCCTTACGGGGCTCTCAGCTCTGACTACTGAGCCACTGAACCTTCGCCTGAAACCATCCAAATTTTTCTATACATATAACCGTCTTTCGGCGACGATCGATTTGAATAGTTAGCGTACTAAATGGGCCCAAGGACCGACCCCTGCGGAACGCCGCACGCCATAGTTCGGCGGACCACCCCGCGTTGGGTCGGGTAGATGATAACCCGGTCCACGAAGTAGTCCGCCAGGATGCGCCTGAGGGAGTGGCTCCCAAAATGGACGATACCCCTTCTCATATTCGTATTCGCCGTGTCTCATACTGTCGGCACTGGTACTGTTGTTTTTGTGATAGGAACTGAACTATTTTTACCACAGGTTAGTCTACTTTGCTAATAATGTTCACTGTTCTTCGCAATGGCTTCTGCAGCAAATTTACGCAATTTAACCAAATACGAAGTGCCACGTTGGCTGGCAATGGACAGCCTTTGGACCAGGAACGACCCGGAACGAGTGTCACCGGTCGCCTCGATCAGCCTCTGTCCGATTTCTTTAATAAATATAAAAAATAAATTAGAAAAATAAAGAAATATTAAGTAAATAATTAGTGTGAATTGGACCCTTCAATGGGACGAGTAAAGGCTTCTTCAAATATTTAATCGTCAATCTAAGATTATTTTCAATCCCGATTTTTGACAATCGAACGATTGACGTAGAATCAGTATTTAATAAATAATTATATATTTATATACAATATAATAAAAAAAATATGTACCTACTCCCGGCGGTGAGAGTGTGTGTGTTTTTGTGCTGTTAGTGGAAAAACCAAAGACTTATCCATATACGGTAGATTTTAAGCCTGACCTATCAATGTAATAAAATATCTGCATGAAAATCTTAAATGGCGAATATACAATAATATTAACGGGAATTAATACGTATTCCATAATATATCTGTATCATGAAAAGCGATAGTGTTTATAACATACGATACAAACCTATACCACGATCCTGTTAATTCCCGTAAACATTTTGGAGGCTATGCCTATAGGGTCACGTGGGAGCACTTCAATAAAAGGTGGCATACACTTATAACGTTTATTACCGATCACACAGAATGTCTCACAATATGTAGGACTTATAATCGAGTAACTAGAACACTTGATATTAACTTAGAATATCTATAAGTGGAGCGATGATAGCGAGTGCCGATTAATAATTGCGCGACGATCCACGCCACACGGCACACACACACAGATACACCTGTATCATCGTCACACAAGTCTCACTTGCACTAGAATACTGAATCGCCACTTTCTTTTAACAGATGATAACAATCATTAATATAAAAGGTATTTATTTGTTGTCTATATATTGGCAAATGTCTCGTTTAATTGTACATTGGAAGGGACAACGCACGTAACCACACCGCGGATGAATGTTCAACTGTTTGTAATGTCGTTGGTTTGTTCGTTTCGTTCCGTTCGGCACCCCGCGCCACTTATAAACCTGCGATAAATTCACACATAACTTCGAAAAGCATCGAAAAGTCATTGGTGTTTGCCATGTTAAAACCTGGGATTGAACCCGAGACCTCGTCTCAGCAGTCCATTACCCATACCACTAGGCTACCGCGGCGCATCAACAGGAGTCAATCCTGGGCTAGGTTATACACAATTTAAATATACCACTTACCCCTCTCACAACATACAGCCACACAGAATAACCCATTCCAATGGCGGCAATGCCAAAATCGGACCCCACTCTCCGAGGTGATAGTTTTTAATGCGACCGCTTATTAACGCTAGGATGAAGTAGAAGACCGCAGAAATAATCTATGAACTGACTGGAACATATATTTTTATTTGTAAGTACCCCGGCATCTGAAGACCTAAGACCGCGTCTAGTTTTACAATTCTGTAAGCACACAGCGTCGAGTCCAGCGCTGCGATAGACTAGATAGACTAGATTCTCATTGGTCGGACTGGGTGACGTCACTGGAAATTGACGAATGACAATCTCTTTCCAGGATGTCGCAGCGCTGTGTTCTACGCTGTGTGCTTACAAAATTGCATAGCAAATATGGTCCAAATTTGAATTTTACCTGTGAAAATAATTGCGTTCATTAATTGTATTCTAGTTTTACTTGAACAAAAAAAACTAAACCAATTCCAATTTTAGCATAAATTATTTTAAAGGAATTATCATTCAATTTTGACATTTGAAAAATTCTGTTCCACGTAATAGGGAGTGAGCCTGTTGCCGTATTCCGGGCACTATTGTTGACTTACCTTAGTCGCCTTCTACGACACCGCATGGGATGAGATGGGGGTGGCCCTAATTCTACTCTGCCAAATACCACGCGTCAATTCGAATACATATAATCACACCTTTATCCCCGGAGAGTCTTCCGCCCTACAGAATACCGCGGCCATAATCACCTTGTGTTGTGTTCCCGGCGGCGAGTAGGGTAGCCAGAGCTCACTGGAGTGTTTTTGTGCTGTCAGTGGAAGGATTAAAGACTTGTCCTGATTTTGTGTTCTGCACTGACGGCACAAAAAATCTCTATTTTTACAGGGCCGGCAGCACAAGTGTGACTCCCCTGGTGCTACACACGTTCATAGGTCACGGTAACCACTATAGGCCGTGTGCTTGTCTGCCACCAAAGTTGTATAAAAAAAAACTTCATGTAAAGAAAAAAAAGTGACACAAATCATCTGTAATTATTTTCCGATATGATATTATGAAGAATAAATTGTATTACACTTCATGGTTTTATAGCTACTGATGCTGACGTCCGCTACGAGGTGAAAGAAAAATAGGTGTTCAAAGCTTTTGAGCGATATAGATCGTAGCGCCGGTAGCCGCAGCAGTAGCGACGCGAACCGACCCTCTTCAGAGGCGCGCGATCGTCTGCAGTACTCGTCGAGGCAGGAGAACATCTGCAAACACCAGGTACATCATTATATAATTGTACTAGCTGATGTCCGCCCGCGTGGAATTCGATTTGCGTTCCCGTGGACTTTCAAAAATACGAAAAAATGTCAGAAAACAAATTGGTATTACCTTTTCTCGTAAAGCATCGACTTCAGAATAAAGAAATTCTTAATTAATTCTAAAGGATAGTTTTCAAAGTACCTGATTAATATCTAATAATAGGTAGAATTATTTAGAATAGTAAATGAAAAGATACAGTATCAGTCAGTAGAATAATATCAGTAAATATAAATACTTACAAATTTGTTTGGGTACGTAACGGCCGCATATACATGCGTAAGACGGAGAACTCGGAAGCTATATATGTTCGCAACTCTGACATCCTCAAGAAGCTCAATTAACTTTTACTTTAAGTAGATTTATTAGATTAAGCAGTCCGACTGGGGTACCTAGTACATACTATCAATGAAAGATTAGCCACACATTTACTACTGTTATTTTAACAATACAATATACGTAGGTATTTACATTGCCTTTCGGCTATCTATACTGCTATCAAACATGTTGTTTTTTTTTGTTTATTTTACTACCTATCATAGGTACACCCGTCTTCATTCAAATCTAGGGTGGGTAGGTATTATAAAATAAGAGTATGGATATTTGGGCTGTAAGTAATCACCTTTGATTATTCAAATGTATGTAATGACATGTAATGATAATATATGCAATGACATTTATACAATCAAAGGTTTCGACTTAAAAGCCTCAAATACCGTGATATACGTAGGTGCGTTGAGTTCGTCCAGCTTGCAGCATACCAACAGCCCTTAACATCTCTTCGCGACTTAAATGACGACGTGACATGATGACTACAGTCACAAAAATGCACAAACCATACGTAAAAGACGTATTATTAGCTTAGTTATATCTCGTTTTATAGCTGATTTCTAATCGGTAAAAATAAATTAGATAGAACAACTTATGAACACCTGCAATAACACACATTCATGTTAGACATATCAATTTTTAGATAATATTAAGTAGTGTAAGATTTTTTATCGCAAAAATAATTCATCAATATCTTGCCTATAGTTTATCTTATGTTATGTTTATGTAGAATTTTAGAACCGATATTACTAATATTCCCTCTAACCCCTTCAGTTAAGCTATAATTGCTTGTGTTAGGAGTGGGATCACGTCGGTAGTGTAATGGCCAGGAACCCGGGACCTCTGGACCGTAAGCTATAGATAGTTTAATTTCGATTAGGAATGCTGTTGCTGCGATACAAGTAGGTACCTATCTATGTAATTAACGACTGTTAAAAAATATTCTTTACTAAGCTTAGATGAAGGAAAAAGGGAAGAATTTTTAATTCATCTAAGTTATTAGGTAATTCCTTCATATTAGCCCGTTATCGGACATTTTATATATAACGAGCTGAATGATTTAAAGTGATAATATTGTTAATTGTTTCGATTCAATCTGCATACAATTAAAATAACATAACATAAACTCATGCCTATATCCCAGAAGGGGTAGACAGAGCTGCTAGCACCCACATTTCGCCAGTTTATGTTTAGGTCCCAATGTAATGGGTGGCGAGCCTATTGCCATTAACCGGGCACTTATAAACCTACGATATATACACACATAACTTCGATAAGCATCGAAAAGTCATTGGTGTGTGCCATGGTAAAACCTGGGATCGAACCCGAGACCTTCGTCTCAGCAGTCCATTACCCATACCACTAGGCTACCGCGGTTAAATTAAAATAATAAACAATATTGACATAATTTATGAAATTTTAAACCAATTAGCACACAAACTAATCAAATCGATTAAGATATAGAAAAATTGGGATGGTTTCGGGCGATCGCGAACGGAAAGATCACGGTTTCGAATCCCGCCAGACGCGCGCGGCCAACCCTGTAAGCGCAGAGTTTCGGTGCCGTCAATGCAGAGGACAAAGCAGGACAAGCCATTAGAATACATTCAGGAGGTTATACACCTCATGGTAATCCCTCATCGACAGCAGTTCGGTCAAGATTTTATGTTCATGCAAGATAATGCACGGTCACACACCGCGAGGGTAGTGGTCAATGCGTTAAGCGAGCACAATATTACGACGTTCTTTTAGCTGGAATATTCACCCATTTACCGGAGTATTACAATGATTTGAAAGATTTTGCTAAAAGATCTTCATCATCAAGTCATAAGTATTCAAAAAAAAAAAAGTGGCTTATCGTCGTCATTTTGTTTGGTAGTATCTATGTCACATAATGTATAAGATTATTGGATAAAATACCACAATACTGAAGCATTTTTTTTCTATCTACATAAGTATTTTGTGCATATAAATCATTATAAGTAGGTGCTTTGTATGCACAAAATAGGACAATTGTCTTGTTGTAATAAAAATGATTATTCTTATGGGTTATTATTTTTTCAGCACTGCAATCGCGTCAAGTAACAAAAACAAAACAAAATCACAAAGTACACGACAACGATGGTTGTTTCTCTGTAAAAATGTTTAATAAAATATTACCACAAAAAGGCAACTGCCAAAGGAATAATGATAAAGCGTCAAATCCACCCCACAATTATGACGGACGCGGACGCTACTGCCTGGTCTGTTCCACGGTGCCTCTTATAGCGCCCCCACGACCCGTGCAGGGGAAGCGGCGTCTCTGGCACTACTCGTCTGCGGACTGGGATGGACTTCGTGACTATTTTGCGTCCATCCCGTGGGTTGAGCGCTGCTTTGAGGGTAAGAACCCATCGGATTGTGCTGCCTCATACACCTGTTTCGTTAGTCTTCTTTCATTCATTCTCTCAACATGACCAAACCATCTCAACATTCCTCTCTCAATTCTCATCACTACATCTTCTATCACTCCACATCGTTCTCTTATCACGCTATTTCTCACTCTATCTTTCAAGGTCAAGCCACACATACTTCGCAACGCATATCTACCTATGTAGATAAAATCCCCCAAAAATCCAGATTTAAAAAAAAAAATGATAAGAAGGCCACCCGACCCTGGCCTGCCCTGAAGAATCTTGACCATTACACTAACAACATCAGTCTAGCACGTTGTTCGTTTTAGTAATCCTCAAAACCTATCAGAACTTATTATATTTGTGCATAATTTAATAGTGTTTAAAGAATAAATATATCTACTGTAATTTTTATGATCCACGCGCGTTTATCTTTTTAAACAGTCCCTTGAAGCCAGAACCTGCTAGATTATTAGCAAATATATTTAGTGCAAGAGAATATCGCATGTATCACGGTCCACGTTGCGTTTACATGTGTATAGCTAATAATAAAAGTAATTTGACACGTAATGAGGAATCTAAAAATATCATTGTTTATATTTTGACTTACTTTGTGAATTTAAAATAATGAAGTCATAACACTGCATAATTAACTTCAACTTGATCAAATGCATTCATTTCATTGGCATTCATTTTCATCATTTCATTGTCATGCGCGTATGCAAGTTCCTAGAGTAAAATAATGGTAAAGAGCGTTAATTATTAACTGAATCAAAGGTCGATCAAACGTTATAATTAAGGTGTTAACTTACCTGTTGTATGAATGGTTTGCCCGAAACTATTGTGCCCGAAAACCGGCAATAGGCTCACCCCCTATTACATATGACCGAAAACAATGATTGGTGAAATGTGGGTATCAATTCACCTCTGCCTGAACCTCCAGGGATAAAGATGTGATTAGGTATGTATGTATATACCTCTAGAGTACAATTTGTGAAGGATATGGGTAAAGAAGATATTTGAAGTTTCAAGGCATTTATCTTATTTAAAGTCTCTTTCTCTTGATGAAAATAGTTAATTAACTGTGAAAATCACAGCACATAAATCTTGTTAATTCATGGGAAGTTCTTTTGTGATACTAGAACAGTTACGAGTCACTAGAGGATATCTGACCACTAAATTTAGCAAAAAATATGGCAAAGGGTGCTCACGAGGTCACTGTTCACAGAACTAGTATTTTAAAAAATTGCGCCCGAGACATAGCGTGACTGAATAATGGACGGAGTGGATGGTGCAATAAGCTCAGCCATAACTCTCGAACCTTTTTGAAATCAAAATACTACAAATTTTCTCAGTCTCATAAAAGCATTCTCCAATATAATTAAGATGTTCATCGATAATATATACCGAAATCAATTTATTTTTGACTTTAGGCGTGTGAAAATGAAGTTCAAAATTTAATGTAATTTTTTGCAGTGTCTGTGGTATGACTCGAATGATTGAGGGCCTCGGCAACGGAGACAGCATGCGCCTTCCTCCTACGCAAGGAAAACGTCCACAGTCGACGACGCGACACGTCGTGCTTATTTAAAAACTAGGAACTGTACAAACATTTGTGTGCTTATTCGGCATGCGTGATTTAAATATAAGGTCATGTCCACAATGACGACAACTGACAAGATGAATTAACGGCAAGTGGCACTTGGCACATTTTTCGTATATTCTCCAATATTGATAGCCGTAGCTGGTAGTTTACTTTCGAGGTTTGATTTGGTTGCCTTGATAAGTTGTAAATTTTCAGAAAACTCTTAGAAACAGCGTCAGCTACTTTTTTGTCTATTAATGGGTTTTCAAAAGTAAATTCCGGACACGGCAGGTTGCTCGATGTTATAGAAAGACTTTTAGGATATTTATGTATTACTTATAAAAAAATACTCTCATGTGAGAAGTACCTTTGAATCAGGCCTAGGGGTGAATGGTGGAGCCGCTTGTCACCCTGGCAGAAGCACTCCCCGTTTCCGGAGACTGGAACTCCATGGTGCTCAAACCCGGGGAGGGCCAGTTACTTAAATTTCAAGATTGTGGGCTTGAAAATTGCAACCCTTGTCTCACAGTGGCCATCTTGAAAAAAGGGGTTAAAATTGGCGTTATGGTTTTGGAATTTTATTTATGTCATTTCTTAAAATTATGTGGGCATTGCCGTGATGGGACGCCCTGTATATACACAAATAAAAAAATATGATAGAAGATCGTCAGTAGATGCATCAGTTTGCAGGTTAGGTTGGCTTGGCCACAACTCTCACAAGATTTGCGGAAGAAGTACTCCACGATCTGAATAGCTTCTGAGCAAAAAAAACATTTTTATCAAAGACATTGTAGCGTATTGTGATACATACACATGAGAAAGTATTATACACGTTCATTTAATAAAGCTACCAGTCTGTAGATAACAATAAACTACATTAAACGTTGTAAAGGCACAATGTGGATTTCTCCACAAACTTATAAAAACTTATGTGCAAGGTTTTGCTGAGTGCGCTGCGACATGCGAAGACCATTGCGGACATTTATAACACTTATTCATTATCATTATGGTCTACCTGCCTTTGTACCAATTAATTGGGGTTGATCCAACAAGTATTTCTTCTCCATAATATATGTTGCTGTCATATGTCATTTCGATAGTCACTCCTTTCCTCTCATAGGAAGAACATGACAAAAATACCTAAATTTATGTTCAAGTGCATTCAGAGCAAAGCTCAAAGTTAGTCATGAAAGATTAAGAAGATTTTTTTTTTTTCATACTTTAAACCACCATGGTAACCTAGTGGTATGGGTAATTGACTGCTGAGACGAGGTCTCGGGTTCAATCCCAGATTTTACCATGGCACACACCAATGACATTTCGATGCTTTTCGAAGTTATGTGTGTATTTATCGCAGGTTTATAAGTGCCCGGTTAATGGCAATAGGCTCGCGACCTATTACATTGGGACCTAAACATAAACTGGCGAAATGTGGGTGCTAGCCATGAAGTAACTGAAATTTCTAACCCGCGCGAAAAACGAACGAAAGACTGAAGTCTTTTCAATTAAATTCACCTCCACCATACAGCATACCGCGGCTATAATAACCTCGTGTCGTGTTCCCGGCGGTGAGTAGGATACCCAGAGCTCACTGGAGAGTTTTTGTGCTGTCAGTGGGAAGACCAAAAGCTTGTCCTGCTTTGTCTTTTACACTGACTGCACAAAAACTCTTGTGCTTACAGGGTTGGCAGCGCGATTGTGACTCCTTTGGTGTTACACACGTCCATAGGCCACGGTAACCACTTTCCATAAGGAGGGCCGTGTGCTTGTCTGCCAACCAAATGGTATAAAAAAACCATAATGTCTCAATAGTAGTGTGGTATGTAGTTAATGCAGTTACCAATATACTTGAATATTTTCATATGATTTAATAATAGATAATCTACTATTATCCAGGTCCTTGATTGTATTGTCATACCACAGATACTGCAAAAAAATGGCAATCAATTTTGGACTTAATTTCTATAGAATCTTTCCTCTGTCGCACTGTTAGAAAAAGTATACATTTTACAAGTAGAAATATATTGTAAAGTGCAGTCTTCATTAGAGCCCTCCTTTAAGTCTGTGTTACCATAAAAAATGCTTGCGGTGTCCCTTAAATCCAAATGTCAATATCAACACCCGTATACTTAATAATAATGAAAAACAAAAAGATATCTCCCTAAATATTTTGAGAATGATAGTCAAAGAAACATGCCAACTAATTTGGAATAGGTTGAAAGCTATATGTATACCAGAACCAACGAGAGATATGTGGAACGAAATAGCTTGTGGGTTTCTACAAAACACTGATTTCCCCAATTGCTTAGGTGCTATCGATGGAAAACATATACACCTTGGGAAAGGACGTAGGTTATGTTAATCGCGATCAACGACATCAATGCGGGCAGAGCCGTAGGCAACAGATAGTGAAACAGTATATATAAAATAAATGGTAATAATTAATGTATTTACAGTTTTAGCATTCCCAATTACCTAGCTCTAGTTCACTGAAAATTCAGGTTTCTAGTATTAACCCGTCTGGCCAGCGTGGAAACAGTAGGCCAAAGTCTCCCAACATAGGGAGTGTACAGTGATGATGATGATGAATCCTTCGTTATATGTATACTATTTTTATGTGTCAAGTTACTCTTGCCTCTGGACTCTGTAGGACTTAACGTCACAATACTCGCTCAGTAATAATAAAAATACTACTGATTTAAGTTGCTATAAAATTATAACTAAAATATCAAGATACTTTTGTGATGTTACCTCAACATTCCCTTAATAGGTAAGTAATTAACATGAAGATATACAAATATTTAAAAGTTCAAAAAGTAAAATTTGACCGTGAATCGAACTCAAAACTTTGCGATATTTTAAATCTTATAAAACGCCTCTCCTGGGTGCATTAAAAGTTTGTATTTTGGATCCGAGGGTCCATAAATTGGGTTATGGAAGTGAGGTGCCATTCCTTGGTCCAATTCCATTTGATCCATTTTCGCTTTTGACTGAACCTTGTGAGAATTTCCAGCCAGCACCTGAACACAGACCGAATAGAGCAGAAATGCGCATACGGCCATAGGCCACGGTAACCACTTTTCATCAGGTGAACTTCTACGCCACCTATGTGGTATAACAAAAATATCCACAAGTTTCAGAAGTTTCGAATTGTACCACTAAGACACAGAACCTTCGCCAGAAACCATCCAAATTCTTCTACACATATATACGTCTTACAGCGACGGTTAACCCGAACCGATTCAATTTTTTGCTTTAAAATGTCATTCAAAGGATTTTAGAGTTGATTGTTAATTGTGATTGTTGTATAAAAGCTTCGTACAGTGCGGTGAAATGGCGGATAGATGGCGGTTGGGTTCTTGAAACTGGATTATTGCTACGTCGATAATTATAATTTTATTTTTTATTTTGAGTCTACTGAATTTTGAAAATTCTAAGTGGTATAAACTGTAATCAATGGGGGAACTACGAGTGTCCAGAGCTGAGCAAGCCCAGTCCTCTGGACCTCGCCATCTTGAAGGGAGACGTGAGCATGTTGCAGATGCTTCTACACGCTGGTGAGTCTGCTTGCTATACCTCTCGCGTGGAGAGTAGCTTACTTACCGACCAGTGAGGGTAGCTGCTGTGACCTGTCGTCAGAAGGCAACGCCGTCACTTCGGTTGCGTGGAGCGAGCGGGGGCATTTGGTAGCTGTGGGCACGCAAAAGGGACACATTAGCGTATGGGACGTTGCTGTAAATAAAGAGGTGAGGTTTTAACATTCGATAGCTTTAGGGTAATTTTAAAAAAGGCACGACAGTCACTTACTTTTTAAGTTTACACGAAGAGAGAAACGACTAGAAAACGACGAGAATGATATATCTCTTTTAATTTTGGCAAGAATGATCTGGATGTAATAAGTTGACCAATGGACCGAGGATTTTTTAAATCTTGGCTCACAGTATTAATGAGCACATATTCATTCAAAATGAAACTAAGTGAAAAATGTTTCTCGTTTTATTTATTTTATTTATATGAATCTGGCTCCTCGTACACAAATTTTCAGCCAGCATCTCTTACCATTTTAAACCGTTATCGTTATTTTCAATTACTTAGCAAAAGGTACATAAATACTGTACACTCAACATTACACAAGATGTCGCTAACTATAGACGAATTTTCAAAGATTTTTCATTTCATATCACATTTAATAAAATTAACATTAATAATAATATTAATGAAGAATAGTAATAAATAAAATGTGTTATAAAATGATATCAATTTATTGGACACCGTATGGGAAGAGATAGAGGGGCCAAATTCTACTCTGCCGAGAACCACGCGATTACATTGTACATGTCAGATGATACTCACAAAAAGTAAACCATTTGTTTGCTAAAACTAAAATCTAATATTGTTTGAACGACAAATTTATTCATGCTTGTTTGTTGTGCAGTTGGCTCTGAAATCTGACTGAAGCGGCAGACGTGTTATGTATGGGTCAAAACATACTACAGAACAGTCAAGCCACAGTATTTTAATATCTATTGGTCAAGATCATCGAAACTGAAGTAGTACATTGTTATTGTTGTCTAAAAGTTGATCTCTTTTCCGATTTTAATCAGAGTAGATGCAATTCAATTGTTATTGTAATTGATTTGCAATTACTTAAATACATTCAGTGTCCCAGATCGAAGAGTTGTGAGAAATAATTGTTGAAAATTTATGTTACATAGGCAGCGTATTTTATTCGTAATGGCTAGTCGGAAGAAGGTAAGTCGTGCAATTTTTTTATATGTTGTAGATTTTGAGTTTTTCTAGTAATATATGCATAAATTATATGTAAATACTTAAAAAATACCACGATATAACAAAATAAAACATGTGGGGACCCTTATAACCTTAGCCTGAGAGGACTTAACCTGTTGTCAACAATATGTGGCTCAGTTCAACAACATCCATGGAAAAATGAGCTTTACGTACGAAATGGAAAAGGAAAGAACCCTTGCCTTCCTTGACGTGAGGATCGGTGTTCGTGAGGATGGGTCGTGTAGCCACTCCGTGTACAGGAAACCCACTCACACTGACCGCTACCTGCATGCCGACTGGGACACGACGGTATTCTCGTCTCAATTGTACCTCCGCCATACAGAATACCGCGGCTATAATAACATCGTGTTGTGTTCCTGGCGGTCAGTAGGGTAGCCAGAGCTCACTGGAGAGTTTTTATGCTGTCAGTGAGAAGACCAAAGGCGTACCCTGCTTTGTCTTCTGCACTCAAATGTGTGTATTTTAAAGAAATATTTAAGATAAATACCTTCGTGTACAGATAAAAGTTACTTATAATCTAAAATAATTGAAGGTATTGCAAATAAACAGTGAGTTGTACCTGGACTGCAGTTGATGAAAAATAATGACCTCATTTTTTGGTGTTGACTCCTCGTCTGGCTTTTGTTAGCTTCGGGGCAGAATTTGGACCACCCCATCTCTTCCCATGCGGTGTCGTACAAGGCGACTAACGGATATGACTGTTTGACATCAGACAGATATATACAGTCCAGACTCAGTCAGATGCATGGCTTGAGTCAACAATAGTGCCCGGAAGACGGCAATACCCAATAAAGGCTGGTTTCTACGACGTTTATACCGCCTCAGAACCCATGCATAATAAAGCAACTGCCATTTCTTATGTGTTCAACTTATGTATCTTTGTTTTGTGTTTTGTTTTGTGAACTATGACCATGAATTAGTGTTTTGTGCTCTTTTGTTTTTGTCGTGCTCCTGTATAATATTTGAGTAGAGCGTGGCGCAGATATAGAAGTTATATTCTATTCCAACCTGTTGGGACTGCGATTTATTTAATATAGATTACAGCAATACCCTCTTTATGTGTGCAAAATCCCCACGTGTACCCCCACCACCGGAGCCGTTAGGGCAGTTATGTCGAACCTGAACCGATTAAAACGCACGCAGATTGTGTGGGGCCGCAGGTTGCCGGAGCTGAGATTATCTAATTCACACAACATTCCCTCACACCCCGGCCGCCCCAGAACCGTCTCATATGAGGACGCTCTTCAGATGTGGAAAACCGTTCACGTGGTGGGAGTAAATTATAGTCGTGCAGTAATTGTAAACATTTAATTAGATTGCGAATGTGTCTAGCACCCACATGAATGAACGTTTATCAATTAATTGTAAATTCGGAGAACAATTAACGAACTATACTGGCTCTAAGCCTTCGCAAATTCTTCTACCCAAGAGACCTGGGACAAGTCGCCGTCATCCACAAAGGGCACCAGGAGCGGCCGAGGCAAAGTCAAGCCATTCCAAATCATATTCACAAATGTTATTTCAAAAGTTGAGTAGGTATGTTCGCCCAGTCGTGAGCGATACGTCAGTAACGAAATCTGTTTACTTAGTATAGTGGCTATAAATATGGTCTGCTGCCATATAAATGTGAATATATATTTTGGTATGAACATATACGCAAGTGATAACCTAACAACTTCGGGTCACGAGACAAGATGTCTGATAATTTCTATGCACCTTTGCCTCGCTGTGTCGCCTATACAATAGTTTGTGCTTGGATGAATTGTTTGACACGATGCCCATAGCCACATTCTATCATCGTACCTCTCGCCATAGGCAGGGAATTCATTCTCACACATTGCGACCTGAGACGGTGCGCACTGTGCGGTATGAAAGAAACTTTATCCCACGCATGCTCAAGCTGTGGAATGACCTCCCTGATGCGGTTTTCCTAAGCACCTCCAATATGGGGTTCTTCATGAGGGGCATCAGAAGGTTTCTTAATAGTTGACAGGGCGAGTGTAACACCCCTGATGTTGCATGCGTCCATAGGCCACGGTAACCACCCCGCTCGTGTGGACACGAGAAACACTCTGAATCGTGGAACAAGGTAGATAGATAACTCTTTATTTTACACCAACATTAGTTATGATGATACCGTATAAAAAATATAAATAAATTAAAGACGTGAATGAAGAGTGAATAATTTTTACAATAAAATTGTATCGAACTCACTTAGTGTTAATATTGTTCTCAGCGTTGAACTCTCGGCACCATTTCTGCCGTACCTCGGCAGGAACAGACCCGTCCAGCCGGTAGTACTCCTGTCCAAGGCTCCAGTTGTTTATCTTCTTTAAGAAATACTCCAGCGCGTCCAGACAGAACAATGAAGTTGAGAATATCAATCTGCAATATTCAATTTATTAATTAACTAGCAGATCCCGGCGCAGGGTTTTTAGTGCACGGTTAATGGCAATAGCCTCGCCACCTAATCCATTCGGATCTAAACATAAACGCAATGTGGGTGCTAGCGTAACATTGTATAGGTAACTAACCTCAGGATCAATCAAGAAAATGTGACATGAAGTGTGAACATGTTAAAACGAACATTTTCTTAATCAGTAACGTTACACAGTTACACTGCAAAGACTGCACTTGTGCAGGTGAGTGTACGATATATACATACAAACAAGGATAATTAAATTCAAACTAAATTCAAATTAAAACCCAAATTCAAACTCAAATCCAAATCCGGAACCAAATCCGAATTCAAATTACATTCGGGTTCGGGTTTTAGGAAAGTAGCTGTGCTCAGGGCTTAATATCGATTGATTTTTAGCATTTTATGATATCTTACAGTTGTAGTATTATTTGCTCACCGCATGGGAAGAGATGGGGTAGTCCAAATTCTACTCCGCCTGTAAGCACGCAGCTTATTAGTGTTTGGTACCGAATTTCCCGAGACATCCCGGGATTTCTCGGGACTGGCATT
The DNA here is from genome assembly GCA_963662185.1 of Eilema griseolum. NCBI lineage: Eukaryota > Metazoa > Arthropoda > Insecta > Lepidoptera > Erebidae > Eilema > Eilema griseolum. The sequence continues at coordinate 5,851,148 of OY759251.1, forward strand.
GTCTGGCACCGGGAAATTCAAATTCCTCCTAAGTCCCGAAAATTGCGAACCGTAAAATGGAAGCAAAGACCTATGTTTGATCAGTATTCTTCCGTATTAACTAACAATGAAGTACGCGGGAGGTAGAATTTTTGACGCAGAATTGCGTCAATGGTAACGAATTATCGTTCGCACCCCTTGTCGTTGAAACAGTCTGCATATGTGGTAACACCATATAATTTGGTATGTATGTCCCAGGCTCCGGTGATTCTAGCGTTGCTTGGCGTGTGGTACTCCAACTTCTACGGCGCGGAGACGCATGCACTGCTTCCTTACGACCGACGCACGGGCGCGGACCGATCGCTTGGAGGTAAATAAAACGATGCATTAGGGATTTTTGTAAAAAGATAGTTATATTTTTGGCATTGGACTATGACACAATATAATACTATGATATGCTAAGTAAGCGTTTTATAAAGACTTTTACATGCCGAATATTCGTTAATCAGACTATTCTTCAGAGGACTCTTTATATATAATTTTAACAAACATAACCAATTCATTTTACCGGATTTTCCAAAATATCGGAATAAATGTTGTGTCATTGAATATCAAAATCAATTGTCTAGTATTGTGGACATTATTCTCACATGGGACCGTTATGTACGAACGACTTAATTAACAGATATCCACTGTGTACCGAATAGGCGGCTCAAATTGGAACGTGAAAGGTGACTGTTATGTGGCGGAGTACCATCTTGTTGAAAATGAACTTTTCGCAATTCCGACAGGGGCCATTCGTCCATCTCGTTTTCAATATGGTGTAAAATGACTTCATTATACATGGCAGAATTCATAAATAAATAAATTATTATTATTAATTGATCCTTGGGATTATTGATACTAAAATGATATTGTCTGAAGTTTAAGCGAAAATCACTCATTGGAATATAAATAAAAAAGTTGTTTTAGTAGTGTTTAGTAGTAGAAACATTATTCGTGTCATTGAAGACACGAATAATGTTTCTAGAACCGAATTTGATGGAAATAGAATTACAATTTAATGCATAATATTTAAAAACCTTTGGCATCCTCTATTGCACCCTCTCACATATTAGAATCTAATAAATTATCACTCAACTGCACTAAAGCGTAACAAGCAAAATGGACTGCCAAATGAACTCTTTAATGCCAAACTGTCTTCAACACAGTTCCTCTTATGCTCTTTTTTTATCATCAGGATGAAGATGCGATGCTTCAATACAAGTTATGCACATTCACGGTAACTCAGCGCGAGTTTATGAACCAGCATTGGTACCATTGCCACACATGCAAGATGGTTGATGGCGTGGGTGTGTGTACCGTATGCGCACGCGTCTGCCATAGGGGACATGACGTGTCTTATGCTAAGTTCGGCAACTTCTTCTGTGACTGTGGAGCGAAACCTGACTCTAGGTAATATATACTTATAATTTAAATTTTAAAGCAATAGGGTATTTGCTACTTTGGCGAACGGTTTAAAAATCGTCTTGATGGAAAACTTCCGTAAGCAAGATCCGATTTTGTCCGTTACACCTTTCACATACGGCATGTATGCCGGTTGGCGGTCAACACCCAGCAACATCTTCCTCGGTGCACGTCGCGGCTTTCTAGCACTCGTACCATACCCGTTCACCTCAAGAACCTCCTGAACATGATCGAAACATTACAAATTTAATTTAGTATTTAAATTATTATAAAGTACTACTACTAAGTACTTCCAGTGGGGACGTTGTTGACCAGGCTGATCAACCCTTCTGTGTGGGTCATTTCCCCTATTGCCCCTATATCATGTCTGCCTTTTTTATTGTGCGCTAAATCCCTTTTTTTTTGCTACAAATTTCAAAGATACGAAAGGATAGGAATAACAATAAAACCTTTCGCGTTTTATTTCAAAAATGGTTCTGTGATTTTTAATCTGTTAGAACTGTCATGACTCATGACACTATTGACAGTTGGAATTAATTTTGATGTTTTATTTTGACTTCCCCAGTCGGACTGCTCAATTAGGCGGAAATAGCGCCGTGTCCTACCTCCTTACTATATATACCTATATACTAATCAAATAATCCGCCACTGATCGCTCCCGGTGCAAAAGTGCTGATAACACTTGCTGCGTTAAAATATGGAAAGTTGTTTTCTGTAAATACAAGAAAAAAGTAAGAAAGTGTAAATGCATGAGAGTGACTTGTGAATAATAAAATATGTTTACCTCGTAATATAATGAGAATCCTGTGGAACATAAAAAAATGCGACTCTGTGCTAGCGCAACAAATTTATTACCAACTGAATAAGATCAATACCTACAGTTAAACTAACTATGGTAAACGGCAATTAATAAAGTACAATGACAAATAATCGTTAAACCTAGGAACATTCATTAAAATCACAATTTAACTCCGAAATGGACTGTAAAACTGTGATTACAGAATACTTTTTACATTCTCGCTAGGACCGGGCAATCCGCGATAACATGTCTACCTCATTATAATGTAAGACCATTTGATCGGAACTGTAGGAAGTGTACCTACTTGCGTCTTATTTTATGTTACGAACACCCTGGTGGTCAAAGTAACATAGATGCATTTTGGTTTGTTAAAAGTTAATAAAGGGATAGAAGGTGACTGGAACAAGCTTCCCGAAGATGTCGTGCTTGCCAATCCGTGAACAGTTTTAAGTCACGTCTGGACAAATGGCTCTAAACAAATCGACGGGAGCACTGAGTGATATATAGTGAGCATATCAGCAAGTGGCTGCTCGTCCATTAAACCATAATAATAATAATAAGCTAATCATTTTTTTTTTTTTTTTTTTTTATACCACTTAGTTGGCAGACAAGCACACGGCCCACCTGATGGAAAGTAGTTACCGTGGCCTATGGACGTCTGTAACACCAGAGGAGTCACAGTCGCGCTGCCAACCCTGTAAGTACAGAGTTTCTGTGCCGTCAGTAGAAGACAAATCAGGACAAGCCTTTAGTCTTCCCACTGACGGCACAAATTCTCCAGTGAGCTCTGGCTACCCTACTCACCGCTGGGAACACAACGAAGTTATTATAACCGCGGTATTCTGTAGGGCGGAGGTACTTCCCCAGTCGGACTGCTCAATCGGGCGGATATACCGCCGTGTCCTACCTCATAGTTAAGCATAGACAATACGCTCCAAGACGTACATCTAAGTTCACTTGGAACTTGTTTTTGTCACACTTGATAGTAGAGCCGACGTCCTGGGTAGCTGCAGCCAGACTTCTCCACGGACGTAAATATTTCCGCACGGAGACCGTTGGGCGATCAACTATGTCCAATAAAAAGTCGTCAGGTGATAAATTTACTCCGAAAAGCTGGTCACGGAGACGTCGTGGACGGAAATCGTCGAACAAATACGGTAAAAGCGCCATTTCTCACAACAAATCTAAAACATACGGGCTCAAAGGGATATGAAGCTTCAAAATATACCCCGGGCGAAGCTGGGGTGGGTCAGCTAGTAATACATAAACTGGTAACTTACCCATAAACACTTAAACTGTTTCTTGTTATCCAATTCGTTAACTTTAATAGATAATATCTGATAGAATAATTTTTTAGGGCACTTTGGCTTACAGTACACTAGCAAATCTTTAAGTATGCCGTCGTATGAATATCTTAAGGGCAGACCGGGAGTATCCTTATAACTGAAACACAAAACGTGATTATTAAATGCGTTATAATAACTTTGACGCCTTTCGGTTGCTCAGTTGGCGAAATGATGAATACCTCATGTAAATTATAAACGTGTTTATACATACTTTTGACACTTAAAGAACTGTATTAAGTAAGGGTCCACGTTCAACCTCTGTCCGACTGCGCGCGCCATTTGGTCGATGAAGATTTGTATTTGTTTATTCGTTTCACTGGATAAGGTTTTGGGCTGTGCAATTTCATGTGTATTACTATCAAAGTAATCGGGATATTTACCATGTTCATGTACCATGATCATGGTGCTTACAACAGCGCCGAAATATCCTGAAAAGTTCCTAAATATAGTGGTTAGTGATGAAAAAGTTACTGGACACATCTTACAAATAGTGCAATATAAGAAAATAATACCTACATCTGGCTGTTATGTAAGTTAATCATAAAAACTTTTCACACAACGTTGGTACATCAGTTTTGAAAACACACAGACATAGATATTAACAGTCAATTGATACAATTATTTTTTTTCGTGTAAATCTTGTTTTGCAAATAACTGGCAGCAAATAAATAAAAATAGAATAAAGTAGATTACAGAGTTGTTCGAAATTTAAAAATAAATTTAAATAAGTAATGATTTTCGAATATGGAGGGAAAACTTTTAAAAGTGTTTGATTGTGCAGTTTCTCTGAGGCAAAATAAAAATAATTTTTTTTGATTGTAAATAACGTTTATTATCAATAATACGTCTTTTACGTATGGTTTGTGCATTTTTGTGACTGTAGTCATCATGTCACGTCGTCATTTAAGTCGCGAAGAGATGTTAAGGGCTGTTGGTATGCTGCAAGCTGGACGAACTCAACGCGACGTAGCGGATGCTGTCAATACCCAACCAAGCGTAATTTGCAGATTATGGGCACGCTACAGGTCTACAGGGGATGTTGCCGAACGTCACACGGGACGAAATAGGGTTACTACCCCGCGACAAGATCGTTTCTTGCAAAATTCCGCAAGGCGGCAACCCACGATTACTGCTCGTCAGTTGGTCGCAGGCCTCCAGTCTCAGCATCAAGTGGTTATTAGCGATCAAACTGTCAGAAGAAGACTACACGAAGCCAATCTTTATGCTCGCAGACCGCTTAGGGTTCCAGCTCTTCGACGTGGAAATCGAGGTCGTCGCTTATTGTGGGCTTTTTCAATCTTTCTAGAGCATGTGCATGCTAGAAAAAAGCCAAAGATATTTTTTTATTAAACACTTTAAAAAGAAAAGGCAAGAATTCATGATAGATATTTGTTTTGTGTATTGAAGAATAATATTTACATAATTAGATTTCTATTATTTGTTTAACGCACTCCTTAAAGTAACGGGAGATGTCAGGGACGGAACGGAGAAAGGTTGTATCACAGTGCTAGTGTTGGTGGATTTCTCAAATGCGTTCAATTGCGTGAATCACAACATCCTTTTAGCCATACTAGCCCATCTTCGGATCTCAGCCGACGAGCTGGAGAGTAAATACCTGTGTTATTATTATTTACCATACCAAAATAATAGGTTTCATTTTGATTATGTATAATTTTGTTACGCAACGTGTTAAACGCTTGATAATGATTTTCAATAACATTAAAATCATGTTTTAAACTTGACTTCTTCAAAGAAAAACACGCCCATGTATCAATTAGAGAGATAAATAATACGAAATGACAGTAGGTAATAACAATATCAAACGAAGTCAACGCGCAACGTGATCACTGTCTGGAAAAAACAGAGGGCATTGCCCGTTTTTAGTTTTGTTTCAACGAAACGTGCGAGGCATGTCTTCGTCCAAACAAATTTCGCAGCTTGCGGGCGGTAACGATGATCCATACTATTTTAAGATCCCCTAATATTCCCACTTACTTATCAACTCATGTTCAGTTACTTGGCTCTCATCACAACAAAAATCTCCGATCAGCTAACAACCTTCTTCTGCACTGTCCCACTCATAGTTCTTGACAACTTTGACAAATGATATGACGCATGTGACAATTGACGAAAATTGAAATCAAACAAGTCCTTTAAAAATTAAACGTTAGCAAAGAGTACGACATTGTTAAATTCAAATGTAAAGTCAAAACAAAACTACTATAAATATGTCTATATGCATTGTTCTACTTACTACGTCTCCTTTTAATTTAGTTTATGCAGTTTTTACTAAAACTTTGTTTGATCTGAACATCCCGACTGGCAAAATTGTCTCCTAGCCTTCAACGTTAATCGTAGGTGTATTGGTTTGTATTGAAACTGACTTAGTCTCGTAGGTCTTACCATTTTTTTTAAAATATGGTTTTGTTTACAATTTATGTTGTGCGAGCATACAAGAGACTAATGTTGAACACGCATTTACATCATCAAGATACTCATCTACTTTAATAACCTTTTATCATCAAACTTTTACTTGACTGTGAATATTAGTTACAGTTCTATGCTATTACGAAACACACTAGTTATCGGATATGTTACGATTATGTGAACTTTGCTTTGAAAACATTTCTTCTATACCCGTGCGATCGTCTTTGTGAAGGAAAAAAACTTTCTGGTGGTATCAGGAAACTTTTGAAACAAGCCGCTGCAAAGATTCTTACGATGATTTGTATTATCTATATTTGTTTAATTTGCCTGTTTGCTTTATTTAATGACTAGTGATTCGGAGACTAACGTTTTGTCAATGTTTTTACATCATCACTATCTTGTAGGGTTTTGATGTCGCGGGCTGATGCGTCTCCTAGTGAAAGAAAGCAAGAATTAGCAATATAATAATAGAGCATCGCTGCACTGATTCTACCAGCTACAGAATTAGTAGGCCCAAGATAGCCGTGCGGTTTTGGTCGGTTCGAGTAGGTATGCTTTGTTTCTTGCGGCTTCTCAGGACCCCGTTACACACCATTGTGACGCTGGAATACACAGGAAACGACGTTCGGTGAAGGCGAAGGAAAGATGCAGAGTCAACAAATAAGACAAGGAGGTAAGTGTTCAGTGCACAAACAAAACTTTTCAGAAACAAGGTACTAATCATTTCTAATTTAAAATATCTTTAGGACCATTTAAATATTATTTCTAACTTATCTCGTACTTCGGCCATAACATTTTCGATCAAAGTCAAAGTTCCTAAGAAGTTGGTCTTTTATAAACGAGGCCCGGTAATTTTTCATATTCTATACTATATATATATATATATTAACTACTAATTATTATAAGAATTACATAATATAATGGAAGAAGCACTCTCATGTGCATATTTCCATGATGTTGATGATGAAGTACCTAAACACTGGTCTATTATCGTTTAGTGAAATACCTAACCAATTGGAGTATTGCGTGTTTTATGGGATCATGTGTATATACATTATTATTGAAGTATAAATCACAACATGCTCGTTTTCAAAACATCACTAATGTATGAGGTACAATAAAAGGATTACGAAAATGCTACTCCCATTAGACTGTTATTTTGCAGTATTTAGCAGATTACGATAGGAAAAATTGAACCGGTTCAAGCGAATTCGATCTTAAAATACGTATAAATAAAAAAGAAACGGATATAAAAAAAATGTTTGTGACATCATTCACTGATTCCAATAGTTCGTAAATATATCCTGTAATCCGCCATAATGGTAGCCCGAAAACAAATGATAATTTGCCCATTATCACTACACCATCACCAACACCACCAAGCATGTTAGATCAGCCCATAATGGAACAAGTTGTTAAGAAAACTGATGGACTAGTAAATAAATCAAGAGGTAGTGTGAATAGAAATATCACACCAGCATGTAAAAACCTTCTATCACATAATACATACCATGCATTGAATCCTTCAGCAGACTTGAAACTACCTGCTGAAATATTTGCTAGTGATGATTCAGTTAGTGATGTTGGTATGGCTGGTACAGAAGACATCAGCATGCAAAGTGCACTACAAGATACAACAGTTCCCACAGAAATATACAAAGGAACTGGTCGACCTGTTGTTAAGTTTAAGACACCTTCTCAATGTAATAGTAAGGTCATTTTAATTTAAATGATAACATCTTGCTGTTTAGGGTTCTTCAATGAGCAAAAGAATTAAGTTTGAAACTGCGGGTACAGTATAACAATGCTTTCAGGATGCTGGTTGGGCTGCTCAAATTAGCAAATAAAACAACTTATGAATATTAAGTGCGCTATAAATAGATTAAATTGATGGGGCACAAATTTCAAAGCATAACATAACATTTCATAATATTAATAAATCAAACTGCTGCTACAATATGGGTTCATTTTCTAAGTTTCGAATTCGTTGGTTCATGTAATACTCGTAGATACAGAGATACATTTATATGAGTAGTTAAACCCTTTTATATTTTATATTAACATTGAATGATCTAAAATTTGCGAAGGAAGCAATCCACGAGAGAGACAATCGGCTGGGTTGTCGGTGCCAGCAACGTGAAAGAGATTATGTGGCGCCAATTCAGATTGAATTTTTGCCACTCTATTAGCGACGAATGTGTCCCAACGATGGGGCGAAGAGTGGGCCCAACACAAAGCGACTGTTGAGTCCTAAAAGCTAAAATTCTACTACCCTCGCGGTGTGTGACCGTGCATTATCTTGCATGAACATAAAATCTTGACCGAACTGCTATCGATGAGGGATTACCATGGGGTGTATAACCTCCTGAATGTATTGGTTTGCATTGAAAATGCCCCGTATCCAAACGAGGTCGGCCCTTCCACCAAGGCAAGTATCGGGACTTCTCGCGAATTATATTTCTGCAAGTGTGTTTAATTGCAGTGTTGCACTTGCAGGGATTTCATCCTGATATGCATTAATTAAACTTCCAAGCTTAGGTACATATTTTATTCATTTTAGAATAGACCTGAATAAAGAAAAAAATGTAAGCCGGCTGGTAGTATGAATTTATAACTCGGGCGTCTGAGGTCGATGAATGAACTCCGCCCCCCATGAGTGCAGGCCTGGGGGAGGTGGGTGGGACGGCAACCAAAAACAACTCGCAGGCGTCGTGCGTTTTAGTCGGTTCGATTCCGACATAATCTCTCCCACCGGCCCCGGTGGTGAGAACTTGAAAATTACCTATTTGACGTTTAACTGAAAAATAAAAAAGTGATGTATTTGGCAGTCTATCATGTATGAACCGAACACAAAGCCCGCAAGTTGAGATTGCTGGCAGATTTTAAATGTTCCGAATTTACTGAATATTGTGCCCGGGCTTTATTAATGTACATAATACATACCCTATATTCAAGTATAATCTGGCAAGGGGCTTTTGTTGGGAGCGACGAAGTTAACATCACCACTGATTAGCAGATGAGGCTCTGGCTGGGAGGTCAGAGGGCAGGAGCGTCTGAATAAACCATTATAAAAAACAGTAAATGTACAATTTTGATAGCACTGGAAAATTACTATGAGGATGACGCTGAATATTCCGCGAGAATTTCGGAAAAAATTACACCGTATACTCGTAATTATTTATAGGCATGTAGTAAAAAGCCGTTATTTCAATATTACAAACGGACACTCCAATTTTTTTTATATGTATGTATAGATTAGATATCTTGTCTGTTTGTCTGTCGAAGCTTTTTTTTATACTACTTAAGTCGCAAACAACCACTCGGCCGACCTGATGGGAAGTGGTTACCGTATGCAACACTAGAGGTGTTACACTCGTGCTGTCAACCCTGAAGAAGCTTTCTAACGCCCTTCTTGAAGAATCCCATATTGTAGTTACTTAGGAAAACCAAATAAAATTCCTAAGTAGCTAGTAATATATTGTCTGCTTGTCTGATCAATCATGACGAAAGCGTTACCGAGCAGTTTTTAATGTGTATAGACGATTATGAGGTCAGTTCTGGATTGGGTTCCCAAATCGAACATAATATTTATGGAATGACGGGATTGCCCTTGGTGTTGCATACGTCCATAAGCCACGGTAACCACTTTCCACCAGGTGGGCCGTGTGCTTGTCTGTCACCTAAGTGGTATAAAAAACATACATACATACTCCTTTATCCCCGGAGGGTTAGCCAGAGGTGTATTGTATGTATACCCAAATTTCACCAATCATTGAATTCAATAAATTTGCTCTAACCTTGTCCATGACAGATTACGTCAATTTTAAGAAGACTGCAGCTACTACATCTAGACTTTTATCAAAAAAAAAATCACTAGGCTGGCGTAAATTCTGTCAATCCCTATCCCCCAGATCTCCCCTTTCTTTGGTCTGGAAAAGGGTTAAAGCATATAGAAGAAGCGATCCATCTATAAGGTGGGGCCACACAACAACAGCTTTTTTCTTAAGGTGAACTTGGAATTCCATCCATATCAAATTTCTTTATTCATCCACGTTCCGTCCCGAACTAACCCTAAAGAGAACATCAAGATTATTGCTTGTACGTTTACCGTATATCCGAAAAAGTATGTATTTTCAAAGTCTATTCTACCTTACTCATGACATTATCTATCAACTCACCTAGTGTTTGTATCTATTGCAACAACATTATTCGACAAATGGTGACCCTCTTTTCTGAGACTGCCTTCAGCTTACTATCAGGCATGGCGAAGTTCAACTGCCGAACGTCTGGCATCCAGTGGTCCGTCTTTGCAAAAACAACCGGGAACAAGCTAAAACAAAATCGCGAGTGGATACAGTGAGCATCGTATGTCGTGAACGTGATCGAGATCGGGTTCGAGTTTGTAGTGAGAGTGAAACCAATAGCCCGCATTTTAAACTTTAGTGCAGCTTAGGTGCGGATTAGCCTTGGTTGTGGAATGATTACCTTGATTTTTTCAACTGACTATAATATTAGGTCCTTCAAGAAGGACATCAGAAGATTTTTTCAGGGTTGGTCGGCAGCGAAAAAAGTTTTTTTTAGGAGTTCGTTCTTCAACCTGTACCTACCGGCTTGCAGGAGAGATTCCATACAAACATAAATAATGTCCTTCAATATAATCGATCTCTACAGTATTATTTAAAATGATTATATGTTCTTGTGTTGGTTCCTAGTTGAGTGGAATCAGACATTTTCGCAACCAGCGCTGATGTCTAATTTACAAGCCCATTCTTAATCCAATCCAGTTTTTTTATCGAGTTTAAGTAATTCTAAGTAATCATTAAGATATTTTCATTTTAATACATTTAGAAAATTAATTAATTATAATAATACACTGCGACCCGAATGACAGTGGAGGCCGTGTTTCATCATGTAGTATTTGCCTTCTGGCATGTCTGGTTGCATATTCCCAACATGCTCTACAGACTCTTTGCAGATGTGGTACCTGAAATAATAGATTATAAATAAATACTTTATGACTTATGTATGACATTTCTAGGTAAAAAAATACAAACCTTTCATTTAATTTTTTACTGACCCATGAATTTTAGATACATTGGAGGTATTTTTAACTCATCAGTCCAAAATGAGGTAACATCATATGTCAAAAAATACAAACCTTTATTTTTTACTGACCCATGAATTTTAGATATATTGGAGGTATTTTTAGCTCTTAATCTGAGAATATTATGATTTCTTTTGCTATTGGCATTGTTCCAGCAAATTAAGGCGGTAAGTCGCACAAATTTATAAAAAAATTAGGACCTCGTGTTCATATTGGAGTTTGTTCTAATGACATGCAATTTTGTTACAGGTTTCCAAATCATTCATCTGGTTTACGAGTCCCATTCCAAAATCGAAATTCAAAATTTATTCCCGGCTCACTCAAGAGCCGTGATTCCATTTCTTTTTATTACTTTATTCTTTACAGTTAAAAAATAAACTAACCTACTTTTCGTGAACTTCTCAAATCAATCGATTCCTTTCCCCGTCGAAAATTTTCTTTTGTGACAAAATTTGTAACAACTAGGGCTGTCATCAACCCTACAGTAAGCCACGGCCAATCAATACTATTTGCATAGTGTTATGTGTGTCGCTAGAGCTCCTTAGGGAGGGGAAAAGGTCATCCATGCGCGAGGGATACCTCTCTTGAGATAAATAGGCATGTAAAATAAAGCTTAAGAACATTTACGAACCTAGTGATGGATGAAAGAGTGGAATTAACCCTAGTCATCCTATTTGTGTAGTCATGGGTTATTTTTGTGTGATCCACGAACCTCTTAGCCCCTTAATTATATTCACAGGGCATGCAAACTTAGGCGTAGTTAGAATTAATTGTAATTAGCTTACAATTACATTATAAATAGAAAAGGCTATTGTTGAGAACTCTATAGTACTTACCTATTAATATTTTATATCATACCTACACAATAAACATTACGTACAAACTACCTAGTTGTTTGCCCACGCATCTATGAAAGTTTGTTTCATCTGACTGTCTTTTGTTTTTACCTTGTGGCGCCATTTAAAAAATTGTGTGTCTGCATCAACATGGATTTAACTCGGGAAAATTTTCGTAGTATGATTTTCTACGATTTTAAGTGTAATTTGACGGCTCAACAGAGCTTCGCTCGGCTTGAAAGGATCGCAAGACAAGCTGCCCGCGTACGAAGGCAACTTGGGCGTCGGAGGTCGATGAACGAACTCCGCCCCCCATGAGTGCCGGCCTGGGGGTGACAGGTGAAGCCGCCTGTCACCCTGGCAGAAGCAGGCCGCGGCGGTGGCGCGCGCGGCGCGCCTCCCCGTTTCCGGGGACGAGTTAGGTACTTAGAATTCCGGTTGCATTCGAAATTTTCACCTCGAAGTTCGGGGTCTACTTTTTTCAGTCTAACTGCGGGTTTTGATAAACTTCTATATTTCCTATGGATTTCAATGTATTGCTGTTAGACAAGTTACGGAACTTTTAAGGGCTAATATAATGCAAATCAATGGAAATGAAAACAGTAATAAAATTAAATCAAAACGGTTAATCAATTAATTTATAAGATTGTGTGCAAACTCCGGCCAGTACAAAACGTAACTGTGAATAAAACGTCAATTTCTCCCTTTGTTCGTTCAATGAAATCTTAAAAACACTTTCAATTTCTGTCAAGGCAGTCGCAACGCTAAAGTGCCAAAAGGCTGTATAAGTGTCACTCTCAGTAATTAGTTCGCAAATACGTCCACTTTGTGTACTTTATAACACTGGCTTCACAAGTCCACTCATATATCGATATTTGTCCAACTTTCCTGCTTCTTCGTAAGGTTTTATTTCGGGGCGTCTATTATATTTACAAATTTGTGTCCGAATATCAAGCGAAATCTTGAAAAACATGGCTCATGATCAAGAAACATGTAACGCTTTGTTACTTTTTAGGGGTACATATACAAAGGGTAAAAACGGAACCTTATTACTGAGACATTAAGACTCCGTCACAGCATTGCTATTTTCATGCAATTATTTTTAATTTGTCCTTTGTAAAGTACCTATTACACCTGAATATTATAAGTAAATAACGGTAACATCATTTTATGAACACAGCAAATCAGATTCAGCATTTTTATATTCACTCTTTATTGCAGCTAAATATAAGTGCTTTTGTTTGTCTACCAATAGTATTCTTTGAACACACAAGCAAGAAGCCTTGAAAAAGAATTGAATATTTTTGGAGGTTGGATAATTATTGATTTTGACTTTGACCCAATAAGGCATTTTCCTCGCAACCCGGTTGATCATGGGTCATCTAAGGTATTGATATGGACCGTCGTTTGTGAGGTTCATCTTGGTCTTAAAATGCTTCACACATGTTATTATCTGAGACATATCCCTCGCGATGATGAGACTATGAAAAAAATTTCACGACTTATTTTATATTTTATAGTAGATGCATCGACGTGGTGAATGACAACCCTATTATAGCATATAAAATCGTGAATGCTGCCGCTCAAGATTGACTGTCCTATCCTGAGACCCTTGACCTTTACAAAATTCTGGGATTCCAATGATTTTGGTGGTGCCCTCTCAAACCTCATTGGTGCATGCATTTCTATTTACAATACATAGCAGCTATCAATTAAGCGTGCGATAATTGAACTTTCATCAGCTGATTTGTAGTGGAGAAATAAATCATTTTATGTGTAACTTTCTAGACAACAGCGGAAACGGGACAAGCTTGAACACAATCGGTCCAGTATTAAGGACAGAAACTAGAGTTTTAATGTTATAGAATTTTGTACAACTTTAAGTTCTATAGAATCGCAGTTATCTGTAAAGTGAAAATCCCCATAGGAGTAGGTAAAATGGTATTAGCGCAGTAGAACTGCTCAATTGGACGGAAATACCGTCATGTCGTCTAAGTCTTAAAGAAGAAAAAAACATTTATAACTTATTGGATTAATGTAAGATAAGATAAAATAAGATAAGATACTATTTATTGTACACCATGAAAGTATTATAAAATAACATTGTAACAATAATTAAAATGCCACACACGTGCTGCCGACCTTGTAAGAACAAAGCTTCCGTGCCGTCAGTGCAAAAGACAATCAATCTAAGCACTCAACTAAGTTATTTTACAATGTAAACAGAATCTAGCCAAAAACAATTGTCTATATTTTATTCAGGAAACTAACACCTAAAACGGCTAAAACCACACCTCACACATCCATTCATCATATTCCATTGGTGATATACGTGCTTCGATTAGGTACACCTGTCAATAAACTTTCAAGGTATGAGTTCCGGAGACTCTGTGGTCACCAGTGGTAGTGCAGATACGCGTAGTAAAAGAACTCGAAAGAGGGTAAGCGTATCCTATTAAAAGTCTGGTAACTACATATACAATAAAACTTTCTTAGCTATGTTTCACTACACAATAACTACTAAACCTTTCTAAAAAAACTATAGCAAAAGATTGATACAGATAAGATTTTTTTTAATAACGTTTCCACGTTGGCCAGACGAGTTGGTACAGGGTTTTAATTCAAGTTTTCCTTCTTATATCGTCTGCGTATTGTTCCGAGGGTCGCCTCTTATGACACCCTTCGGATGAGATGGGATGGTGATACTTGTATTCTTTTTCTTTCACCATACGCATTATTGCGATAATGCATCCGATTTCTTACTTATTTAGTTACATTAAAGTTATCCTAAAAATAAGAACAACAGATTCATTAACCATAAGCTTTAGATTTTGGTGTGCTAACTGTAAACACTGATTTTTACGTTTGAGATCATTGAGCAAGATCGTTTGAGTGTCCTTTGAAAGGCCTTTTACGAATTCGATGTTTTTATGGTTCCAAGAAAGATTCACTAGTATCCAGACTTATTAATTCAGCAAAGTTCATTCAAAAGTTTCTTAATTGGCATATCTTAAGTTCTAGAAAGATTTTTAATTAGTTTTATTCCTGTCATTGGAATTGACTAAGGAAAAATGTTGCTGCCAAGAAATTCGACGCTGACTTTAAAAAACGTAATCTCAGTGCTTGAAACATCAGTATTTTAAAACCACTGTACCTATTGATTTATTAAAAATAGTATTATGATCAGCAATGTGTATGTTCTGAACAGGATATAATTATTTAGTTAGACTTGCTAGACAGGGTATGCAAAGCATGAAAAAAAGGACTGATCATCAAATTTATGCACATTTTGTATATACTAATAATATCATACATAGCCTTGAATAAGTACTAAGTACTAAAAAATGTATTACAACTCATTTACAAATTAAATCTCGAACTGTAAAATATCAGAAGCACAGGTAGTGGCTATTGGTTTGTGTACGCTTCAAAAACTCAAAAAGTTCTACAATAATCTATGTTGACGTAATGTGGGGTGAGGGTTTTAGATATAAGTTTTTCTTCTTCTAGTTTTCCCTCTACAAAGAGCAACACGCAACTGTCACTTACAGCATTGCAAGTGTTCATAGTTGCTGAAACACATACCATCAGATGAACTTTATGGTTTGCACAGCGTGAACTGTGATCGAATTCTACATCGCGACTAATGTATTCCTTTCAACATATTCTCTTTCTCTCTCTCTTTGTTTCTCTCTCTCTTTGTTTCTCTCTCTCTCTCTCTCTCTCTCTCTAAATTTCTCTCGATACAACTTATTCATGTGGGGATTGCGTGCTCCGGACTTAACCGCATGTGACTGTCGAGTCTTTGTGCAGCCTATAACCCACTTGGTTTCAAACAAGAATGTCAACGCTGCTGATTAATGGATAAGCTATATTCTTAGAGTCGGACACGACCGCGCATTCAATCTTCAATCAGACCACTTCACTAAGTGCTAAATTAATATTGAAATTATTTGGTTTCTGGCATCGACTCTGGGGCTATATCGCGATTATATGATTAATAAGGATATGTCTGATATCCTGTTGCTGGTAACACTGCCAGTTTCTTGCTGTAGACTGTCCCGGAACGGCATACGAAATTGCACTTCGGATGAGTCGTCCAAGTCACAGTTCTGTGAAGTACAATATTGTTTGCTCTCCGATGGCTCGAAGAGAACAAAATATTAAACAATAAACATTACAATCTTAATAATCCATTAATGCCATTTATGAATTTAAACTTACCATTAGGATATTTTTTATACACATTGCCATATGTCATCGAACCCAGTTAGATATATCGGATATATACTTTTAAACGTTATCAAAAATGTAAATCTATTTTATCTATCTATCCATCTTCTTTCCAAAAATTTGTTCGTCTGATGGCAGAAGGAATCCAACTAGTCCCCCAACTGAAATAAAAAATTACGTTTATTATTGTAAAAAAACCATGCTTGAATGAAATACGTGGACCAGACTATCAAAAGATATTTCTGTTGACACTCAGCTTGACGGCCTTATCATATGCTTTTTCACGCCCCGCTTAAAGGACCCGGGACTGTAGGAAGAAGGAAACACGTGAGCTGGTAATGAATTCCAGGCCTTAATGGTGCGACAGAGGAAAGAGTCTCCGAACCGCTTGGTTCTTGATCGGATGTTTGAATCTGTCAGTGCTTATAAAGAGATAACTTCCATTACTCAGGATTTTAGGCGTATTAATCCTATATATACTACATCAAAAACAATACTAACAACAACAGACAATACTAGACCGATTACTGAGATAACTTCAACGCCTACATCAATATATGACACCAACACAAACAAATTGCAATAATTGTCAGTTTATAAATTAACAATAAAACATTTGTCTTCCGTAACTAAAATCTCTTGATTCTAAACCCACTTTCCGATCGTATCCCGAACATTCTGTAATAGGATACGTACCCTTTGTGAAAAACGGTGTGTGTGCGTAGAGGCGCAGGCGGATCCTCGCGGCATACTTCATTGGCACTCTTACCAGCTCAGTGCCCTCTAGTACTACAGTGAATGTATAGGAGTAAATTAATTCGAACTGGTGTTTCATTCCTGAACCCGATTCTTCTCTGTGGCCTATCGCAAGGCAATAACTAATGAGGGTCTGAGGGAGCTGCTAGGATAGTTGTAAGTCGGGGGACGCTGGACGAGGCGGTGACGGCGAAGTTTGTTCGTTCTAAATGATTAAAAAAAACAATTAAACCCAGTTGCAATCGATACAACAATATCGCAAAACAATGAAAAAGCCAATACTGTTAGAGGCAACCACTCCCGGCGATCTGGCGACGTGAGAGGCGAGTAAGGAGATCGCGTTGAGCGAAGTCAGCGCGCGCGTCTGCGACACGAGTTCCAACAGATTTCTTATTAGCCGGGGATAAAATCTATCACTGTACGAAATTTCAGCCAGATCTGTTTAGCCGTTTGAGCGAGAATGTGAGACAAACAACCACTTTCACAGACATTCATTAACCACTAAGCTACCGACGCTATCGATATTGGTACAACTTGCCACGCACTGTAATACTTATAGCGACTGAAAATTATAGTTTTATATTTTTAAAGATTTAAAATCACAGGAGCACTTTTAAAGCGATGTTTACTTCGCTACGCATGCCGCGCGATACCTATACTTTTGTGAGTGAGAGGGCAGTCGGTCACGAAAGTGTTCACTGCAAAATATCTGTCTTAGGGAATTTTTAGAGAAACTTAAATCTGGTGAAAGGATAATTATCACTTAATTTCAAAATAATATTTTAATACTATTGTTTTATGTAGTAACGTAAATTAGACAAAGTGTGATAAAAGTAGATAGCGTGGTACCACTACTGGATGCGCGCCCTCGCGACCAGGCCGGTGCCGCAGGCGCCTCGCCCGCGCCTCCGCGGGGCGGGGGTGTCCATACCGGCAGTATATCCCGAGCACTCCTCTATCCTTTAGTATCCCGAATAAATTACTGTACGATCAAGGGGTTATAACAGTGATAAAAATTGTTTTTAATTGCAAGTTCTGAAAAAGAGGGGTTATAAATATCAGTATTTAACGATACTTACGTATAATGATATACGTATAATATATATCTAAAAACAAATGTATTCTAATTCATTTTTGTTCTTAGTTTTTTATAACTCTACCTATTCAGAAATATTTTTAAAATGTATACACCTCTTCAAACGTCAAAATTTTACAATTATGTATGTCAAGAAATAATTTAAAAATATTAAATAATGTACAAATAAACCATTGGAAAATGATTCTTTTGCTGGTTCGGTAGGTTAATTCTACTGAGAAGATACCAGCAAGAAACTCAGCGAACTATATTGAAATTTAATTAGATATTTATGTTGAATTCAGACGGTTTGTATATTTTTATACTTCAAAGTAACAAATAAGTACACGAGGTCTATAATAATAACAATAATAATATATCTCTTTATTGTATGTACACAGAGAAAGGATACAAAAAGACAAAATTTGGTACAGTTTTGTGGCATAACAAATAGCGGCCTTATTGCACAAGGCAATCTCTACCAGGCAACTATGGGATGGAGTGAGTTAGATAAATAGATAGATATAGTGGGCAGCTTCCGGTGTACATATATTATTTATTTTACATTATTATTTCTATATTAATTAATGGCATTTTATTCATCTTAGCGTTAATCCCAGCCTCGAAGCTTTACTTTGCTTTACTTTACTAGTCTAACTGCGGATTTGGCCCCAAGGTCGGCCGGGGTGCGAGAAATATGCCTGCCAACCTCACCTTCGGAAACCAAAAACTACCCACACATCAAATTAAAATATCAATAAATATTAAAAATCATCAATATTTATTAAGTTTTATATCCAGCCCAAATCTATAAGTTAGTTTTGATTGGCACTAACTTCATTTAGGTACTTATGTATGAATGCAACGTCACTACTGATTGTCTTACAATCAACCGCAAGTGACTTTGCACCAACTCTGACCAAATTCTGTAATTTATCCTCGACATACCACTCTTGACCAAACTGAATAATTATCCAAAAAAGCAATTCAGATTGATCAAGCCAAATCACATTTGACTTAAAATGGATAAACAAAAGTAAACGTTTTTATTGCTGTATAGGAAGGAAGGTCATTTCTTTTGAGGGTTTCCATACCGCTGCTTAATGATTCAGTTTCCTGTCTTGTTATATGTTGTGAGTATTATTATTATCAAATAGCACTGGCATCTCTGGGGAAGTAAAGGAAATTGTTTGCAAAAATTAGTTTCACTCCTATTATTATTATTACAATACTGTTAACACGGAACTATACTTCTCAGTCTACCTTTTATTGTAAGTATTTTTGGTTTCTTATCGTTCCTGTTAAGTGATAGTATTTTTATTGAGTTCAAACTCACAGGTTTATCTGTTAATTAGGATACTATGCTTCGGGTTTCCGATTCCCACTGTAGCGTGGAACATTGGCACCAAGTACCAACCAACGTAAAGAGACAGTATCGTTCAATTATTCAGAGAGCTTGGTTGTGTTATCATTATTTAAATCTCTAAAATGACTTCAAAAGTGCACAATTTCGGTGCCGGTCCCGCTAAATTGCCTGAAGAAGTAAGTTTAACAATGAGATGCAGGCTGATATCAGTTGTTTCAACTGCTGGCCTGTTCCCCAATAATAATAATAATAAATTAAAAAAATGAAAATCTAGCTCTAATATAATTCTCTGAGATTTTTGCTGGTATCTTCTCAGTAGAACCATCGAACCGAACTAACCGAAAAAGAATCATTGTTCTGACACTTGGAAGGTCACAAAAGACATCTCACACCGGCTGCAAGTGTACATCAACCGCTACCTCCGCCGAATCCTTGGTATTTACTAGCCCACGCCAACCTATGGATCGCTGCAATGAGTCCCCTATCCACTAATAGGTCAATCGCCGAAAATGGGGCTGGATTAATATTATTATTATGATCGTAAATAGCGTACATTTTACACTTGACAAATTGTGGTCTGTCCATTATATTGCGGACATTTCACGTACTCGTAATCTCGTGTAAATATACATTGACCTACATTTAGATGATTGTGTTTGTCCTGTAAAGCGATTATTATCGTTCGATTATATTGAAAACATAAAAGAATTTTTGAAAGAAACTAGGTGCCAAACGTTACGTAGCTGTAATATGTGTTTATTCTGAGTAGGTATGGTTTTCATAGTCTCGTATATACTTAAAACTCATGTCACGTTGGCATATTATCAGTATAATCCTATATTAATATTCAGACTAAGAGCAACGTGCCTTTTTGCAAAGCGACTACTACTGGAAGGTTCCTACAAGGGTCGACAGCACGATGAAGGTGCTCCTGGTATTGCACACATCCATAGGCCACGGTAACCATTTTCCATCGTCTGGGCCACCTAAGTGAGATAAACGAAAAACTACACTTTAGATACAAGCAATAACTGAGGGTTAATTAAATCTGTGAATTGCTAAGAATTTTGTCTCATGAATACACAACACTTTGTGAATAGAAAAAATCAATCTAACTTTTCTGAACTTAGGATGATGCTACCTACTTACCTATGGGAAAATAATGATAATATAGTCCAAAATATGAAATGTACATGTATATTTTTCATGTATAAGCAATACAATTATCAAGGTGTGTCTACAGCTCATATTTAGAGACAAAGGCGTTAAATAAATAATCGTAAATCATGCAATTTAGTTTTTTTTATGTACCTCACGCGCCAAATGAAAAGTTTCTGGCTCAGGATATAGCTTGACAGTTATCTAGACAGCTGTCAGGTGCTGGTTTTTAGCCAGACCTTCCAGTGTGGATGTATATTTCAGTGTGTATACTTACTTAATTTACAGATTTTTTCATAGTATTGGCATAGATTTATTTACGGACGAATACTCTACTCTGTCGTGTAGTTCCCGAAATATACTTAATTTAAATTTTGACAGACTGATATCTGTGATTAAGAAAATATTTTTAATATTGTCCAGTGAGTCGGATGAGAATATTTATTTTATTAGAGGTCTCCTACTGCCAGCGGCACATTGTTATGTGACGAGACATAATATTTAACTGCTTCGTATATTTTTTTACTTTAGTGATGTATCGAGCTGGAATACATTGAAGACCATTATACGACGGGGTACCGAGTGTACCGGCGTCGGTTTGTGTTGTACAAAACGAACAAGCTTAATTAGTGTATAAACCCCACCATTGCAGATGTAACATATGTCAATTCGGACCTTAGTCCGATGACAATACAATAATAATATAATTTAAAGACTTTAATAATTTTAACATTAGATACGTAACATTTTAATGTTATAAATAAATTATAACATAAAAATATCATAGGCTGCATGCAACAATCACCATCGAGCACTCCACGTCGCTGTTTAAAAACGAGATCTAAACCTTGTTTTAACGGTGCCCTGAACAGCTGACCGTAAGCCTCCAAAACCCTTCACCACTGAGCGGGCTGAACGCTTATTAACATTGAAACCAAGACGTTGACAACAATCTTGAGTAATAAAATTACTTTGCGAAGCGCACTAGGTGTAATGTAATATCATCTTTTTATGTATTTGATTGGACTCACTTACTTAGTAAACTGTACAAAAAAGTTAAGGTAAGTCTTTGCTCTTACATTAAGTGAAAGGTACACGTGCCACAAGGTCTCCAATTTTTAATGAATCATATCTTTCATCTTAAGCGAACTTCTTAAGGAAAATCCCTCCCCACCGGAGCCGGTGGAGGAGGTTATGTAATTCATTATGTTTTCATCATTTATAAATTCACTGATTGAGTAGTATACTTTAGTGACAAGGAACTCTCGAAGCCTTTTTTTAAAAACATTGATAGGCTCAGAATTTTTAATAGTATCCGGCAGTTTATTATAAATTTTTGTACTCATGCCGAAGACACTATTTCGATATTTTGAAGGGTCCCAATGTAATTGGCGGTGAGCCGCGAGCCTATTAACATTAACCAGACACTTATAAACCTGCGATAAATAGACACATAACTTCGTAAAGCATCGAACCGAAAGCAGAGAAAATTGGAACGCGATAAATCTACTTTTGCCCTCAGCACCTAAGTGGAAGACAAAAGACACAAAGTTACATTATTTGATTGGAGCTGGACGGACATTGTGGCAGTGTCATACAAGCATCTCAGCACCTCGATGTATCGCCAATCAACACGACATCGCTGCAGGGCATCCAGAATTGCCTAGGTTTCGATGGAGTCGAAGGTTTTTGCGTAGTCCACAAACGCCATACACAGGGCCGATTGTGATCTTTTAGTGCTCAGATATCACATATCACAGATATGAATGATGGTTTGGTGGGCGTAACTAATCAAAGCGTCGCAAAGCTGTACTTTTGTGAGTAAGGAGTATCACAAAAGTGTATCAAGAGGCAGTCTTGGTTCGTGTTGGAATAAAATGTATATTCCTTTAAAAAGTCTTCCACTGTATAAAAAGTCTCGTCCTCCAACCATTTATGTAATGCAACACAAAATCTATCTATCTATCCAGATTCCATAAAACAAGCGTTATGCTATGCTTACTTTGAGTCTAGATAGGGCTGTACTGTCCTGTAATATCTTAGGCTACTACCCGTGCGGTGTGTGACCGTGCATTATCTTGTAATTACTTGATTTATAGATAGCTAATATTTATGTAACCAAAATAATTACTTCGTCAGAATCTCTTAAAGATATTAACTGACTCCTGTCAATAATAAACCCTGATAGGAAAAGAACCTGTCTTCGACAGGACGTGTACTCCAACTACAGTTAAATAATTACACCCTGTAAGCACAGAGTTTCTGTGCCGTCAGTGTAGAGGACAAAGCAGGACAAGCCTTTAGTCATCCCACTGACAGCACAATTTCTCCAGTGAGCTCTGGTTACCCTACTCACCGCTGGGAACACATCACGAAGTTATTATAATCGCGGTATTCTGTACAAATCACTACATAATGAGTAATTTCACCATAAATCACAGACATTTTTTTCTTAATTTGATTGAATTGTGGCGTGTGCGCAGGTAACGCATTAGCGGCGGACAGCGTGTACGTGCGGTTGGAGGTGAAGCATGTGCAGCTCCTGTCACTGGACTGGCTGCACAGTATAATATTATATTTTATCATTTTCTTCATGCATTAATTCTATATCTATTCAATAATACTGATAACCGTTTACTAAAATTAAAAAATAATTAAGAGAATAACTTAAATCATAATATAATTATATTCATTCATGACGTTTTAAATAGAAAATAATTTAGTCATTCAATTCTCTACAAATAAATTACAAGGAATGAAATTACGATCTAAAGTCGTACTATAAGTACTACTATAGTTACATACTTTTTCATTTTGAAAATAAATTGACTTGCCAATGGAGTAGTAGTGTAAACTGCGATTGCTGTGGAACCATGGGCAACGTTGCCAGCTCGCTGGACAGAGACACCACGCCGCCGTCCGACAGCGACTTGACAACGCACCACGTTGGTACCCCCACGTCTAGAAAAAAAAGATTGAAAAGTCGTTAAATTAAATATTCTTATCGCTATTCGCTAAATCAATATTCTATTAAATAGACTTACTCTTCACTAGTGTCTCTAAAGTTAAGAAAGCATTATGTCATCACTACTTTGTTGACTGAGTAATTTTCTTTTATTGCTTACTATACCTAATAACTCTTAATATAGATGTGAAATTGGTAGTAAAAAGAAAAAAAAAGCCAATATATCATCAAATTTAAACGACATGTTATTGGTGAAAACTTGTAAATGGCCTTCAATATGTTATGTATTTCATTTTCACCCACTGTTACTTTTTAGCTGAAGTTTTCCTAAAATGTTAAAATAAAATAAAGTCTATATCAGAATAATAAACAGTCAACAAGAGAGAGCAGAGTTCTAAATTATATAACGTTCACTCGTCATGTTTGATTACCACGAAACAGACCACGAGTCTAGTGTGGAAATTATTTGAAATGTTAAACCGAAATGGCTTCACGATATACTTACTTATTTGAGAACTTATTTAATATCTAAGCGTGAAATTTGGAAAGTTCCACGTCTAAGTTCTGAAAGTGAAAATAAATATTTCTTTGTTGGTCGCCCTGAGGCAACGGTTTACAGGGTTCTTTGGAATAGAAAAAAATGCACGGTAAAAGTTCAAAAGGCGATATTATACACATTATTGTCGTAAAGTGTAAGTAATGAGGAATAAAGCGCACATAATTCATATCTACATAACTTACATAATCATATTGGTTACATATAAATTGCAATTCATAGTTTAGTTTAGTAGGATTAAGGTACCGATTGTATGGAACTTCGCCTACTATAATGTTAGAATTTGATTGTTTATAATTTGACTTAGTTTGGGAATTAAAAATAATGAAAAGTTGCAGTTTAGTTAAGCAATATCTTATTTTGCAAAGCATATTTTATATTGCATAACAAACTAACATATTGAGCAGTATTGGGAAGAATCAGACGACCTTATCAAATAGCCTATTTGAGCTCGTCCACTTCAGGATTTATGTCAAGTTATAAAATTATCCAGCGGTTTGTGGCCGGCCTTCCATTTAATACTATTTCTGTGTGCTGTATTTTACTGAAACTGTTACCGTTTACTTTTATAGGCATCTTCTTGTAAAACCTGAACGGTTTTCGTATTTTATTTTTAGAACACTGTAAATAGTCATATAACCAGTTTCATAGAGCTACTGGGAGAAACAAACCTAGGAGTTTCATAATGGAACTAGAGAATAGTACTGTTGAAATCTCATAATTAATTCTCCTTTCTTCAAAGTATTGGTCTTAGCTTTTTGTTTTTTTAACCCGACTACAAATTATATAATTTTTAAGAACAAATAGTCTCACTCAAGTCTTATAGTTCAATGTTACACACATTAGTGATAGAATATTATGTAGTAGCCAGTGTTTTACAGAACTAATTTCTATACATATTATGTAAAAAAAACAAATGATCAATAAATGTTATTGCGGAGACTATGGGCAGTTGGGGGTCAGAGATAAAAAGGTTGATCGTGGAAATTGGCCGCCGTATCCACGACCAAGGCGGTGACTCCCGCTCCTGCTCGTTCCTGGGGTAAAGGATGGACATTGCGATTCAGACAGGCAACGCCGCCGGCATCATGGGCAGAAAAAACAATCAACATGGTAAATATCCCGGAGAGTTTCACACGATTTACATAAAACTATTATAGGTGCAATATTATATTTTATGATGCCGATACAAATACATTATATTATCTGTTCTGCTTTCTAAAAGAAATCAAAAATAATTTTCTGAATACTTTCCATTCCAATGGTGATTCAACCAATAGTTACTGTTTCTTATGATAACTAAATAAAATTATCCTATACTGAGGATCTAAGTAAAATTTCCAAAAATCTAGTTGTATGGTTGAATTTAACAATGTAGCAGGAACGTGTAGGTCCCTGTATACTCCCTTGTCAATGGCTGAGCCAGCGATGTGTAGAATTTGTCACCATTGAGACGGGCTTATACATGGATGACTTCGTGTATAGTGTAGATAGCGAGGCAGAGGCTGTCGAGACGGCCGCTCAAGTTATAAGTCTCATGAAGGCTGGTCAATTTGATCTCGTGAAATGGACGAGCAACTCGCAGTTCAAAAAATGACATTATTATTCCCAAATGGAATACAGCAAATAATCTTCAGATATTATTGTCAGATTTCGGTTTAGTGCAAATATTTGTATGCCTGAATATGCCTGTTGAATAGACCAATAGTGGTCTTGGTGTTTCTATTGTAATTCTTATTCTTCTTCGTGTCAATGACAACAATTTTTTGACAGTCACTGTGGCAGGTTGCACAAATTTAGGAGAAATGACTATTGAGCTTAATACTAATAAACCTGTTGTTCGAAAACCATATAGATTAGCGCATTCGGAAAGAAAAGTCGTAAGAAATTTAGTTAATGATTTGAAAACTTTGTAATAAAAACAAGTAAAAGTTGTTATAAATCTTGTGGCTGGTTACCAGCTTCACGTAGGTTCCTAACACATTACCTAAACTTCGGGCCCAGAAAACACAAAGCATATTTACGAGTGGCCTTGATCTCCTGGAGTCTTCAGTGGAGCCGAATTGCATTATTCTGTATCAAATCAGGAACAATAATAACAACACGCCTTTCGAGGCGAAACCATATCACTATGAGCAACTTTGCAACGTACGCATAGTTCCCGGCAGAGCAAAATTTGGACCCCTCCATCTCTTCCCATGCTGTGTCGCAACAGCATACAGATATATAGAGCCGAGACTCTGCCTCAGATGCTTGGCTTGAGTCAACAATTGTGCCCGGAAGACCACTTTATAGAATTTTATTTGCGTTAAACACGGTCTGTTACATTAAAAAAACATTGACACATGAATGTAGAACACGGTTGAACTAATCCAGTTTATAACATGAACACGTAATAAAAAAACGAGAGTAAAATACAAGCTGAATAACTTAGACACAGGAAACATCAAACTAAATAAGTAGCATAGACATTCAATACTGGGTAACAACCGCGGTAGCCTAGTGATATGAGTAATGGACTGCTGAGACGAAGTCTCGGGTTCGATCCCAGGTTTTATCATGGCATACACCAATGACTTTTCGATGCTTTTCGAAGTTATGTGTGTATTTATCGCCGGTTAATGGCAATAGGCTCGCCACCTATTGCCACACCGCCAATAATACAACACATTTTAATAATATATGTTGATCTACTATTCTCGCGCGCATTATATACCGTTATATCATGCGCGCGAGAATAGTAGATCGTTGTGTCTAAGATAGAAGTACATGCAGGATAAAGTACCAGCACGAGTAGTTGATTTTAAAATCATTGTTGCAGAAAATACTAACAAAGAAGTTGCAAGTGAAGATGTTCGAGTTATTTCCAGAAATTGCACTCAGTCAGCGTGCAATATCAGTTGCCAACGCCTTGGTTTTCGGTATGGTCTATGCACCGGCCCCTGAACATTTCATAATTGGAACCATATACCTCAAAACAGACTTGTGGTTGAACAGGGTTGTCAAAACACTCATATTGTCATAATATTTGCCGCGTGGTTTCCGCAGAGTAGAATTAGGGTCACCCCATCTCTTCCCATGCGGTGTAGTTCAAGGCGATTAAATGATAGGTATATACAGCCCAGAGTCACCTGAGTTGTATAAAAAAAAAAACATTTAATCTGACGTTTCGTCGTTAGATACATAAGATTAACATATAAATATATAGGAAACAATATACATATGCTTACAAAGTTACAACTGCAGTTGACAGTATGACAGCCGTTCAATGATTGACATATAGGTAGGTCAAAATATAAATAATCGAAATAAAATATCGAAATATCAGTATCAAAATAAACGGGATATTTACCATATTTCATTGCTTTGAGTTTCTGATATTTCGCCGCTGTTTATTTTTATTTTGATACTGATGTACTAACGTTGCCGTTTATTATGTTGGTAGCACTTGGTAATTTGCTTGAATGAAGATAGATAGTTTGTGGTTTGTTTGGTCTTTTTTTTTTATAAACTACTTATATATATTTGAATAACGTTATTAAATTAATAAATATAGTTATTTTTGGAATAGATACCTAACTAGAGAGGGGGGAGAGGGTACTATCATCGCACATCTCGCCATAGGCAGGGAATTCATCCTCACACATTGCGACCTGAGACGGTGCGCACTGTGCGGTGTGAAAGAAACTTCATCTCACGCACACTCAAGCTGTGGAATGACTTTCCTGCTGCGGTTTTCCCAAGCCTACAATATGGGGTTCTTCAAGAGGGGTATCGATTAGCCGTAAATTGTAATTAAAATTGTTTATTTAATCTATGTATTTATTTGTAAAAATTAATTGTAATAAATAATGTATCCACATCATCTCTGTATTTTTTTTCACTCTGCTTAAATAATAGTTCCTTACCTATATATTATAATAATAAATAAAATAAAGCAATAGTTGAGGCTTCAAAATACATTAAAATACATTTAATTTTTATTTAGATAGTAGAACTAGTGAAGAAGATGACGCGCGGCTGCCTCTTGTACCGTTGCCTCTAGTCGTAGTCTTTTAAGGTAGCTTCAGATACTCTTAAAAATACGACACGACAGACGTTTCGACAAATTATGTAATAATGAGCATCATAAAATACTTATAACTAAAATGTATAATGAGATTGTCAATATCCTTACGGATGCTGCCAAAATGAGCTGTAAAATAATGGCACCGAAACATAAATACATAGTTGGGTGGAATAGATATGTTAGTGTTGTCGCCAATTTTTTTCGGATTTTCAAAGCTTAAAACTTTGAATAACGTGCTATTGCTTTATGTAAAATGTTAATCTGTTCTTAAATTAAGTTTACTCAAAACATCTACACGGTACATTATTTCCCACTGTTTAATTATGCAGAAAACTTCATTTTCTGCCATCTCTTATTTACGAATAAGTATTCATTATTGCACTTCGAAAAACATTTATTATTATCCTAGAAGGTTTTCCATTTCACCGTAATCTAAGTCTAGAAGCCAGTTCATCAATTTAGCATACTTACTCTTTTCTAAAACATCCGTCATTGACAACCTTAGTATTATAAAAATACTCACAAAAGACCTGAAGTAGTTTCTTTTATTCGTGACATAGGCTCTTCTAGTAAAACTGAATTTTTAGGAGTAACAATTTGAATAATACCCATTATGTGAAGTGTGTTATTGCCGTCAAGCGTATTCACATTAATATCAGCATTGTCGGCAACGTATTGAATGAGTGTGCCACTTTCTGTTACGTGGGACCGAATACAAATATTGGTGAAATGTGGGTGATAATTCACCTCTGCCTAACCCTCCGGGGATAAAGGCTAAAATATGTATGTATGTACTAAGATTGTCATTGCTACAATAACTATGTTGTAAGATTGTCATTGCTATAATATATTATAAGGTTGTCATAATTACAATATTGTAAGGTTGTCATTATTACAATGTGTAAGGTTGTCATTATTACAATGTGTAAGATTGTCATTGTTACAATGTGTAAGGTTGTCATTTGCCTCTGGAAAAGAGGGGACACAACGCGTAACAGGCGGCTCCACCTATAATCGCACCGTTCGCTAAAGGCAGGGAATTCATCCTCACACATTGTGACCTGAAACGGTGTGCACTGTGGAGTATGAAAGAAAGTTCATCCCACGCACACTTAAACTGTGGAATGAACTCTTTGCTGCGGTTTCTCCATGCGCCTGCAGTATGTTGTTCTTCAAGAGGGGCGTTAGAAGGTTTCTTAAGGGCCGGTAGCGCAAGTGTAACGCCCCTGCTGTTGCATAAGTTCATAGGCCACGGTAACCATTTCCCATCGGTGGGCTGTGTGCTTGTCTGCCACCTAAGTGGAATCACGGAAAAAATGAAAAAATCACGGAATCTTGTAGGTTCATTTAGTTGTCCGTCTGTCTGTATGTATTTATGTACTTTATTGTCAAGTAAAGACGTTTTTCGTAGTCATTTAATTTATTCTACAGTGCAATTCCCGCCCAGTCAACCTTACCAGCAAGCTGGCAGGTATATCTGCTGATTGATGAAAAATAAGTTTTTCCTTGGCGTTGAGAGATTAAACGGCAGTCGCTCCCGTAAAAGCCAAAAAGACATAACAGGCGTGA
Organism: Eilema griseolum; assembly: GCA_963662185.1. NCBI lineage: Eukaryota > Metazoa > Arthropoda > Insecta > Lepidoptera > Erebidae > Eilema > Eilema griseolum. The sequence goes on from OY759251.1 coordinate 5,880,853, forward strand.
AAGACGTAGAAAATTAGACCCCGGGCTGCAGAGTAGGCACAAGCCTTGGTTGCAACCGACGTTTATAGCATGACATAGTCTGTGGTGAAGGTCCTTTCCACAGATAGCATAGCACATACCATTTCTATAACTTTCTAACTTTCCCATAAATTTCCTCTTAACTTAACCCCTCGTTTACACTTCAGTATAAAACATGTATGTGACAAGTTTCAATATGTCACAGGCTACACTGTGAATGCAAATGAGTTTTATACTTGTTTACAACTTGTTGGCTATACTTGGTTAGATTCAATCGTTCAGGCGCGCCGCTCCCGTGTCAACTCGGCAAAGTAAAGTCCCGTTAGTTTCCAAGTGCGAGCCTGGTGCGTGTAGCGTGCTGCAGCAGTGAGTTGTGTTGGCTTGCGCAGGTTCGGGTTCACGGGCGAGAATCCAATACGTTGATGATGGTTCAATTTGTCCTCATTTTTTTTCAAATCCTCTATTGTTTTTATACCAGTTCTAACTAATTCTGCGGCTTTCACTGGTCCTATGCCAGAAACTCGAGTCAACAGATTTATTGCTATTACATCTTCATTTTGGTTTATATTTTCAAGTTTCTTCAATTTACCTGTTTGAATAAATTCATCGAGTTTCTTAGAAATTTTCTCCCCAATTCCTTTTAAATGTTTTGCCTCATCCCCCGACTGAATTGTTTTAGGGTGCGCCGCTAATACTGCTGCTGCTTTTTTGTAAGCGTTATATTTATGAATATTACGAGTAACATTTTTTTCATATTCCGCCAATTCTATGAGTATTTTAGATGTTTCGACGATAGGTACCTATCTATTTTTTTTGTAGGTATTTATTAGTATATTTTTGTCATTGTTATAGACTACAGGCCCCGTGCTGAAAAAATTATGGGTCATTTGAACCACCAGGTGACCTATTTACAACGATATTTTTTAAGCAATTAAAATGCTAACTAATCTCATATATATATCTATGTGATACAAGTTGTCGAACTAGTACAAGACTCACCGGAAAATGCCAGAAGGATAACCAATCCTGCCGGGCTTTACAAGGACACCATACATATATATTTTTCTGTTGGCTGGACATACTATTACAATCTACATACTACTAATTCGGATGGGAAATAGAAAATGATAAATAATTGGCCTTCAAAAACCTGTAAGCCGTATGCTTGTTTTGGTTCATAGCAGTTAATTTAAGAAATAATTAACATTTCGTTTCGAGTTGAATGGCAATCCCAATTTTTTGCGCAAAGAATAAAGCAGCCCTCTGGTCACGGGTAGCGTCAATAGGGTTGTGTGCTATTTTTTTAATTATTATAAACTTTACATTTTGCAATGATATAATATATAGAGCAATTGGGATATTTATCATATTGTATTGTTTGAAAATATAGCATAGAGAGCATCCAGCTGTCTTATCAGTTATCAGACAGGTAAAAACATGTTGTGCCAATCTATATCTATACTAATATTACAAAGAGGAAAGATTTGTTTGTATTGAGTAGGCTCCGAAACTACTGGGCCGATTTTAAAAATTCATTCTCCATCCCGCTGCCGCTCCCGCCCCGCCTCCTCCTTCACGAGCATTACTTGCTCGCAGAAGGAGGCGCCGGCCGCCCACGCATCCGCGCAGCGGACCATCGCCGCGAGCAAGGTGGAGAGCGTGAGAACCCTCACTCCCAGGGCCATCAGACTATAGACTAAACAATATTAGGTATTTATTAATGTAAAATACGCTAGTTTCTTCTGACGATATATCTGTTTCTTTTTATTAAACTTCAAAATAGTAAGTTCTGTTTAAGCTTGTGTACATTAGCAATGTATGACGTCATGACTTAGTATACAAATTCTCCAGTGAGCTCTGGCTACCCTACTCACCGCTGGAAACACAACATGATGTTATTATAACAGCGGTATTCTGTAGTCCCCAGTCGGACTGCTCAATTGGGCGGAAATACCGCCGTGTATATATAAGACATCCAACCATAACGTAACTATGAGAGAACTATATTATATTATCTGTGGTACTATAGATCGACCATAACCGCTGCATACCTCGGGACATGTATCTTGGACCTTAATCGTAGGACAAATGAGGCCATGGATTGTTTTGTCGTCCACCGCAGTAGCACCACATGCTATCCTGGTTCAAGAAATGTATACTTCGCGCATGGAGCATATTTTTAGTCCTAAATATACCGCACCTTAGGTAGGTATATGCGCGATGAGACGGAGATTACCAATAGATCATGTCAGATTTGGTGACTCTGTCGCCAACGTTCGCGGTGGTGTCTCGCTCACTCTCGACTCATTCTTTACCTCGTCTCCCACTACACCGCGCTCTCCTAGGGCATAATACAGCGGTCGCGATTATACTACGAATAGCTGACAGGTTGATTAAGTTTTATGCTAGTGCCAGTGCAAGTGCGAGTCAACGCCAGAAAATAAGTCCTGCGGTCAAACTGGAAACAAAATATGACATCGCCGCCATACTCAGCCATAGTTTGTGTTGGTTGGTTCAGGCCAGTTCAGGCTATGACTGTACGGTTTAGAGCTGCTAGCACATTTTTTTTATGATGGACTAGTAGGAAGTTCTTGGCGTGTATATTAATCCCAATCTCGTCACAACGTGTACTCTTATATGCACAGTACTTTTTTTTTGGTGAATGAGGTGCTACGGCGGCGAAGTTCAAGACCACTAATAATATTAAAAAGTTTATTTATGAGTCGGACTCGCTCACCGAGGGTTCGGTTACTTAAGCTTCATAAACTGTAATATAGGTATTTTCAATGCGTTGACTTAGAAGTTTGATATTTGCACAGTTTAAAGACGTTTCAAGTTTCAAGACTTCACGCATTCCAGAGAAAATGATCTTGACAGAGAGAGACAGACGGAATAGAGATTCTATAAGAGTACAGTTCTTTTTTCCTTTCGAGATACGGAACCTTCAAATTATGTTTTGTTTTTCCAGACTTCAGTCTACGCCTGTACCAAATTTCAGTGAGTTTCGTGTAGACACGTGAGCGTGATTGAGTAATGGCGGCACACCCTACTTGGCTATTTGTGTTTGTTATTTAACGTTTCTTGATTTGGCACAATATTTGACTTTTATGCAAACATGCAAATATAGACAAACAATTCTTGGTGAAATGTGGTTGTTTATTCACCTCTGCCTAACCCTCCGGGAATAAAGGCGTGATTATATGTATGTCTAGTAAAGATTTAAATTCGCATAGTGAAAATGGGTAGGAATCTTAAATACACCATATTAAAAGACATATCAAAAGTCCCATTGTTGGACAAGTATTGTCCATAGTTTAAATTTCGATTAAAGTGACAATAATGATGAATAAATCAATAATAACATTCTACCTACACAGCATATCTAATCCGAAGTTAGTATTGTAGCTAACTTGTAATATGAGCTCTAGAATGCAAATACATTTAAATTAGATACAAAGAACGTATCTATGCAAATTGTATAATCCCAATTGTTAAAACAACCCTTTTACTCAAAAGCAAATACAACGGCGCGTTCTGCTATTTTGTGAATTTAAAATAACCTTATCTTTTCAAAGTATCTGTTCATTACAAGTATCGTTATTCTCCTGATTGTAATTGACAAATATTTACTCATTACCTACCTAACCTTCTAAATAATTAAAAAGTATATAAAATCTGTATAAAAAAGTTAAAACCTTATAATAAAATAATAAACCTGACTTAATACATAACCTAAGTAAAGCACAAAAAAACTCGCGTGTAAATAAAGCATCAGCTATAAATATTACATCTCACTGATTGTTTTATTTCTTAGATTACACAAATATCGTTGAACAATAACGGTACGAGCCCCATTCACAGTAAAATAAGTACTATTACATAGTAAAATAAGATTGAAATAATATTACTTTTAAGAGATGGTGGAAAGGCCCGGGGTCAAACGACATTTTAGAATTTTGACGTTCATATTATGTGCTCTTTATGTGCCTAAACTGAATAAATGAAATTGATTCTTTGATTCTTTGATTCTATAACATTGTCGCGTTAATTCCCGATAACATTATTGCGTAACGTGTACACGAAAGTTTTAAAGTTAGTTCATCTATTTAAGTAGATTGGTGGGTATTCAATGAAAGTCTAGACGATGTCAGTGGGAAGACTAAAGGCTTTTCCTGCTTTGTCTTCTGCACGGACAGCACTGTAACTTTCTGTACTTACAGCATTGGCAGTGCGAGTTTGACTCCCCTGGTGTCGCACACATCCAGTTTCCAACAACTTTCCATTAGGTGGGCCGTGTGCTCGTCTGGCTATTGACCAGTTTATTGAGATCAGAGCAAAAGCCGGTGCATTATTGTTGGTGCTGCCCAAGAATGATACCGTTTTGACTCCAGAAGAAAAAGAGGTAAGGAGAAGAAAAGACAGAAGAGGTTAAGACAATTGATATACACATATACAAAATCTAGATAGAAACAGCAATGCTAACAAAATTCATCGCATAAAACTGTATCAAATACACATTATGTATGAAAAAGTTAATGTCAAAAGTAGTAACTATTTTGGACGCTTCGTTAGAGTGACACTTACTGCGTCTATAGAGATTGTATATAGTCTAAGCTAAAATGTATCTTACAAAGCTTGCTGCATAACGAAAATAATTTAATACTCTTTCATTTTGATAATTTTTATATTTAAAATCGATCATTTTATTAACAATAATATATAATCAATAACACTAGCACAACTATACAGTTTTCTTGTTAATACATTGCTTTAATTTGAGTTGATTCGATTATAAATATAGACAAGAAAACTATTGCTATCTCACTTTAAAGGTAGTGCGGGAGGGAAATGGGTACAGGAAGCGTGTGTTCAGTGTCAATGATTTGAATTACTACTATTGAGCGAAAAAATACAAATTCTACAATCGGCGCAACCAGTATTTAAGGCACAAAAACGCTGTATAAGGGCAATGTTTGCGTTAGTTTTGTTGAAATGTGGAAACAATCTTTTTCTTGATGTTGTTTTAACTTATTATGCGATGTAAAGTTTAACAAACAACCATCACAAATATGAACTGCACATTTACTTGATGAAATTTGTTGAGCTACTTAATCTACCCCTGTACTAAATTTCATCAAAATTGGTTCTGTGGTTTTGGCGTGGAAGCATAACAGACAGATAGACAGAGTTTCTTTCGAATTTATAATATCTATGCTAATAAAGCTGGACAGTTTGTTTGAACGCGCTAATCTCAGGAACCACTGGTTTTAATTAAAAAAAAACTGTGATACTAGCAAACATAGGCTGCAGGGAAAGTTGTAGACCACATTTTAAGGAACTTGACATCTTGACTTTGACGTCCTTATATATAATGGAACTATGTACTTTCGTCAGAAAGCATAGGTCGTTATATACTTGTAATAAAGACCGGTATAAAAAAAAAAGAAAAGCTCTTCCCCTCTAAAGTTATAACTACCCATATAAATACCAAAACTGTCTTCCATCAGATTTTTTTTTTTTTTTTACATGCGCAAAATCCCTACGGATACCTCCCCACCGGAGCCGGTGGAGGAGGTTATGTCAGACTCGAACCGACTACCACCGGTTCAGTACGCCGTGGTGTTCAATAAAAACTACATTAGCAAAACAATATAAGCCTAACTACATTTACACTATGTCGATATTTTGACTAGCACTCACAGACAACGATGGTTAAGGGTTGAAACTGGACAATATAAATATAATACTAGTGAGTGTATTCTTGTTGTGTTGCCTTATTGTGTTTATACATTTGTCTGACTCTCTGTACGTTGTGTGTTCTTAAATAAATGATTTTTCTTTTCTTTTCAAACATGGGTTAAATTACAGTTAAGTCAATACCTTGAAAAAGAAACTAAAAGTCAACTGCCGATAGAGCAGTTCCTGAGATAAACATGTAAGAAAAACAAACAAACTTTTGAGCCTTATAATATTAGTATAGATTGGTACATACGGCAAATAAAGACCGCGTGGTTCCCGGCAGAGTAGAATTTGGACCACCCCATCTCTTCCCATGTGGTGTCTTACAAGGAGACTAAGGGCTGTTTAAACTCCAACTGTCAACATTTCTCCATCGCCATTCGCCAATCGCATTTGATTCAAGTCTGTAAAATGGCTGCTGCAAATATTGTTGGGATTACGGAGAACAGGGCAACTATTATTGTTGCGTCTGTCCATTTAGAAGGGTTTAAGCCTACTTTTGCCACGCTGGCCAGACGTGTTGGCAAAGTGTTTTCTTCTCGAATTTTTCTTTTTTCAATTCGTTCCAACCTCGACAGAATATCACCCAGAAGCTGCTTAGATCTCCTAAACTAGTACCAACTTTCCGTTATATTTTCAAAAAAAAGTCCAAGAACGGTTATAGGGACAATAACGGGTCACGCCCACTCAACAAGCACCTGTACACCATCGGTGTAACGGACAGCCTCCTCTGCAGGGGATGCTTCGTTGCCGACCGCCCACGTAAGACTGGAAAAACAATTTTTTTCCCAAATCCAAATTTTGTTGAAGTTCTTTCTTGTATTTTGAAGTAAAGCGGCTTCTGTAGTGAGGCTGCGGTATTAGAGGTCTCTGGATCAAAGCCCAGGCTGGGTAAAAAGTAGTATTAGATTTTTGTTCCTTTTTATTTGGCGCAAAGTGGCAAAATGTGATAAAACGTAAATTTGTAATATCTCTTGTATGGTACAAGAGATATTACAAATTTACGTTTCCTCTTCTAGCAAATAAACTATTTTAATTTGATTTGATTTGATTTGAAAGGTGCCCATGATGCTGGCTGCGTTCACGGTCGTACAAGGCGACTAAGGGATAGGGCTGTTTAATATCAGACAGAAATATACAGCCCAGATTCAGCCTCAGCTGCATGGCTTGAGTCAATAATAGTGCCCGGAAGACGGCAATAGGCTCACCCCCTGTTACGCGGGACTGAATTCAATGATTGGTGAAAGAATAGATCACGTATTCAAAGATATTATCCACCTCCGGTTATAGACTCGTATGTAATTTATCATCACTAGAGTTTGCTTTAACTTTATAAATTTTCTGCTACTAAAATGTCAAAGTTAAAGCGAAAATTGAACGATGTTCATTTACATAGCTAAAAGCTTTCAGAAAGCCAACTTAATAATAAGAAAAATATAAGCAGAATTTCGGCTCCAAATTACAAACCTTGGAATCTTGAATAGAACTGGGAAATCTATAAGAGGATTCATAATTATACTAGGTATCGGGACTTCTCGCGAATTATATCTTGGAACTTACTATTTCTGAACGTAACGTGGACGAAGTCGCGGGCAAAAGCTAGTAAACTATAATAAACAGAATATTGTTATTGTTTCTTTTAATATTTTAACTTCTACATAAATATTATTACTGGACTGTTGTTTTCTGTGACTATTGTTTATGTAATTTTTCAATTTAATACATACATCCACGGAGTGACAAGAATAGACAAGCACCACATGTCCTTCCACTTTGTTTTTAAAACTATATTTCAAGAATTATATGAAAAAAGAGTTCGAAATTTAAAAAATATTAGTCATGCCTTTCCCTCGGTCCACATTAAAATAAAGCAACGAACAACTTGCGCTTGAAATCGAGAATGCTCTTTATTTTATTTTCGTTTGTCCACGAAAATAACAACTCGAGCATTTTGTTTGCTTCGTGAGATGTACAAAATTAATGTTTGTTTAATTTGCCCATTTCATTGTAATGTTGCCTGTTTTTATTTTCAGTATTGTTTTATGGTGGCTCTTTAAATTTTATTGCAGTTGTGATTTCTTTGTTTAGCTAAAGTGTAATTAGTACTGAAGCAAAAATGTAGAAATTAGTAAGGAATTGGATTACGTCAGTAGTGTCGAGTTGGCATATGAAACCAGACCTGTCGATCGTATCCTTAACGACATGATTAAATAAAATTTGGGTAAAGAATTCGTGGGGTGACGGAGAAAGAATACAAGTATCACCAAACCATCTCATCCGAAGAGTGTCGTAAGAGCTTCCATTGATGGCTGACCCTCCGCCTTTCAGCCAATGCAGACATATTATGTCTAGTTCATTATATTGTGCTGTTCGGACTATATGGAAGGGGATGCAGCCCAATAGTTTGTTTAGACAAGTAATCTATTGGATTTTTGTATGTTATTCAAGGGCTTCATTGCATTCACAAGGTTGCATTTTGGTTCCCTGCCTTTTTAAATATTTTATAAATTATCTATGACAGTTAAATATAATATTTTTGTTGTTATATTCACAGTTGATGCGGTACCTCCCGTACTTCTATTCTAAATATAGGATATGTAATCTTCTATTTGGTACCAGTCCCACAGGTTAAGCCCCACGCGGAAGGCCGCCGCGCGGATCTTGTTGCACGTCTTCCACACATTTGCGAGGCGGATTATCTGCAGGTAGATTTAATTGTTTATGTAGGTACTTAGTAAATGTGAAGCGTAGTGCAATTACGAAGTGGGTATAACAAAATGGTACACCCATTAAAATAAAAAAATAAAATAAAAAATAAGCTTAGATTAATGATGTAGTTATCATAATAAGTTTTTTTTTTATATAGGACACGTCAATTGGACTTCGCCTTGCCTGATGGTAAGCTGAAGGCAAAGTCCCAGAAAAGAGAGCTATGAAGGAGTGACTGAGCCAAATTTTTGTGATAAAGGTATCAAAACATCGGCACAAGTGTATCAAGATACCATTCTTGAGAAGGTAGTTAAACCCCTTAACAACACCATGTTCAATAACCAAGTATGGTCCTTCAGTCGCGCTGCCAACCCTGTAAGTACAGAGTTTCTGTGCCGTCAGTAGAAGACAAAGCAGGACAAGCCTTTAGTCTTCACACTGACAACACAAATTCTCCAATGAGATCTGGCTACCCTACTCACCGCTGGGAACACAACACGAAGTTATTATAGCCGCGGTGGTACAGACTTTCATTTCAAGTTTTCCTCCTCTCGCAGTGATATCGTCTGTGTATTTTTCCGTTAGTCGCCTCTTACGACACCCTTCGGATGAGATGGGGTAGTGATACTTGTAATATTTTTTTGTCACCACTCTGATAAAAAAGTTTCTCATCAGACCATAATTCACTTCCAGGCCGGCGCTCATGGGGGCGGAGGTCGTTCATCGAAGGCTTAGCGGTCAGAGCGTTCCTCCTGTAAGGGAAAGATCATGGGTTCGAATCCCGCCTGAACCGATCCAATTATTTATATATCTTAACCGATTTGAATAGTTAGCATACTAAATGCTTTATAGTTTTATTCAATAAAAATATATGTTTGAACGGTGACGTAGTTGATGTAAGAGCTTGGTTTTTAGCATGCTTTGTTAGTGAAATTCTATTCGTAATGTTTCTGAATGTGATTTTCTGTCATCTTCCCCAGCCTGCCAGGAGACAGGTAAACCCGTCCCTTCCATACAATGCTATATTAATATGGTTTTGGATGCAATTGGTAATGAATTCCAGGTCTTGGCGGTGTTCTGAAAGTTACTAAGTGATGAAAGCTGATGATTAAAAAAATAAAGAGTAGTGATTACGCAATCACGAATGCCGTACATATTAATACGCATTAAACTTTTAAACTATATAAGTCGATTCAGTCGACTCGAGTTGTACCCCGAGTCGCGCCCAATCCGTAATCCACCTATTTGGGGGGGGCTGACCTGTATCAATGGGACCTATTCTGTTTGCGAGTTCTACCATGACTGGCCTATGGTCCGAGGTAAGCTCGTGTAAACTTACAATACTACAATGAAGAATTAAAAAAAAAATACGCGTTATTATGGACATCAGCGAACTAAATCTAGCCCTGGTGGGGTAATCGTAAAGTATATCTAGTTCTGGGCAAATATTGAGGACAAACAGCAAAATGCACTAACTGGCCAACCATAAAACCAACACAGGACTGATCAATTAGATGAGCCGTTTGAGCTAGCTATGATTGGTTGATTGGCACTACTCCGTCGCGCCCAACGATTATCTTCAAAGATATCTACCTAATAACAGGGTTTGCGTATCCTGAGTCTAATGTCACCAAGTTCGCCGATCTCTATATAACGTATACACGGACTTGACAAAATAAATACCGATTACACACCAGTGCGTATTGAAAATAGTCAAAATCGAAGCTTAGACCCTGTGACAAAACCTAGCGTCAAAGATAAATTCTAGATTTTTAAAGAATCTAACAGTCGGTTCAAGTCCGACATAACCTCCTACACCGGCTCCGTTGGGGAGGTATCCGAGGGGATTTTGCGCACGTACAAAAAAAAAAGGTTTGGGAGCGCGAGTGTGACTCCTCTGGTGTCACACACGTCCATAAGCCACGGTAACCACTTTCTAACACCGTGTACCGTTGCTTGTCTGCCACCTAAGTGGAATAAAAAAACTATTATAAATTTTTTAGTTCTTATGTCAGAAATATCATCAAAATGCATGATACTGTGATGTGTCATGTCATTGTGTAATGTGTAATTTATAACACCAATCAGGAATTCTCTCCGTTTTCGTCATAACCTTTCATATTACTAAGATAATATTAGATACAAGTCGCGTGATTCCTGGCAGAGGATTACGTTGCCCATATTGTAAACAAGTATACAAATCAAACAAAAAAAAACCACAAACATATATGCAGTTATCATATGCTTGACCTCTAAATTTAACTAAGCTGTACAGTGCCCGGCCGTATACGATAATGGCTCAGACAGGGCATTGTTATTGGTGTAATGTGTAATTGGTGTACAATAAAGACGTCATTATTATTATTATTATTAAAGGATTTTTATTTGTCGAGTAAGAATAGACCTTATCATTATCAGAATTCAGTATAAATTTATATAACAATCATACCGCTGCCGATATTCAGCCTCTGTGGCGTGAGATCGATGCTTTCGTATTGACAGTTGCTAAGAGCATTGTCTTCTGGCACACAATCTTCTACTGGTAACCCAGCCAAGTCTCTCAAACAAATAGCGCAAATTAAATGGTATTGTTCACAGTGTCAGTGGTATGACAATAGTTTTATTATGATATAAAAATAGTAGTACCCCTAGCACGAAAAATTATCGTAAACATTGTATCATTGCGATTGGCCGGCTTCACACACAAACAGATTCAGAGAAATACTTCGTTCTCTCGTTATGTTTTTTCTATTTTTTTATACCACTTGGGAGGCAGACAAGCACACGGCCCACCTGATGAAAAGTGGTTTCCGTGGCCTATGGACGTATGCAAAACGTACACATATCACTTTAATTGGTAATTATTTGATTGTTTTGCAACTTTTTATGAACAGATGTTATTTCACTTGAAACTTTGATATTTTTGCAGAGAACTTTAAGATAACATTTTCACTCATGCATAGGCCTATGAGACACTTATTTCTATGTTTCTATGCATTAAGAGTAGACCCGGTGCAGCATTCGTGTTTTAGAATTATTAATTTTTACAAGAACCGAGTCCAGCCCAACCGTAGCCGTAACCAGAATAGTGCAACGTAATTAGGTACGTCTTTTTGACGTCAAAAAGATGTAATTACGTTGGATCATCGCGGCAATAAAATTCCTAAGTTCGAAGACTTAGAAAGTTTTGTTCGCGAGCATATAAAAATATTGCAACGCTCTTCATCGAAACATGAAGGCGCGAAGAAAGTTGTTAGTTCCGAACGTAAAATAGATGCGTCATCGAAGTCACTGAAGTCAACTCATACTTATGGAAACTCGAAACAATGCAACATGGTAAATATCCCGATTATTTTGATACTGATGTGCGTGACCATGATAGTTTAAATACCTATATTGAGTAAAAGAGTTGAATTTTCAGATTGCATGTTCCGTTGGAGTTCCTATTGACATAGCGAAGCAGAGGAAACAGACTTACATTGGCACAAAAAATAAAAGGTAGAAGTTAAATAGTTTACCTATTATTAGCATATTTGTACCTATGCAAAAGAAATAAAGGCTTTTTTTATTTATTTTTAATGCTTTTATTTATTGTGTAATTGTTTTTAAGTGAAAACTGCACATATTTTCGGCTGGTCGGCTATTGGTTATTGGCAATCGTCGTCCGACACGAACTGATAATCAGACCCACGTAAAAAGGTGAACGGTTCTGTTCGTACTTTTACACCGTAAGATCGATAGTTACGTGCTCTATGTATTCACTGCAAATGGGCAAATATAGTAGTTTAGGCTTTGTTCGTAATTCAATATTTAAAATATACATTTACGCATATTTGAAAATAGTGGTTTTTGGTGAACACCCACATTTCACCAATAACTGTATTCGTTCCCACGTAATAAGTGGTGAGCCGTATATCGGACACTATAGTTGACTCGAACCACGCATCTGAGGCTGAGTCTGAGCTGTATATAATCTGTCTGATGTAAAACAGCCCTATCCCTTAGTCGCCTTGTACGACGCCGCATGGGAAGAGATGAGGTGACAATTGTTGCTGAGTATATATCTTTCTGATAATAAACAGCCCTATCCCTTAGTCCCCTTATACGACACCGTATGGGAAGTGATGGGGTGGCCCAAATTCTACTCTGCCGGTAACCACTGCGTGAATTACAATCTACACCAACCCTTATTATAACATCGTGACAATAAGCTGGCAGATGACGTCGGTAACTCCTGTATTTTCCTGTTACTATAGGTCACTCCTGTATTTTCCTGTTACTATCTGCTACTCACTGTAGTTACATTATGACACTAAACCACAGCACTTACACTTTTCACTTATGTTAACTAAAATCACAACACTTATTTTGGTGGCACTCGCGAACAGGGACATGACAGTGTGCATATATCTTTATTCCTTGTCACCTTTGCATTATTTTTTACCTTATCATGTTAAGAACAGTGTTTTCTTCATGTATTTTACTGTTACATAACTGTGTATTACAGTAAATCT